>VWPW01002839.1:28344-54061 GCA_013389825.1 Crypturellus undulatus | reverse complement strand
CCAGCAGAGAGCTGTGAAGATGATTAGAGGACAGGAGCGTCTCCCCCGTGAGGAAAGGCTGCAAGAGCTGGATCTGTTTAGCCTTGAGAAGATAAGGTTGAGGGAGGATCATAAGGGAAGGGTGTCAAGGGGACGGGGACTATTTTCAGGGGTGGGCAGTGACAGAACAAGAGGCAACAGGCAAAAACTGAAACACAGTCAGTTCTGCCTGAATATGAGCTAAAACTGTGAGGGTGACAGAGTACTGGAACAGACTGCCCAGAGAGGCTGTGGAGTGTCCTTCTCTGGAGATACTCAAAACCTGCTTGGATATGATCCTGTGCAATGTGCTCTGGGTGAGCTAGAGCAGGGAGGTTGGCCTGGATGCTCCCCAGAGGTTCTCCCAACCTCAGTCCTTCCATGATCAGTGATTCTGTGTGGGAAAGCCATGACTTAGCCATAAAATAGCCATTGAAGCCCTATACAGAGTAGCTCTGAGACAACTCGGGTATCTGCACATACAGACTTATCCTCAGAACCAGATCCTGCTGCCACCAAGATCAGTGGAAACACGGAGGAACTCATCCTTCCACCACGGTTCAAATGGCAAAAATGGAGTTACCTGCAGGTAGAGGATGTTGTCTTTGGAAATGGCTTCCATCAAGTCCTTGTGGAGGGAGGGCTCTCCGTGGGGACGGCTGCTCTCAGCCCCAGCCTCGTGCACGGGGCAGCTCTGCCTGCCCGGCCGCTGCCTGTAGAAGAGCACGTAGGCCGTGTCCTTGGGGAAGAAAGAGGTCACGTTGCTGACCGATTCGAAGGAGGAGAAGGAAACCCGGGTGTCGTTGAAGAGGTACCACTGGATTTCAAAGTCCAGCTGCTTGTCAGAGGAGGGTTTCTGCCTCTGCTCGTGGGTGATGGTGTCACTGCACTCTCTGGAGTAGCAGTAGTAGTGGCCGCTCTCAGAGGAGACCCCTGAGTGCACCACCACGCTGCAAAGGTCGTAGATGACAGACACAAAACTGCTGCCCGGTGCAGCTCTGTCCTTCCTGCGTTGCCAAACATCCTGGCTTTCTTCGGAGGCGCCAAGAACAGGTAGCTTCAGCACCAAGGGGATGGAAACGTTATCCAAGATCTTCTTCCTCCTCATGGTCCTTGGGTCAAAGGAGAATCGCAGCAGGGTGAGGATGAGGTAGTGCGGCCCCTCCGTTAGCTCAGCCACTTTCTCGGCATCCTGCAAGGAAGCACATTTCTCACAATGATACTTATTCTCTGCTGTCAGTTTTTCTGGGGATAGGAAATAATTGATCAAATCTGGTACAGATCTGGAGTCCTTGGGACTGCACGTCTGCTCCCCAAAAGCCGAGAGAGGGTCCTTGGGTGAATCCATGCCCACAGCATTGCGGTTTAAGGACGTTGCCTGGTTTCCTGGCTCCTGGAAACCCAGTGTTTCCACCGGCACGATGTTGGCCGCACGGTCCCCAGACACATGAGGCTTCCTCTTGACCCAGGGCGATCCCGTTATTTGACTGGGAGTTCCAGGAGGTTCAATAAACTGTGGGCCGATTTCTTCCACTGGCAAAACAGATGCGCTCCCTGTGCTAAGAACACGTCTGTCTGGCGGAGGGAAAGCCAGGGACAGGTCTGTGAAGGCTTCTTCCCGAGAGGAGACATTCAGACACTTCAAGCAGCGGATTTTTGTCATCATTTTACCCCCAAACATCTTCTCGATTAATGTCTTTTTTAAATAATGCTGCTCGATAGCCTGAGACATGAAGCTGGATTCTTTGAGTTTTTGGTAGATCCTTTTCCCAGTTTTTTCTTCTTCATGTAATCTTTCATGGAGGAAAAATAAGAAAGAAAGGGAGAAAGGGAGAAAGGGAGAAAGGGAGAAAGAGAGAAAGAGAGAAAGAGAGAAAGAGAGAGAGAGAGAGAAAAAGAGAGAGAGAGAGAGAAAGAGAGAGAGAGAGAAAGAGAGAGAGAGAGAAAGAGAGAAAGAGAGAAAGAGAGAAAGAGAGAAAGAGAGAAAGAGAGAAAGAGAGAAAGAGAGAAAGAGAGAAAGAAAAAGAAAGAGAGAAAAAAAAAGAAAGAAAGAAAGAAAGAAAGAAAGAAAGAAAGAAAGAAAGAAAGAAAGAAAGAAAGAAAGAAAGAAAGAAAGAAAAGGAGATTTCATTATATACTACAAGAAGCAGTTTTAATGTACAATTTCTATTCATCAACATAGTTGGGTTTAATTCGGATTAAGCTGCATACACACAGGTGCCTGGTGCCATCTGAAGTGTTGCAGAGCACCCCAGGCCCTGCACATCTGCACACAGCTGGCACACCCGGCACGGAGCCTGCAGGAGCCTCATTGCTTTTGGGAGCAGCAGCTGGAGGCCAGGCAGGACACCCCCAGGCACGTCAAACAGATCTGCACGTCTACGCTGAGGCATCTAATCAAGGCACCAGTGTCTCATCCTTGGCCTTTATACGGTGCCTTTCGGACTTACCACCACCTTCACATGGATGGAGAGAGTCCAGGGGGAAGCTTGGGATTTTGTAATCAGAGAGGGTTGTGTGCTATTGATCTCACATCTAGGAGGATCACAGGGATGTTGGAGATATGATCTAGGCAAGAGAAAGGCTGAAGCAACATCTGAAGCAGAAGGATAAGTGGCTGGTCATTGAAACTGGCTTCTCTTTGAACTCGGCACAGCTGTTCCCCTCTGCTTCTGCAGTAAAGACAGACATTTTCAAGCTGAACTGATTTCCTGAGCTCATCTACTGGGCAGCATAAGCAGGAATTTATTAAGGATTTGGGGACTAGTCTCGCCGCCTTGCAGCCCCGGGCGCTCAATTCTCCGTTCTTTGAACTCCTCTGGCTCTCAGCTGCTATTCCTGGCTCCACCGCTCTTTCTAAATAGCAGTTGTTTGGGTGAAACGTCATTCAATCCAGCACCCAGGGCTAATATAGTGTGTATTATGATGTGTAAAAAAAGAACGTGTGTCAGACAGGGCTCAGAAATGCTCTATGTACCAGCAATATTAGTCTTTAAACACCTTCCACTGTCCTTGCTGAAGATAACCCAGGGGTGCCACGGGATGAGAAGAGCCACCTTTGCGCTTTCGTTATCATTAAATATGACACAGGGTGGCACAGAGGGGTCAGACTGTCACCCTCGGTGAGTACGGGGCTGTGAAACCACGGCGCCCACCACATACCTGTCCAGCAAGTATTTGAGATACTCCGAGCAATCCTGCTGAGCGCCAGGGGTAAACCAAGGCGGCCACGAGGCAGAGAGGAAACTTTCAGGTGAGATGGCAGGTCGCTGGTGGGGAAACAGAAGGGGAGAGAAGCAGTTAAGCCAGGGTCCAGGTTCCCATTTGACATAGGGGGATGGAGATGGAGGAAGGAGGAAGGTTACCTTCTTCTATCTCAGGCTTCTCCTTAAGCAAAAGCAGCACAACAGGACTGCAACTGCAAGGGTAAATTTCCCCCTTTTCAGCTCTGCTGAGCATCCCTTTGCTCCATTATTACAAGAACAAGAGCTTCTGCGCACCCACTCTTACTGGGAAATTATTTTATATATACTTCTATAAATTTTCCTCGAGTTTATTTCGTCCTTTAGTTCTTAAATGGTTTGTTTTCCCGGCCCAGAGACTTCTACTTAATTCCACTTGAATTTAATTTGATGCTCCATTTAATTTGATCAGGATATCTCTCACTAAATCCTTCTATAGAAAGACAAAACAAAACAAAAAAATCCACTAAACTTCCACCCATCATTCTGATCACTGCAGGCAGGTAATCTGCATTACCAGATAATGTAATCTCTGCCCTTAAGAAGTTGATGTCTAATTAACATGGAAAAAGAAACATCTTTGGCAAAGAAATGACCTTAAGAACAGCCCAAAGAAGAAAAATAACTGCAATAGTATTAGGAAACTACTAGGATATTAGGAAAAGAATGCAACTCATACAATCCATAATACTATTTTAAACCCTTGGGTGGACAGCTGGTAAGCGGACACAGGAGGAATAAATAGGATATTTTACAGGTTCTCTCTTTTTTAAGTTTTGTTTTGTTTGTTTGTTTGTTTTTTAATTCCAAAGCTCCCTGAAATGAAATATTGCCACATTGCAACTGCGATCAGTCAAGGCATAGAAAACAGAGGATCTGAGCACAACAATTTCACTGCATTGAAGGGAACATTCACTTTTCAGTGACTTTTAATATCAAATCTCTTCAGGGACAAAAAAATGCATTTTCAAAACAGAGGCTAAATAGGACCATACTTCATCTCCATAAGGCTACAGCTTGGTCCCAGAGCTCTGACACACAAAACCTGGCTGTTTACTATAGTGTATTACGGACATTGCACATACCAGCTAAATGCTTATTCATAATTAATTTGATTATGGGTTACAGAATCCTTTAGCTTCCCTAAAGGAAGAAGATTCAAAGCATTTGTTAATCTAAAGGGTTTTTTGCTTGTTTGTCTTCCTTTGAGCAAAACCACTTTTAAGGCAAATCCCATCAGTCTCACATAATTTGCTCACACTTTGCTGTGAAGCACGCGGTCAGCTGAGCTGATCTAATCTTCTTCCTTGCTAAACAGCACGAAACAGAAACCAACAAGGTTTTCAGTTTGCCATATACATAAACTACCAACAAATGGATTTTGTTGTCAAAATTATTAGTTATTATATCATTCAGACCAAGGAATGTCACAGGCTGAATGTATGGAGCCTGGTGCAAATGAAGCTCACTTTTATGTGTGCTCAGAGTTTCTGATTTACTTGCCTCCCCCACCCCCTAAATCCGCCTTTTTTTCATATAAACAAAATTCGTCCCTTTATAAAATTCCACCAAGATCCACAGCTCCTTATCAGCACGTTTGGGTAGGCAGGAAGTGACTTGGAGACGAGCCTTTCCGCAGCCGACAGTCCAAACAAATAACTAGAACATGAAATAATTACCTGACTGTGCTCCAAAAACGCAAAGAGCCACTGGAGCTTTGTCATCAGGGGCTGGGAGTTGCCCTCTGCTAAATTCAACACCGAATGCCTGAAGCTGTAAAACAAAACAAGAGATGCAAAACAAGACAGAAAATCAGCCTGGGAAGAGCCCCGTCAATGCGGCAAACACCCCGAGAGCGGTCGTGAGTGGGAATGAGGGAGCGGAAACTCACTCCGAAGCCATGAAAAGAGACTGTATGATGCTGTTCATGTAGCAGGTGTTTCCCAAGTTAATTAACCCAATCTTTCCTGTCTCGGATTTGGAAGCCAGGCGTGGGTAGAAGCAAGCCAGCTCGTTCTTCTGGGAGGTCCAAGCGTTTTGTCCCAAGAGATGCTTAATCCGGTCTTCGTTTGGAATCGGAAGAGCCTTGGAAAGAGAGATCTGTGTCACAAATTGGTAGCTATTGCTACCAAAAAAGTTGCCCAAAATGGTAATATTCCTCTGCAAGAGGTGTTCATGGCAAAACTCATTTCCCTTGCTCTTCACATGCACATGCGTCTATGAGTGGAACTAATACACATTCAAAATAAGAGCTAAAACCCTCAAATGTGATAGGGACTTCTGCAGGTCCACGGTGAGTCTCTCTGCCCAAAATGCAGTCAGTTTGCCTATAAGGGACTCAAAATCAAGAGTTTCAAATTCTTCTGTCAGAGGTGAGAGACTCAGTTATGGCATCCCCAACAGTGAGACAGTTCCTCTATGCTAAACAGCAGTCTAACACGCCACATCTATATGTAATACACAGCTTGGAAAAGTACCCAAGTGCTTGTCTTACTTTAACTGCTTCTAGGACTGGTTCGTAGAGATCTGGAAATCCTGAGAAGCGGAAGAACATGCAGTGGATGAGCTCAGCCAGCTGCTCCAGGGAGCTGGTGGCCGAGTTGGAGTCCTCCTTCTTCAGAGAGGCCACCAGTCTGGGAATGTGCGGGAGCAGCTGGAAAAAAGAAAGTTCACTCGGTCACATCCAGCTCCAAATTGCTCACAGAGCTGTAACACACACGCGAGCGAATGAAATTCCCCCCCGGGCAGGGAGGAGAGTGCAGGAGTTCACTTTAGCCCCATGCAGGACTTCATCTTTTATTCATTGACCTCAACTCGGCAAATCTCCCGTTGACTTCAGAAGAGCAAATTTGGGGTTAGAGGCATTAGAGAGCTTCGTGTTGCATAAAACATGCAGGTTTGTGCTTCTTCTATGATTTCATTCTTCGCACAGATTAATTTCTACTAAAACACACACATGCTCTGGAAAGGAGTGTTACATACTAAGTACCAAGTAGAGTGTAGAGTGATTCACATCTCCAATGCAGGTAAATTAACCTACAAGAAGTGCATTCCCTATCTCGAGTAACGTGATGTGCTACATTTGTTTTGTACTGCATAAATGCAATTGCACTTGGCATGGTCAGATGGGTGGTGACAGCTATATAAATAGTACATCTATTATTTTGTTGTAAGTGTCGCCCTTAATCTAGATTTTTTTTTTAATGAGCAAACCAGCCCAAACGCAAAGATAAGCTGCTCTTGGGCCCCCTCTGCTGACCCTGTGGTAGCAGTGAATTAATAAACTATTCCAAATCTTGCATATGTGCTAAAGCTGAGTGAAAGGTGACCTTGGGCATCCATGCAACATTTTTCATATTTATATTTTATGTTATTTTACATCACAGCAAGTCTGGAATAGAATACCAGAATCTCTCCAGTCATTTCCTGATTCTTCCTCCCGTTTTCTTCTTTTTTCTTTCTTTCTTTCTTTCTTTCTCTTTTTCTTTCTCCTTCAAAATATTATTATTTAACTATTTCCTTTCAAAGTCGAAATTTTGTTGGGGAAGCAAATGAATCTCAGTACTATTTTATAAATCACTATTGTGCTATGTTGTGACAGGAGCAGTTCTCAGAACTCTTCCAAATGCCAGTGCAAACACAAAGAGATAAGAAGCAAGACAGGGTTGTGCTCTGTTTTTTCAGAAAAAAAAAAAATGTGTGGGAGGAAATTCGTGCTTGCTAGGCTAGAAATGAAAACTCCAGGCCAAGAGAAATGGATGACTTTTGGAGCGTTCCAAATTTTGGACGCCCAGATGAAGACAATCCTTTGGAACAGCCCTATTTCTAGAAACTGAAGAGTTTCTCAAGAAGTCAGGCTCTTCTAAAGTGTCTTCCAGGAAGAAAAAAATACCATGTTGGCTCTCTCCAATTTTTTCCAGTCTTATCTGTTTATTCTGTGAACTTTAGGTGGGAAAAAAAGCCAAATAGAAATCTTTTTCCAGTGTTCCTTTTACTGGTTCAGTCCCTGAACGCATGCCTTTCCCTTCAGCCCTGCTTTTCAACAACAGCATTCCAATGGCAGCATCAGAAAGAAGCAGCCTCAGTATCAACAGCAAAATAAAATACACAATACCACCAAGGAAATGACAAGAGAAAATTCAAATGCTTCAAAGGGCTTGTTTGTTTTTTGAGGCGGATTTAACAGCAGAGAATTCATGAATTGGAAGTGTTCTGACCCAGTCTCTAAATGATGTTGCCTGATGTTGAGAAATCCTTGGAAAAGACAGGAACAAAAATATATGGGACTGTATCTTCTTAATCTGAGCATAAATCTACACCCTAAACCACCCTGTGTGAGTGTGACCCTGTCCCAGGCCACTCCTGTGCATCCGTTCTCCTTGGCCAGATTGTGCAGCTCAGTGGCAAGCCAGACCCCGGCCAAGCCAGGCAATGTTGATCATCTGGGTTTTTGTGCCAGGTTACATTTCACCTGGATTTATTTGATGGCACAGTTCCCCACACAGACATACGAATGGCTTGGCACAAGGGCGAGTGGCTGAGAGGAACAAATGGTCCAAGGGCAGAAGAGGGGAGCCACCTCCTTCATCTGCAGAGCTGAGAAATGCCAGGTTAAAATGACTGCAAAACCACCACAGATGTTTCTGATAAAGCCTCTAGTGTGGCTTGACAGGCCATGCTGTACATTCACACTAACCATGTCCTCAGCTGGCCAGTTCTGAAGTTGAGAAAGGACTTGAAGACTGTGGGTGCTTGTATGTCAAAATCACTCTCCCACTGCAGCAAAATGTTGAGGCTGTACACAGTAAATCTGGACAGTCCTTGCAAATTAGGAGAGCCAAGCCCCCACCAGCTTTATACTGATCTATCCCCAGAGATGAGCCATCATGATGAACCTCAAGAGAAATGGAAGAACCAAGAAAAGCTGCACTTCGACTCTCCATCGCATTCTCTTACCCAACACAGTTGCTTGGTCCATCACAAACAACAACTTTGGGACTCAGGACTTTCCTCTATCTTGGTATCAGCTTTCCAGTGCCCATAAAACTTTTTGGTCTGCAGAAGATGGTGTGTAGATTCGGGAAGAAACAAACCTCATCTGGACAGACAGGGCTGGGTTTCCACATGGTGGAAGAAAGTCGACTACAGAAAGCGATTCCATGGGCTTGGGGCAGAGTGACTGGATGGTATGGCACAAAAAGGATCTGGGACTGTTGGTCAACAGTCGGCTGAACAGGAGCCAGTAGTGTACCCAGGTAGCCAAGAAGGCCAGTGACCTCCTGGCTTGTATCAGGAACAGTGCAGCCAGAAGGAGCAGGGAAATGATCGTCCTCCTGTACTTGGCATTGGTGAGGCCACTCCTTGGATCCTGTGTTCAGTTTTGGGCCTCTCACTGCAAGAAGGACATGGGGGTGCTGGAGAATGTCCAGAGAAGGGCAACGAAGCTGGAGCAGGGGCTGGAGCACAGACCTTATCAGGAGCGGCTGCAGGAGCTGGGGTTATTTAGTCTGGAGGAGAGGAGGCTCAGGGGAGACCTGATCACTCTCTACAACACCTGGAAGGAGGCTGTAGTGAATCAGGGTTGGTCTCTTCTCTAGAATAACTACAGATAGAACCAGAGGAAACGGCCTCAAGATGCGCCAGGGGAGGTTCAGGTTAGGCATTAGGAAGAATTTCTACACAGAAATTAGTTACACACAGGTAACACATTTGCCCGAGTCCTGGATTGAGCCTTACCAAGTGGAACGCCTCGTGAGAGTGCTGGAAACTCAGCAGCATGTACTGCAGGACGGCCAAAGCCCCCTCTCGCACAATGGGGTACAGCAGCTTGGAGAAGACCTGGTGGTGGAGGAAAAAAAAGTAAATCAGAAGGCAGGATGGCCGAGTAACACACACAAGAAGGGCACAGCACCAACAAGAGGCACTGAATAGTCTCAGCTGGCCCA
Organism: Crypturellus undulatus; assembly: GCA_013389825.1. NCBI lineage: Eukaryota > Metazoa > Chordata > Aves > Tinamiformes > Tinamidae > Crypturellus > Crypturellus undulatus. Next base: position 44,856 of record VWPW01002839.1, on the reverse strand, counting down.
TGGTCATCAACACCACTTCTTCTGGTCTATCTCTACACTGGGATGTTGAAGCAAACAGCAGAGCAGCGAGGAAGACAACACAGATACAAGGAGGATCTTGTTTGCAGCAGTGTTTGGAAGTGCCCACTGACCTTTTCAATTTTTGACAGAGTCACTTCGATCAAGATGCTGAACTTTTTCACGGCAGCCAAACCCTTCAGCAGGGCAATGATCCACTTGTCTATGTTCTTTCCAAGGGGCCAGGACACCCAGTCAATCATCCTGAAATGAAATCCAAACTCCTTAAGTGATAACTTAATGCTTACACTGTGAAAGCCAAAATGTGCTCAGTCAAGAGAATGACCAAGCAAGAGAGAGGCCTCCCCACAAACCATTTCAAATATTTTTCAAAGCACAAGACTTCTGAAATAGAATTACCCCCATGTCATCTGCATTTTGTGACTAATGAGAGGACCCGATCTCACATCCATAGAAGGTTTTCCATTAACTTCCATGAACTTGAAATCAAGTTTATACCACAGCTATACCACTGCACTGCTTTGTGGACCTCCTCGAGTATCTTTCAGAGGAGCCTATGAAAAGAGAACCTCTTCTTAAAGAGAGATAAGGTTGAAGTAATGGGTTGATAATGCATGTGACCCTTAGATTTATGGATCAAAGTCTGTGCATTGGTACCTTTACAGAACATGATATTGAATTGACCTCTGGATTATCACTAGCAAGCAAATACGACTAGGATTTGGATTTTTAGCTTCTCTGTATGGGAGACAGTTATTCCCAAATATAGATTAAAGAAAAAAAATACCGATAACCATGATAGCAGTCAGGTATTCCTGAATTTTATAGCTAACATTTCTTCACCTACATCTACACAACAAACAAGACGTCACAATATTTAATACCTGTTTTTGCAACTAACCTTGATTTTACAGAAAGGTCAGCAATTAAAAATAATTTCAGGGTGATGACATGTTGTTTCTTTTTTAAATTAAGTGTGAAGTTAAACAAAAAAAAGGGAAGTTAATAAGGTTTGGGTTTTTCAAGCGTGAAACTTTGCTCATCATTTCAGCATCTTTGATCTGAAGGTGTCATCTCAGGTGTCCTCTAATGTCCCACCTCAGTCCAGCTGTATTTCCCAACCAGTTCCCCTTGTTTATCAATCTGCATCTTGTCCAAAATATACAAAAGCAATTGAGATGAATAACCACAACAGAGAGAAGATTAGGTTTAAGTGGAGTCTACAGAGCACTAAATAAAATAAAATAAAATGAAATAGAAAAGGCTATCCACTAAAGAAAGCTTAAAGGGCAGAATATGTTGGAGCATTGAGAAATGCCAAAAGTCAAGCTGAGCCAGATAATAAAGCAAATGTCAAAAAAGGTTCTGCAGACATTTGCATCAGAAGAGACCAAGGACAGACGTGCAGTCATTACACACGCAGGATGTGATGGGGATTAAAGATATGATATGGCCTCTAGATGTGACTTCCAAGCTAAACATATCCTCAGCCTCAGTTTTCAGCAAGAGGAAGGAATTGATCAGGGTGACAAAAGAGAAGGCAGATAATGAGTATGAGAATGGAAGCAGAAACAACCACAGCTGATATGAAAACAAAACACGAAGAGCGCGTGCACTGCAGTGCAGTGGAGTCGGTTAACTCCATCCCAGAAAATGCAAACACTGGGAATGTAAAATTCAACTCTGGTGCATTTTAATGGCTCTGTTTACTTGGCTTCATGCCATATTCCTGAAGAATAGCACGACGGTTCCTATAGTGAAGATAGACAGTGAGGGAATAACTGCAAAGAAGGCTATCATGCCACAGGAATCTGCAACAGGCACACTGTGCTAACTAAGGTTTGACAAGATGCTGGATTTTCTAGTCACAGGACACACAGTATTTCCCATCACACTGAGTTGCAGCAAAGCTCCTGATGAATATTCATGTATGTGGAAGCATCTCCTCCTACAGAGGAGAAAGGATGTCACAAGGAAGAACGTTGTGACCTTGAGCAGTGGACATACAGGTGAAACATATTCATTCAAAACCACGTGCTGTGGTGATGGGGAACAAATAATAAAAATGACTGCTACGTGGGAAGCCTGGGAACTGATCTGCTTGAAGGAGATGAGCAAGAAGATGGCCACAACAGCCACAGAGAAGGCAAGAGCCGCACTAGGGTGCAGTAGGAAAGGCTTCTTTACTACTAAAGAAATGAACTTAATGCCTTAATGACACTTAATCTAACACCAGGATGAACCTCATCTAGAGCACTGTGTACAAATCTGACTATCCAAAACAGCAAATTGAGGCAGGAGCTGGTGTTGAAAACAACTGTTGAGACGATCAGGGAAATGGAGAAGAACTTCTCTTATAAGAGCTTAAAATAGTCTGACTTGTTTAGCTTAGCCAAAGGAATGCAGAGAGTGGATGTGACTGCTCTCTGCATATACATAAAAGAAATAATAAACATCAGGGAGGGAAAAGACCTAATTCAGCTATTTATGTTGATGTAAGATCAAATGAGCTATAAGATGACCAGAGATAAATATAGGCTGCCAATTAGAAGAGGGATCCTAGCCATTAAAGCCATCAAATGCTGCAGTGGCTATGAAAGAAGAGCAGTGAGAGCAAAAGCCCCTTGTGCTTTTAAGGTTGCAATGCTCACATTCATGAAAGGGGTCCAAAATGTCATCCAAAATGCACACAAGAGCAGGAAGATGGACTCATCCAGAGGCCCTTCTTTACCTGTGTTCTTTTATACAGGTATAAAATATCCCTGGACTCGATAAGCTATTTTTTACTAACATTTGTGGTTAAATTATGATATAATATTATAATCAGGTCTTATAATAAATTATAATATGCTTTATAAAATTATATATCACTATATATATACTATAGATTAAAAAAAATAAATTATAATACATGTTGCCTGTATTGCTCCAGTACAAACAGTTAAATTTTATATTCACTTTCCACACTGATAGATCTGCAAACATTTTACAAGACAGTTTTCCAAAGGAACCATCGATTTTGGCACGCTCAGCCTTTAAAAGGTCGGGTCGTGATTTCCAGAGGCAGCAGATGCTCTTTGCATCCAGATCTTGTCTCTTTGAAACAGATATTCACCAAAAAGAGAAGAATATCAGCAAACACTTCTGAAGATCTGGATGCACATAAATATATAGCTTATGTGACACGTATCCACACTATGGGTGAGAGACACACATCTTCATTCTGCATTGTACCCTTACACCAGCAGGTGCCAGGCTTGCTTTTATTAGCACCCTTTCCACTTAAATCACAGAATCACAGAATGGTTAAGGTTGGACGGGACCTCTAGGGATCATCTAGTCCAACCCCCACTGCATAAGCAAGGAAAAATGCTTAAATGCTTGAGCAAAATTCCACCTTGCTGCAGCTAACTCCTCTGATAATGCCTCCCAAACCCAAATTTTGAACTCTAGAGGAAGAGATCTCGACATTCAATCCTAAGATGAAAGGCCCTGTTTGTCCCTGTGCATTTCTCTTTTATTTGCAATTTATTGAGCACACATGCAAGAAAAGGTCAATGTTAATGCAGCTTTCTGGGGCATCTGTCTGCTATAAACACTCCAAAACTTCCGCATTTCTCCCAAGTGAACTTAATTATATTTTGCAGGCTCTGCTTAGTGTTTGGCTAGCACTGAGTAATCATTTACTCATCCTTCTGCGTAACAAAGATTTTTTTATAGGAATGAAGCAATTGAGACTATTTTTAGGCACTGCTGTTCTTATTGACTGGAGCTCCCGGCCACATCTGGCAACTGCATCCCAGAAGGAGGGGAAAAATTGAATTGACTGCGTAATCCTTTGGCTTGGGCTGCTCTGGACTCTGGGAAAATCATGGCCTTCTCCAGGAAGAGAAGGCATCTTTCCTGTAGGCCTAGAATTCCCATAAGGAATTGTATACATATCCATCATGAAACCTTATGGGAGGGAGACGATCCGTGGAGTAGGAAGTTGAGAAAGGAGATTTTCCCAGTGAGAGCAAGGCAGACCCTCTCCTTGGATTAAACACCTGCTAACATCACCCATTCAAACAGGACACTCCAAGGATACTATAGGATGAAGATATTCTTAGACCTGGAGCACAGAGGAGTTGTAGGACTGAGACACAGATGTGCAAGGAGGACCTGGTGATCCCAAAGAGGCCACTAGCCTTGGGAGGACTAAGTCTAACATGTTCCATGTTTCATCCACTACCTTATCATGCCTTGATGTCTCCACTGACTCTGCCAGCACAGAGAGCACGGATAAATCCTGGATAGCACCGATATCTGGACCACATTCATCTGACAATGGTCAAAGTGGGATCACTTAAGCAGCTGGGCACCTCCTTCTCCACTGAGAAACTCCCAGCAGTTCGAGATGGATGGGCCAAGGCTTTTAGCTGTGACTGATTGGTCAGTTAGGATGATGTCCCTCTAAAGGAGACAGAGGTTCCATCTGAAACTCTTTCAAGGAGATTTTGCAAGGAAAAGGCCTCAACAGTTTCTGGGAAACAACAGTTCTGAGGAAAAAAATCAAATCTCTTTAAGGTGTCTTATCTTCAGCATCCCCAACACTACTTACTCTAACAAAAAAAAATACATTAAACCAAAGAGATAAAATAACACAAAATATCATCAATCTAGTTCTCCAGGCCCTAAGGATTCAGAGGGAATTCAGAGGGAACTTGCTTTTTCTGCATAACTGCAGTACTGGGATAAAACAGTTATTAGGAATTGAGTATAGCTTTTGGGCTGTTTTTCCCTTGGATTGAAAAATACCACTGAGAACCTTTCCAGGATGCTCACTCACAGAGTCTCTCCTACCTACTAATGGCTGTCATCATCTGCACATCAGTGATGCTGTCATCGTTGGTCAGGTTTCTTATGACACCATCCATAAGCTCCAGAGGGACAAACTGGACCACGCTGGCCAAGGCATTGGACGGTGCTTCCTGCTCCTCTGTAAGATATGGACAAGATACATCCATAATCAGACACATATGGTCATTTCTCAGCTCTAATAGACAAATCATTAATGGAGCAGAGCATAAATGATCAGTACAACGTGGAGTCCACATTTAGCTGTGCTGGGGGGACAATTCCCAGAATCACGGTGTGACACAGAACAAGGTTGGGTCAGAGTAGGCGGGAAGTTGCATTAAGTCATGTACAACCCAAAGGCAGGGATCACGAACTCAAGAACATTATTGCCTGGATTCCCTGCCCAAATTCCCTCTGTGTGCTCGTTTTATACTGACTGCTCTAAATAATCACAATAGGATGAGGCTGCACATTTGACCGCCTGGAGGGCACCCAAAGGATGAGATCCTGAAAAAGAGGGAACTCAATTGCCCATCTCCTCATGGGCTGGGAAGAGCTTAAATAGGAGCTCACCTGTCTACAGAGAGCCCAGGTTTTTATGGTGCTGATACCTTCAAAAATCTTCTGAGCCCTATTATAATAATCAGAAAACCCTAGAAATTAAATATCCTCTGTCCCATCCTAAGTTATGACCATCCTCCAGAGATAGTGGCCACGCAGCACAGGGCTTCCTACTCCTAGGAATAGCACAATTAGCCATTAGAGAGTGACATTTCCAAATGCTCTCAAGTCTCACTCTAACCTTACTGCCAATAAGAGGATGCTTTGCATTAAGCCCAGCTGGTGCAGAAAAGTGCTGAGGACAGAAACTTCTATGCTGCAGATATTTCCACACAGTTAATAACTCCTGCTTACAAACTCTGTTTCATGGGGATATTTTCTTCTTAGCCTAAAATCCTACACACTTTGGGGATCCTTGTTTATTATATTTTCAGCAGCGACTGGAATTATTGAAGCTCAGACACATCAGGCCCATATCAACCAGTCTTGTTCCTCATCAGAGCCAGCATTTACATTTGCGCCCGTTATTTATTTTTTACCTGTGGACGAAATGATAGTGAACAGCTCCTTCAAAGAGGGCAGGATGGCTGAGGTCTGAGCCCTCCAGATCCTCTGCAGCAGGCCGCTCACTTTGTTCACCTGCTCCAAGAACTCCATGATGTCCTCTTCCCCTTCGGAGACGCACTGGAACTGCCCGATGCACCGGATCAGCTGCTGGCAGAACAAGATCTGGTGTTTGCCCGTGGGAATGCACTGAGGATTTTGGCTCAAGAGTTTACTGATTTTAGCGCACTGCTTGGGGCTCGGCCTCTCGCACACTTTCCGGAGCACTTCGATCCTCAGGAGGTTGAAAATGCTGTTTGCTGATGGGCTTTCCAAGACAAACTGCAGTCCTAACTGGATATAATCTAGCACATAATGACTTCTTTTTCCCAGAGGCCCATAACCTTCCTGGAGGAGACTCAGTAGGAAGCGGACGTTGAAGAACTCCTCAAACTCCTCCGGATGGTAGTGGCCGTAGACTTCCAAAACCTCTTTCCCGATCTCTCTTTTGTACTTGGTGTCCCCAGTAAGGAAAAGCTTGGTCGACAGCTCGAGCATGGACCAGCACTGCTCGCTGTCCATGGGCTGTTTTGCCGCCTCGATGACGCGTCTCACAAGCCCTTGCTTCACGTTGTTGGGGTAGGAAGACATCACCACAGCTTCCAGGATCTTATCCATCTCTGCTCCCAGGTGCTGAAAGAGAGGAAGAGAGACAGGTTAGTTCAGGCAGGCTCTGCTGTGATTTATAGCCCAGAGATGTGACTACCTGCGCTCCCTACTCGACAGCAAATGGGCCACAGAGTCAAGGCAGAGAGAGGGACAGAGAAAAGAGGACACTGTGGGGAGAGAAAGGAGTCTGACCCCTCAGCAGTGAAAAAGGATGAGCTCAAATCCAGCCCCATGACCCTCCAAGCTCCGTTCCCTGGAGTGATTTAAGAAACTAGGACCAGGCAATGAACGGGCACAGCTGGAAGGCCAGCTCACGCTGTCTTGTTTTGAGAAATAGAAGAGATGAAAGTTTAGCCTGATGCATGTGAATCAAATAGAGCCGCTTGCCCTTGGTCAAGAACAAGTCCAACCTGTCCAGCTTAGTAATAAGGACATAGTCTGTAAATCTATACCTTAAACACCCCTCCACATCAGTGGCAGCTGCTGCCCTATGTAATCTGAAAAGAGTGATGATCCTGCAACAGAGATACATTCTGATGCTGCTTGAGAGTTGGTTCTTAGACTGTTTCCCTTGGTCTGTCCTAGTGAGGGATTTAGCAGGTCCCTTCCTGGTATCATTCTGAAGTGTCTCTTCATCAAACTGGCCAAAATCATCCCTCACATCTCTATTAATGGAAATCATTGAAAACAAGGGGGCTTATGTTAGGACAGGGCTAGAAAGGAGATCTGTGTTGAACTGACACAGGAAAAATGCATCACCTGCCTTTTCAATGGACTCTAGGTGGATGCCAGCAAGTGGCAGGTGAACTAGAGTGGGAGACCACAATATTCATGGGGTTTTGATACCATCCATGTATCAAAATCAAAATCAGACATGACAGAAGAAGCTACAGAACATCTGAAGGAAAGAAGAAAACTCAACACAACACATTGAGAGTAAGGAAGGAGCAATGCTGTTACTAGTTCCAAGAATGAAGGGACAGAAAGTCAGGAAGTTCATTCTGGACTTCAGAGGTCTGAGAAGATGACGAGCACAATACTGGAATGAGCAGAAAAAGAAAAGCCAAAGGAGTAGAGCTGGAAAGCTTTCTGGGGCCAGTATAAAAATGATAATCCCTGTGCCCTTTTCATGGTGCCATTTGGATGGATGCAGGGAGTGTCTTCTGGTGATGCTAAAGTGAAATTACAAGCCCCAAACTGAAATGAACACAAAAAATATAGAATTTCTTCAGATTAATCACATATTTGAGTATTTTTATCTTGCAAAAAGACAACCAAAACCTTGCATTTGATCCTAAGAAGGATCCCTCCCTCAGCTGCAGGCCTTCAGCAACTCAAGATGGTGCTCAGCATTTCATAAAATTCAATTCCCATCAGACCCAGACACACAAAAGAGTTCAACGAGGAATTAAGGGACAGACAGAGGTGTCAAGGTCTTGTGCGAGTGTCTGCTGGCTCCATTCTCCTCCAAAGGCAAAGATGTTTCTATTATTATCCTCATATTTGGGAAACAAGAGAAACGCCCCAAGAAGCAGACATGGGCCTGTAGCCTCTATCTGGGCAATAGGACAGCTTGAAGGGGAAGCGCATATTTAAAAAGATCAAAAGCCTAAAAGGGCCGAAATGCAGGAATAGGACAAGACTTCTGCCCCTTTCCCTTGCACATGCAGCATCCCATGGGTGCATATTGTGTATATCGACTTGTGGTCCCGACCTCATCAACCCAGTGAAGTCCTACTGGAACACACAGCAGGAGAGCACACCTAAGAACACACATGCTGGTGCCTGGAGAAGAAGGATATCTATCTCCTCAATGAGTGATAATCTCATTTAGAAACGTATCCCTTCCCCACTACTATGGAAAGAATCTACAAATATTCAGCTCTGCATCTGTTTCTGCTCTTTGGCTCCTTCCCTCTCTGGCTCCTGGTCTTGCACATGGCAGGGATGTGTGTGTGACATTTACACCGAGTTGCCACCACGGCTTGTACGGGGGGAGTGACACAGTCTTGGTGGCTCCCCAGGGACCTGCAGCTACAGCATCACCAAGCAAAGGGCAACTGCAGAGTTAGGACATTCAGAACTGCTCGAATCCACCAGTGGTCCAGAGCTAGAGGAGAAACTGCTGAGGGAAAGATAAAAAATAATAAAAAAGGATTTCCCTGAAACAGCCCATTTATGCCACATTTATAGTCATATGCTGAAATACTGCAGAAGAAATCTTATTATAAAGAGTGATCAGCCAGGCACAACTTAGGCTTTCTTAAAACTTATCACAGAGAACAAATGTGTGAATGCTCACCCACAACAGGTCCTTTCCATATAAAAATACATAGTCGGAGTCACTTGCTGTCCATAGTCTAAAACAACCCATGGGAGTGGGTAAAGGAAAACAAATATCATTTTGATTACCTCAGACAGGACAGATTCATCCATGATCAAGTATGTACTGCTATACTGAGGGGAAAAAAATAAGCATGACATAAACCCCAAGTGTGCTGGGAGACAGCCCAGCAAGAGCAACATTTGGTGTTATTGGACGTCGTTGTCATCTCTAATCTGCTCAGCCCAAGGAAAAAGGCCACAGATGGGCAGATGTGATTGTTTCCAATCCTGCTGACAAAGACATGCATGATCATGGTCCCCCCCTGCACTGACCTGTGGTTTGCACAGAGGACATCCCCAAGGGACCTCAGGGAATGTCATCCAGGGACCAGTCCATCCCTGGAGCCTGCATCCGGGAGAGCAGGCACCTTCTCTAAGGGGAGAGAGGTGCCCACTGGTGGGAAGAATCTCATGCCAAATACAAAGTTCTGTCTCCCAGATTCTTGGCTAGCAACCACACATCACCTCTCCCCATCCTTGCTTCCACCAGGATGAAGAAAACACACTATATGCATGGTCAAAGCCCTGCCGGGCAATGGCATCAGCCTTCAGCACAGTGGTTCTCCAGGGACTATCTTGGCCTGTTTGTCCCTTGCCTGTTGACTCACATGGTCCTCTGCTAATGTGTTGGATTTATTTGTCTCCTACAAACCCCTTTCCTGTCTTCCCTGCAGGGTACCCAAGTTATGGCATAGCTAACATTGTTTTAATTGCATGTAAAACACAGATAGGACTCTCAAGGGACCAGCCTGGTCCATTTGATTAGCAACAAATGAGGGAAGGTAAGAGGTGAGAATGAACGTTCACAGGAAATGTATTTTCACTTAAAACAGGAAGCATAACAGTGGCAGAGAGATAGTAAGGGTTAAAACATGATTTATAGAGCAGAATAGACTTGTGGGACTAGAAATTGGAAGGAATGGTTGTCCTAGTTGTAACTTGAGCCAAACTGAGCAAGACTGGCACCGCAATTGAGCCCATGTCCTGTGTTTCTCCTCCCTCCAGCTTTTCGGCCTGAGCCACCCTAAGCATCAGACAGACAAATAAGTGACAAGGAGGAGGCAGGAGGAGCCGTTCTGACCACATAAACATACGGATAACATGGTTACTTCCCTGGAGTACTCTATGCTTAGAGAAGGACAAGGGGGAAACAAACCTCCCTCAATAGCTGATAGAGAGACAAGTCCCAGTGGAAACCAACTAGTAGAGGAGACCAGCTTTCTCATGAGTATATTGCCAATAGGACCTTAAAGATAAGCAAGGAGAGCAGTCTATCTTCTCCAAAGAAGGACTTTGGCTGTACAAGGCTAGGTTTTAAGTGATACCCTCCTACCGGCACTTCTCTAACTACAAAGGTGTTGGCAGGAGGGGATAAAGAAGCCCAGGTTTGCACTCAGAATGAGGGCACACACCTTTCTGCTGCACAAGAAAAGACCAGACAAAGACAGGAGGGAGGATGAGAGCTCCCTGACGGGACACACAGAGCAGAGGATGGAGCAGGAATGGCTAGAAGAGACAAACAAGAAAATGTGAGGGATGATGCACGAACCAAGAGGCTGTGGAACCCACAGCCTGATGCCTGTTGATATAATCCAGATAAAATAGTTCCAAAAAAGCAGCTTTTCTGGCCAGGAGTCCACCTAGTCAACTCGCTAGTTCTTCCATTTACCAGCTTAGACAACACTACTCCAGTTCTCAAGGGCTTAACGCTTAACTGAACAGGCATTGCAGAAGCCAAGGAAACTCTAAAAGGGATGCATGTACAATGCATGCGTAATACACATTACAATCTTAAAATATCAGAAGAGCACTCAGGTTGCAAAAGGTTAGAAGTAAGATGGTTGATTTAACCCCAACACAGTTCCAGAGGCTATTGGAGAGACATTATTTAAATGATTACATATTAGCTTTTTGTTTGTTTGTTTTCCAGGACACCTGCCTGGAGAATAAATCAGGGTTTGCAATGAAGGACACTGTTGTCCGTAAGATCACTGTCTTATTTGTCATAAATAACCCAGTCAACTGAAGGAGAGGGAAGGACAATTTCAGAACTGGATTCTGCCAGTTTCTGGCCTGGTTGTCTTCTCTTTAGCAGGATAAAACAGAGGATTTCAGACTACATACTTAGAGACTCACACATCTAAAAGCGATGCTCTTAAAGTGGAGCAACCTTATCATTTCTGCACCTCATTTTCCTCACAGACAATAATAATAATTCATAGCAATGTGGGGAGAACCAGCTTACTCCTGTTTGCAAAGAGACACGAGTTCCTGGAGCACAGGAAGACACTATAGAAGTTAAAAGTGTTAATTGCTAGTTTAAAGAGCAGTTTTGAGGTTCCCATCTGTTTTCTGGCTCACCCAAAAGAGAAAGTACATGCAACAAGCTCTGCAGTGGGGAATAAAAAAACTCGTGAAATGGCAAAGCTGCTCTGCTCCCTGGGTGAGCAAAAGGCAGAAGCAACATGGATAAAATCAGAGAATCAGGAGGGAAGGGGCCCCAGGAGGCTTCTAGTCCAACCCCTGCACAAAGCAGGGTCAACACTGAAATCAGCTCAGGCTCCTCAGGATTTTGTCTTGAACATGACCCAGGATGGAGACTGAGTAGGTGCTCAGCGAAACTTGTCTCAGTGTAATTATCTCACAGAGGGAAGTTTTCCCTTAATTGCATTTGGAAGCTCTTGTTTCAATGTATGTGTTTTCTCTTGTTTTCCTGCTATGCAGTGCTGTGAAGAGCCATGCTCCATCTTTTGATAACCTCCTTGTGGACATTGGGAGCCTGCTATTAGCTTCCTTCCTTGCCTCCCCTTCCTCCTGCTGATCAACATCTTTCCTGTACTGGGGAGTCCCAAACTGGGCACTTTTATAGGTGTTGTCTGACAAATGATGAATGATGAGGGGAATAAACACTTCTCCTCCATCTATTGGCTCTGTTCCTGTTTGTACAGCCCAGGATGCTACTGCCCTTCTTCACTGTCAGGGCACAGCTGGTTCATATTTGGATAAACATTTGTCTAGTTTATTTTTCTAGCTTATTATGATTTACTTTTGATCTACCCTGGCTATTCCCAACCACCTTCTTCTCTTTCATGTGCCTCAAAACAGTTTCCAATGGGATGTGCTCTATGGTTTTCCCAAGACTGTAGTTCTGCAGTCTGGATCCTTCCTGACCTTTTGAAGATGTGCTAGAGAAGACAAAGGCGATGAGCTTTGGAAGAGGAATGTTGCTCTTCATAAGTCATATTTGTCATGCAGCGATATGCTCAGGGCTACGAAAGTTTCCTGAGGACACTCTCCATTCCATTCTGGGATATTCCAGATATTCCATTTGGGGATAAATAAACATCAATGGCCTTCGTATCTGTCCTGCATTCACAAATGCACACAGGGGCTCACGGTGTGTGTGTGTGTGTGTAAGGGGTTCACTCAGGCATCTCCCTCAAAATAGAAAGAACCCTCTAAAGGAGAACCTAGCTTCAANAAGAGGAATGTTGCTCTTCATAAGTCATATTTGTCATGCAGCGATATGCTCAGGGCTACGAAAGTTTCCTGAGGACACTCTCCATTCCATTCTGGGATATTCCAGATATTCCATTTGGGGATAAATAAACATCAATGGCCTTCGTATCTGTCCTGCATTCACAAATGCACACAGGGGCTCACGGTGCATGTGTGTGCGAGGGGTTCACTCAGGCATTTCCCTCAAATTAGAAAGAACCCTCTAAAGGAGAGCCTAGCTTCAAGTCCTAGCTTCAAAATGAAGCTCCATCTAAAGCCACAAGGAAAATGACACCAACACCAAGGAAAATGTCACCAACATTTGTAACAGATAATGTTTATCAGCAGATTTTCAATAAAGTCTCCTTAGTATTTTTTGCCGAATTGAGTATCAACTCCCACACTCCCGATCTTACAGAGCTGCGAAAAAAGTATGTCTGAGATGCCCTTTATCTTCCGGAGATGTCCCTTATCTTCAGGAAACCTTGGCAATAAACTCAGCACATTTCCTATAACAGCAACCACATTGCTTCACGCAATAATTTGATAAATATCACTAGTGGGAAAAATCCAACTATCTATAAGGATAGATTGATAAATAAAGAGGTAGCCTTCTCACTAAAAATAAATCAATAAATACATAAATAAATATTTACTTCCCTGAATTCCTTGCAGGTCTGGAAGTACAGGAATCAGACTCACCTTTTATTGTCCTTTACTGCTGCTCAAATTGTTTATGTTAGCCAAGATATTACTGGTATTCTTGCTGCACGCTCCTGATAGCTGGGCAATTAGGGCTCAATCCTGCAAGATGCTGCAGAGTGGAACTGAGAGCACACAGCGCCTTGTTAGAACAAGAAATACTGCACAGCAGCCTTTCTTGTATAAAATTTTCCATGACTCGGGATACATCTTCTTAAAAGAAGCAGTCCCTGTTGGTCACACAGCTTTCTAGACCTGTTTTACAGGAACATCAGAGTAATTGAGGGTGTCTCAGGGCATTCTTGCAGGGGACAAAAAGTAAGTTCAAAGGGGACTGTAAATTTGGTCCAAAGTACCAAATGTTTATCCATCCAAGGAGGGGAAACAACAGCATGTGACCCGTGATTTACCACATCCGACAGATGCAGCCTGACCAGACAGTACTGGACAGTCACCAAAAGCCACTTTTATGACATCCCTACTCTTTTTTATGGCTAAAAAAGTCCTTGGAACAACTGTGAGGAAATTAAAATTTCCCTATAGAATTAGAAATCATCAAATAAAAGCCCCTGCTCTGTTCTCACCAGTGCTACTGTATCTCCTACTTCTGTCTTCCCATCATCTACAGTAATTTACAGGTCCAGTTACACTCTTAATTTAGCGACAATTGAGCTATTCTGATTAAATCACCTTAATTAATGTAAGCAATGCAAATTCAGTTCAATGGTCTTCTGTACATAGCTTAAGTACTTACAGACATGCTGCAGGTCCTTTCAATGACACAATTGCTGCTTCTCTTCTTTCTTAATCCTTTCTCATGCAGCTTCTCACTATAATCTAAAGCCTAACCCTGCTTTATTTATTATTTGCATTGCAATAATGCCTGCAGGCTTTAACCAAAATAGGATCCACTGACCTACAAATTGTGTGTATCTGCAGGAATATGCACAGAGAAGTATATCTCACTCAAGAGTAAAGGCAGAAAAAGAGTACCATTCACACCTTTTTTTTGCATTAGTCTATCAAGACACATCTAGATGAAGCTTTTTGCTCAAGGACACACAATAGGTTGAGGCAGACCCAGAAACCAAATGCATCTTGCAACCCTTGTCTCAGATATGTTGCCCACAGATACATTAGCTGCAGTCCCCCCGTCCTGCTGCACTTGCTTGTGGTGCTATATTTAGTAGAGCTGCCACAGCAGAGCAGGGGATTGGGTCCATTCGTATGAGGTTTGAGCAGAAACAGCTAATAACTGCAGAAAAATCCAGTCAAATAACCCTTGCAGTGAGAAATATAAGGAAAGTTTGCCAGCACAAAACCCTGGCCAAATCCTTTCACGTAGCTGCAATCTGAAATCAACCTTCTCTTTTCAACGAGATAACAAATTATTTACTTCCTGTCCTAAACGACCTTTCAGTGACAGACTGCACTGGCTCTGCATGAGTCCTACTCACTAGTTTTAATTAATTTAGGCTCACGAGGCTCTCCTGGGTTCTCCTGTCCTCCGACGCACTGAAGCAGAACCCCCTGGGCCAGGAGTTGCTGGAGATGCTGCTTTAGGCACGCGGAGCAGCAGATCCTGAGCAGGAGGTTGTCCCCACTGCCCACAGGACCGTCCATCCATCTGGGCAGCTTTCTGGCTGCCGCAGAGATGAGGATTTGTTCTAGCACTATCACCCCATGGGGCTGTCAGCATTTGGCAGGGCTTTTCTGCACGTCAGGAGTTCCCCTCAGTGAACTCTCTCCTGCGCACACGTTTCTGGGCCACCTCCAAATGCTAACTGAAAAAAATAACTAACCAAATTATGCCTAGTTGCAATCAGCCTAAATTTACTACATAGAAAACCGTGGCTTTACAAAAATCCATTGACATTTTACATCTGCACATCACTATGAATCCTTCTCCTTTCTCGTGCAATACTATGTATTTCAGTATTCCCTTTTTTTTTCCGTATACTTCTCACCACATTATACAAATCCATCACCCATCTGCAGGCAGTTTACCATGACCTTGATTCATGGACAGCAGCGTAAGCCCGACTGCCCTACCTGAACGCAGATATCTTTGCTAATCTGCTCTCATATTTCACTGAAGCTTTGGTGCACACAAATCCTAGGAGCTTCATCTCTCCCTTTACATTTTTGCTATCGGGAACTGTGACATCAAATGAGAGAAAGGCTTTGGCCAGATGTCAAAGCAATCTGTGCAATAATACCAAATGAAGCCCAAGGCCCTACATTTGGCTGTCTGTGTTTCTCTGGACAGACGCCTCCTCCCAGGCCAGTTCCTCCCTCCAGCCATGAGACACAGACATTTCTACAATATGTATCAGTATCACTTTCTAAAAAAGTGCCTCAAAACCCTTGATATTATATCGTTATATAATACCACACATCTGTGCATGCAGAAAAACAAGACATGAGGAACTTAATTTCAATATTCTGCTGCCTCGGCAAAGAAAGGCCTGCGAAGAGGAGCTGCTCTATCCCTTAAAGCATCAGACAAACTGTGGCTTTACTGCTAAAGCCAGCACCAGCCACCATCGCCAACGAACCATCCTGGTTGCTTTTTAATTTCTTTAACATGCTTGGCATGAGATGGCCAAAAGCCACGTCCTGCCTGCACGAGACAGGGTCTCATGGGACAGTCTCTCGTGCCCCCAGACCAGCACATTTTCCCTTCATTCCTCAGTAACATTCTGCTTTTCTCCTTAGCCAGGGATCTCAGCCAGGCTTGTGCCATGTTACTGCCCCCAGGGGTGATGCTGGAAGTGCCTGGGTCCCACCCTGACCTTCAGACCGATGTCCTTTCCATTATCATCTCCTGAGACCATAAATATGTCCACGCCGGAAGGCTTGTTGTTTTCTTGGATATATTTATAGGATAAACAACACTCTTCTTTCTTCTGATTTCTGTCTGCTTTTATCTGCCTATGGAAACAAAAATCCTGGATAAAACTCAATCAAAACCCACGTCCTATCTACCAAAGGCTACCAGACCAAGAGCTGGGATTCATCAGACGCTGCCTAATGTCTCGGAGTCGCGGAGATCTCCCTTGTTCTGATGGTGCTTTCAGAACAGTGGGGAACACCACTCATTTCAGACCTCAGTTTCCCTTCATCCCACGCATATTTGGCTTTGCACTAGCCAACACAGAAATCAAGAAGGCAAATAGGCTGTGGCAAACTTTACTGACTACACAAAATGTCCAAAGTATTTGAGCCCCACCCCTTCCCAAGTGAAAATCCAGCCCTCTGCCATGTTTTTTTTTTTTTTTTTTTTTTTTTTTTTTT
>VWPW01002839.1:3307-28214 GCA_013389825.1 Crypturellus undulatus | reverse complement strand
TTTTTTTTTTTTGTTTTTTTTTTGTTTTTTTTTCCTTAGGCACCAAATTTCCAAAGTTTTGGGGGAATCTTTCAAAAGTAGCATATACATGAGACACCAATCCCTGCTTTTATTCTTCAGCAGTAGCTCCAATGTCCAAGTTAGGGCAAATTTAACCTTAGATCTTCACTCTTCTGAATTTGACAGTCATGACCCCCAGCCCCCTCAATCTCCAACCATCNCTTCAGCAGTAGCTCCAATGTCCAAGTTAGGGCAAATTTAACCGTCCAAGTTAGGGCAAATTTAACCTTGGATCTTTACTCTTCTGAATTTGATGGTCATGACCCCCAATCCCCTCAATCTCCAACCATATCTTACCTCCCAACCCCTTAGCATCCTGATTCTCAAACATCCTTCCTGGATCCCAACCGGAAAGCATCCCTCCCTCAAGCATCTCTCCTACCTTCAAACCATAAGCAACCTTCCTAGATCCCAATCCCAGAGCATTCTGATCTTCAAAGATCCTTCCCACATCCCAAGCTTGAGCATCCCTCCTACATCCCAAGCCCCAAGTATCCATTCCCCAAGCACCCCTCCCAACAAGCCTTCCACCTGCAACCTGATCCCTGAGCATCCCTTAACCAAGCTCCCTCCTGTACCTTGGCTTCAGATATCCCTCCTGCATCCCAATACCCTCCCAGATCCTGATCCCTGAGCACCCTGGCCTCCAAGCATCCCTTCTTGCAAGTGTCCTGTGGGGATCACAGCACCCGAGCAACCCTCCTGCATTTCCATTACTGAGCCCTGAGCATCCCTGCATCCTTCCCTGCAAAAGTCCTGCCTGCATCCTGATCCTCAAGCATCCATCTCACATCCAGACCCATGAATACCCTTCCTAGATCTTGATCTCTGGTCTCCCAGCATCCTTCCTTGCAAGTGTCCCTCTGCATCCCATTCCTGGTCATCCTAATCCCCATGCACCCTTCCTGCAATCTTTCCTGCAAACATCCTGCCTGCATCCTGATCATTGAGCATCCTTCCTGCATCCATATCCCTAGACATCCCCCCTAGATCCTGATCCCGGAGCACCCTGACCCCAGAGCATCCCTCCCTGCAGGCATCCTGCCTGGATCCCAGCCCTGAGCATCCCTCCTGCATCCCCATCCTTGAGCACCTTGACCCCCAAGCATCCCTCCTGCATCCAGGTCCCTAGGCACCCCTCCTAGATCCTGATCCCTGAGCATCCCGACCCTGAGCATCCTTCTCCATAAGTGTCCTGCCTGCATTCCAGCCCTCGAGCATCCCTCCTGCACGCCCAGCCCTGAGCATCCTGATCCCTGAGCATCTTTCCTGCAACCTTCCCGCAAACCCCCTGCCCGCAGCCCGACTCCGAGCTATCCCTCCTGTATCCAGATCCCTGAGCACTCTTCCTATACCCTGAATCCCCAGCCTCCCGGTTCCAGAGCATCCCTCCTTGCAATCGTCCTGCCTGCATCCCTGAGCATCCCTCCCGCATGCTTCCCGCATCCCCATCCCGAGCATCCCTCCCTCCACGCACCCTCCCTCCCGCATTCCCACGCGGAGCATCCTTTTCCCGCAGCCCTCTCCGTTACCTCCCGCCGCAGGCCCCGCTGCGCCGCCCGCCCGCCTTTAACGCAGCTTCCAGGCAGTTTTAAGGCCGCTTTAAGGCAGCTTTAAGGCGGCGGCTCCCGGGGCCGCCTGGGAGCTGCAGTCCGGCGGGCCGGGCCGGCACCGGGGCCGGGCCGCGCCGAACTACAAGTCCCGGGCAGCCGCGCCGCGCGCCGCCCCTCACCGTGGCGCGGCCCGCGCGCCTCCCTCGCCGCGCCGCGGGGCTCAGGTGGGTGATGCGGGAGGGGACGGGCCGCGGGCACCCAGAAAAATACCTCGGGATTGGGGAAACTGAGGCACGGAGAGCGGGTTGGCAGCGGCCCTTCCGCGTAGGCGAAGGGAAGGGAGGGACCGTCTCCTCCTGCCGGGATAAATTCCCCTCACCGTGGCGCGGCCCGCGCGCCTCCCTCGCCGCGCCGCGGGGCTCAGGTGGGTGATGCGGGAGGGGACGGGCCGCGGGCACCCAGAAAAATACCTCGGGATTGGGGAAACTGAGGCACGGAGAGCGGGTTGGCAGCGGCCCTTCCGCGTAGGCGAAGGGAAGGGAGGGACCGTCTCCTCCTGCCGGGATAAATTCCAAGTCTGGAAGCAAAGCCCAAGGCCGCTGGTGAAGGATGGATTTCTCTCGGCGCACGGGCCCTGCTTGGGTACATCCGACTGGGTATTAAACCTGGCTTTGGTGTACGGGAGGGAATTGCCTCCGGATTTAGGGAATGTAGGAGCTGAGGTGCCCTCTGCAAGTGTCACCCGCCTCTCTGCACCTTGATTTGCCTCTCCTGAGCATCCGGGGTTGGGTGGGATCAGTTCCTGCCCCATAGCCCTGGGGAAACGTGGAATTTCCACTGTGTAATTAGTGTAAATAAGCACAGAGAAACCATATTGCAAATGTTCAATCTTCCAGACGTAGGGATCAACTTAGGAAAGAAAGTGTGGATCGGCTGCACTAAGGGACGCTTAATCTTGTTGCTACAGGTTGTGTCCCAAGTCCCTTCCCTGAGCTCTGGCTTTGGCCAGGTAAGTAGTGAACCGAGGGGTTTACATTTCATTTCTAAAATCCATTTACTTAGTTTCTGCTTGTTCCCTGTGGTGCTTTTTGTTTGTTTTGTCTCTCCTACCTGTCACGGCCTTGGTGACTTCAGGCTGCCTAAGGGACTAAGGCACAAATTCGTAGCAGAAGGTCTTGACTTCTGTTGAGAAAGCACCTTGAAAAGGGACAAGACACAAAATTAATCCACAGGTGAAGTCGGTGTGAGTTCCAGGGGCTGGTACCACCACACGTGTCCAGAGAGCAATGTCACAAGTTATAGATGTTTTATAGGACTTGGATATTTCAGGATTTTTTTATTCTACCTCAAAATGAAGCATCATGCCCTTTTAGTAAAATGCAAAATCAATCTGTCCCCTACTAACCCGCAATTATTTCCTATAACACATTACCTAATCAGCCTCCTTTTTGTCTGACTGATAAGGCTCTTGCCAGTTCTCTTGGGCAGCGCTCAAAAGTCAGCTAGATTTTAATCTGGCTCTTCCTGATGCTTATCATAAATGTTCCTTGTCTTGCTTTAATTTTTTTGCCACTTAGGCCACACTTCATTGTGGCAGCCTAAATAATTCATCTCATATTTTGCTGCATAGATACTGAGTTATTTCTCAACTATTACTTAGCTAAGGTGACTGTCTTAAATAGACGGGGTTGGAAAGTTTTTGTGGAGGGACGTTTTATCGGTGCGATGTGGAAGGCTACACTACAAAATCAATCCGCAATGTGATATGTTATGAATTAAAACAGGAAAAAAAGGTCATGTAAATGACTGTGCATTGCTACATCTTGCTGTGGTGGTGAGTAGGGGAGCATCAGGTTGGGATATGTGGTTGCCCTTTGCTGCTTGGGGTTTAATTCATTGGTTAATGCGTTTCTCTGGCTGACAGTACGATCAGCCTGTTAGCCCTGCCTTATGTGCTGCCTCTGAAGCCCAAGCAGGTGACCCCTGTTCCATCCCTGCCACCTGTAAAGTTAAATCTGTGCTTATAATCAATTACTGCTGCTTTAGTTTCTCTGTCATTTTTACTTTCATTTTACTTGTCACTTTATTTGTCCGTTCTAACCTGAATAAGCAACCAGAAAGCTCATTTTTTATTTTTTTTCTCTGTACTTTATCTGTACATATATATCCAAAAATGCATCATTCATGATTTGCTAACCTAAGTAAAATATAAAGAAATATGATAAATACTGCAAATCATGAGTAATGCATTTTTTAGATGTTTATTTGTATACTGGTATTTTTTTCCCAAGTTAGGGGGAAACTCTGGTTATTTATGTAGACAGAATTTTATTCACTAGCTTATTAAAGCTCTCTTATATATGATGAATACTTAAGAGGGGAAATAAAGTTTATCCAAAGATAATTTCAATTTAAAATTATTAAATAAAGGGAGTGTTATCTATAATGAACTGATCTGATAATTATAAATATGAAGAACTTAAGTGAAAATAGGTGGAGTTTTGTCATTTCTCACAGTTTCATACCTTTCTGCTGTTTCATCATTATTTCCCATAATTTTACATACTTTTTTTAAAGAAAAGTATATTTAAATACAAATCACTCTAAGAATGCATAATAGATCCTGTGCTCTTCAGCTACATTTGCATCGTCAGCTCTCAATTAGAGATGATCTAATTTGAATGAATTTCAAGACAAACTTTGAGAGCAGCGGCACAAAATGCTGTACTGTAATTTCTTGCTTCCAGGAGCTGTAACCCAATTTGCACTTGTCTTTACGGCTTTGACTGAAAGTTAGAGCCACCCGTAGCCAAGATGAGATGCTGCTTTACTCCGTTCTTGCGTAAATGCCACTAAACTGAAGTTACCTCTTGCACTGCGTTCTTGCAAAGTCTTCATTATGTTAAGGAAGTACCTGATCCTGATGCACTAGGGTAGGGGCTGCAAATGCTGTTTTTTAAGAGCAAACTGGCAATTCTTTTAATCTGCGCTGGAGGTAACGTTTATGAGGAGAAAAGCAGCAAAGATTGACTTTCACTCCTCGGCTAGAATCAAGTACATTGACTGCTAAATGCATTAAGTCCAGCCTAAGTATCCAGCCCTTATGTGCTGGGTTTTGGTACTTTAAAAGCTGCTAGACTGTTGGACCTCTCATATTTGTACAGTGCTGCAAAGGTAGAAAACTCTAACCAGCAAGATGAGTTAATCTACTAGACATTATTTTTGACTTAGAAGAGTTCATATTTCTGCCTTATTTTGTTGGTAGCCTCCCTGTTAAGACTACTGATAGAGTTTGAAAATTTTTCTTTTTAACATTTTCCATTCAGATTGGACCTAGGCAGCTGCTTTGCATTCAACGAGCAGAGCCAGCAAGTTCTTGAATCAGAATAAACTTTAGGTGGATGTTGAATTTGAAATGAAAGTCTTTTTCTTGTCACTGAACAGTTGAACCATCCAGGTGTGTTCAGGGCATCTCTCTTGACAAGGGGCTTTGCCGAGTGAAGGCTGCCACGTACAAACCAAGGGAAACGTGTTGTTCTTTGCAGCTGGATGGCAAAGGACATGAGAAAACTACTTCTTGGGCCTTAAAAGGGATCAGGAGGCTTTATACATGACTCAGAAGGAGAGAAGAGAAGAATTTGGGTTGTTTAGAGCAGACTGAGTGGTAGCAGCGGGGAGAAGTAATGAGCGTGGCTTTGGGTGACACTGTCAGTCCTAGTTCTGCAATCTGAATTATTTGTGGTGTGATTTGGGGAATGTTTTTCATCTTTGGCTAAATTCTAAAAAAATCCATTTAGGGCTGCTTTTGTGAACATTGGATTGTATTTGTTTTATTTCTTTTACAGATGCATTACAAGCTCTCAGGGGAAAAAATACATGGCAGCCACTGGTACTACAGGATTAGACCAGGTCAAGCTTGTGTTCAGTCTGCTTAGAATAGCTTTTTACTCTATAAATTGTGTAGAAGTCTTCAAGGGGAAGAAATATGCCGAGTGGAAATATGTGAAATATGTTCCATAGTACTGAGTGGAGTTTAACACTGAAATAAAGATATTCTTTATTTTCTTCCGAGGATGTATTCCCAGGATGTTAGTGGATGCTCTTCTGCTGAGATGGGGGCGTATATTAATGTATATATATGTATTATTCTGGCTTCAGCAACCATAGAATTGATGTTGCTGTACAAGACTATATCTGTATTTTGGTGTGACTCCAGGGCTGATAATGGTGTCATAATGTCTAAGCTTATTCCATGACTAGTTATTGAAATGTCTGCATTTAAGTATATTTTTAAGGGAGCTGTTTGCCTGCTTTGTGTAATACGACCATAGCTACAAGAGCAACCTCCTATCTCTGCAAGCAAACACTGATGGGATTTCTGCTGGGTTTTATATATTCTTTGCAGCATTATCTGCAGGATTTGAACAGTAAAGCTGGAAGGGAGCTATTGATGGATTTGGATTCAGCAAACACAGGAAAGCAGATGGGGAACTGAGCAGAGAGCCTCAGCTTGGTTCCCAGGACCTTAGCACAGCCTTTTGGTGCAGCCAAGCTGATAAGATGGTTCAAGGAATTAAACTAGCAGAAACATATTCAAAGTGGAAACCAGTGGTTCTCTGGTGGTTTTGCTCCTTAACCAGGGCTCACTGTGGGATCAGAGAAGTGCCAGACCTGATGTACAGAAGGAGTGTGTGGTGGAGGGGGAAGAGAGCAAAGTCCCTTTCAGAGACGGTTAGAATAACAATATCATAAAATTTCATGCTCAGTTTATCTCACTGTCTGCAGAGGAGCTGCACAGAACTATGTCAATGGAAGATATAGCCCAAATTAATTAGAAAATGCTTGCTAAAGTAACATATATTGGAAGCAAAAAGCCTGGGGGATTTTTACTGAATGGAATGACAGACTACATGGGCAGAGCTGCATGCCTGTCTGGTAGGATGAACGCAAATTTGTGTTGTGGGACACNAGTCCCTTTCAGAGACGGTTAGAATAACAATATCATAAAATTTCATGCTCAGTTTATCTCACTGCCTGCAGAGGAGCTGCACAGAACTATGTCAATGGAAGATATAGCCCAAATTAATTAGAAAATGCTTGCTAAAGTAACATATATTGGAAGCAAAAAGCCTGGGGGGGGGAGGTTACTGAATGGAATGGCAGACTACATGGGCACAGCTGCATGCCTGTCTGGTAGGATGACCGCAAATTTGTGTCGTGGGACACCATGGCAAGAGCTTTGTCCTTTAACTGTATCTTCAGAGGCCGCAAAGATACTGGGATGTGCCTGGTTCTTGCCCGCTCCTCCTTTTTCCTCTAAATGCTGTGCTCAGGAGGGATACGGGCTTCAGGGAACAACTGTGGCTTTGAAGACACCACTAGTTCTTCTGTAGACATCAGTGGGGCAGATTCACATAACTGTAGCATTTGGGAAGACTCATGATTTCCAGCACTAGTTAATCTGAAGTAGAGATTTCCAGCACTAGTTAATCTGAAGTAGAAAAAGCCCTGTGGAAAGTCTGTTTGGAATAAAATAATAATAATAAAAACTTTGAAGACACAATCTCCAAAAGTATTTCTCCATTTCTATTCTCTACAATGAGTCATGACATTACTATTATATTTAAGACTCTTTTCTTTTCCCCTTTAGTTTACCATTTTGAACAAGTAAATGCATCTAAATGTGTGGTGTTGGATTTCTATTTTTTTCCTTCTTCTTTTTGCTTTTTTATTTTAGAGTTAGGCCCAGGACCTGTCTTTTCCACCATGTCAGAACCTATCACGCTCAATGTTGGAGGCAAACTCTATACGACCTCCCTATCCACCCTGACCAGCTTCCCAGACTCCATGCTGGGGGCCATGTTTAGTGGGAAGATGCCAACCAAGAAGGACAGCCAAGGCAACTGCTTTATCGACAGGGATGGCAAGATCTTCCGCTACATCTTGAACTTCTTAAGAACTTCCCACTTGGACCTCCCCGAAGACTTTCAGGAGATGGGTTTACTCCGGCGGGAGGTTGATTTTTATCAAATTCAGCCACTGATTGAGGCCTTGCAGGAGAAGGAGGTGGAGCTTTCTAAGGCTGAGAAGAATGCCATGCTCAACATCACCCTTGATCAAAAGACGCAAACTGTCCATTTCACTGTTCGAGAAGCACCCCAGATCTACAGCCTGTCTTCCTCCAACATGGAAGTGTTCAGCGCTCATATCTTCTCCACATCGTGCCTCTTCCTGAAGCTTCTAGGTTCCAAACTTTACTACTGCTTCAACGGGAACCTCTCTTCAATATCCGGCTACCTACAAGATCCCAACCATTTGACCCTAGACTGGGTTGCAAGTGTGGAAGGCCTCCCAGAAGAGGAGTACACGAGGCAGAATTTGAAGAGACTCTGGGTGGTGCCTGATAACAAGCAAATCAATAGTTTCCAGGTGTTTGTGGAAGAAGTACTAAAAATAGCCATGGGGGATGGTTTCTGCATAGATTCTTCTCACCCACATACATCAGATTTCATGAAAAATAAGATTATTCGCCTAATTCGGTACAAGTAATAACATCTGTTTATTAGGGTAACAGCATGGAGATAACTTAGGTTAAGTGTTTCCCTTTAAAACACAGTTGCAGCCTAATTCAGAATCATGCTAATCTGGATTAAGAGTCACTAACAGGGCGATGATTTTCCTTTAATGTGTTTACCAATATGATCTTTCAGAATATGTCCATATTCTAAGCAGAAGGAATATTGTCCAGTTCCTGGATTAAGGACTGATCCTGTCCCTGCCTCCACCTCTGACCTGCTGTGTAATCGCGGGGGGAGTCACTTCAACTCTTCTTTTATTTTCCGACTGGAAAATGGGAATGATGCTTAACCTAATGATCCAAGGGTGATGTGGTGGCTCAGTAATCAAGTATCTGGAGATCAGGTGCAGTGAAAAGCAAAAGCCACGGAGCTGCAAAACAGCAGACAGCCCGAGGAGCAATTTTCCACTTCTTGCTTTGTCAACTGCTCGTGTGTAGAGCTCTCATGGATCAGCAGAGAAGCCTCCCCACACGCACACACTCTTACTACAGCTGTAAAGGGTGATGCGAACTGTGAGTGAGTAGGGGGTTATATCTGAATGGTTTAAACAAAGGATTCTGTTGCCATCTGAAGATGACCGGGTTTTGTTTGCTTTCTGAACACTGAAGAAACCCCTACTCTGTTCTGCTCTCAAGGAAGTTGTGCTTCGAGGATGGAACCGTTCTTCTGAATGACCAGCGAAGCTGTAGCAAAGAAAATGATTGGTACAAACGGAGAAAATTGTGGGTGGAGGCAACATTTTACCTTGGATGCTCAAACCTTTACATTCTGAAGGCATCAAAGGCGGATAGTCCTTTTATTTCTCTTAGAATGATGTACTTGTCTAGAGGAGGATGCTGAAAACGTTTTCTGAGATGGAGATGGACTAAGAGGGCAGAGGTCTTCTGCGTGTTGGAGCCTGTTCTGCCTGGACCTGGCCTTTTGGGCATGGCTCCCTTCAGCAGCGTCCAGAGTGTAGCGGATGGTCTGTAAGGAGAACAGATACCATCTGAAAAGACAACCTGTCTACAAGATTTTCCCTAGTATTTTTCATTAGAAAAGCAGAGGTTGTTTTCCTCTGTGCATTGAGCCATATTTTTACATCGTTGTGAAATAGTTAGAAACATAAGGATGTGTTTTACCCGCTTGCTTGACTTCAGTGCAAGACTGACAGAGAGGTAAGGCAGGGGAAACGGGGGATGACAACAGGCAAGCCTCTTCCTCCAAGCTTGGTCTGTGCTATTACAACTGTACTCCACTAGCTGCGTGTTAGATCTAAGCTTAATTTCTGACCACGTTCAAGATGGTTCATTCTCAGCTTAAATTTAAAAGCATTTTAGCTGCCTTTGCTAACCAGATTGCTATGTGTGCATGAGAGACCATCTGCAACTTTTCTCATTACCTCTGTTGAGACAGAAGAGAAAATGCAATGGTTGAGAGGGCACCCAATGTCATGTTTAGAAATTCATTGCTTCCAAAAGGTTGTTTTTGTTTGGGTTTTTTCTTGTTTGTTTTGTTTTGTTCGTGTTCTTGGTTTCTGAAGAAGTGAGTCTGTTGTTACCACTAAGCTTATGTGTGAACAGAATAACAGAGTATTTTGGTGTTGTAGGAAAAAAAAAGAGAAAAAAAAAAAAAGGTGAGATGAACAAAGTTCTGCTGTCCCAAGCTGTAATTGCATGAGCAACACAAACCAGCACGTGGATGGTAAAAATGCACACTCTGCAGCTACTGACAGCCTGCTACAGACCACTTCCCTGCCTCAACTGGAACAAAACCAGCGTGCTGCAAGTGGGACCTTATGGTGGCAAAGACCGAGTAGGACCAAAGCCTTCGGAGTCATTAAACCTGGCAATTCTTGTGAATCCTGGGGACTTCTAGCACGATGTTTTGGCCACATTCCAGCTTGAGTCACCGCATTCTTCTTTTAGCTGCATTAGAAAGGACTTTTTTCACACTTTTGTCCTGAATTATAAAATGGGAGTAAATTCATTCCAAAAGCTGCTGCATAGTCCTGATAAAGCAAAATTTGAGTCTTATTTCCACCATGAGTTTGCTAGTGCGTTGGATATTCAGTGCTGACCTGTACAGCTGATATTATGATGATCTGTAAAATGTCATGTGTGAACCTGCTTGTATGATCTGCCTTGAAGCAGATAAGCCTTTGTTGAATTTAGTGCTAACAGCTTTTGGGGATTGTTGGCAGTATATTTAGTTATTTTAGCCAAAGTCCTTGAGGGTAGATTGTACATTATCTGTAACAGGAGTTTTTCCTACATTAGGACCAAAAGAATATTTACTTGTAGTAATTTTGTTTCCTATCAGCTTGAGTTCATGCAGGCCCTTTAGAGCTCTGGATTGATACTTGCCCATTTTGCTTCAGTAAAATAAAAATATTAAAGTTTTTACTGCACTTTCTGGTGAAAGACATTTATGACCATATGTAGCCCATATAACCTATGTAAAACGGGGTGTGTAAAAACTGGAAGCTTTAATCCACATTATATGTGATCAGGTGACTAATTCAGGCAAAGGTAGACTTGTTCACACATCTGTCATTTTTTAATAACTTCCATGTGCAGAAATGTAAATTTCCTAACAAGTATAAAAGCATGAATGAAAACAAGCTTTGGGAGGAATGCATGCTAATCAAATATGTGAAATAAGTGATATGCAAATTACTTTGAATTATAGTCAAACATATGTTACACAAATGCAGTTGCTATTTCCAGCTACACATGAAGCTAAATTTAAAAATATTCCTTACGTTTGCACTGTCAGCTGTGTTATAATGTGCATTTATAGGAGTGTTCTCTCTCTGAAGCATTTGTTCCTTTTTTATCTAGATAGCTTCTGTTTCTGAGCTCTAGAGGTAAAAGTTGCTTTTTGTTTTCCAGTAGACAGCATTGTAGATTCTTGTTCTCAACAGTTTTCCTGAAATAAAGTGAACAAGCACAAAGCCATATTAAGCACTTAGGGAACAGCACAACTTCTTCCCTTGTCATGATAAGCATGAATTTATCACTACTAAAAACTAAAACTTATTTTGCTGTAGGAGTGAAATACTTTCTCTCAGAACAAACTTCTTAACTTTTCTGTAAGGACCTGAGCACAAGGAAAAGACCTAGTGATTTGTTTTCATTCTTAAGGTTTCTAAGATTATTTCTTCCACACCCATGGATTTCTCCATATGTTATTAGGTTTGATATCTCTTTGTTATCTCAAAATGTTCAATTGTAATGAAGGGACTGAAGCCATATGCAAATACCAAGAAGTCTTTCATTCATGCAGCCCCGTTAAGGGATGTTAGGAGAAGGTGAGAGAAGTGTTTATTGCTGCAGTTAATGGCAGAGAAATGAAAGTAGATTTTAAAAGTGAGGCAAAATTCAAGTGTTTGTCAAGAAATCTAGAGTTTAGACAGGAAAGAAGAAAAAATCTAGAAATATTCATGGAAAAACAAAAACGGGAAGATTAACAATGTAGGCAAGGTTTTGCTACAAAAAGAAGCTGTGATTAGAATGACTCAGCGGTCCTTTCCAGTTTTAATCCTCTGTTATGCAACTTGCATGCAAACAGTTGGCCATGCCAGAAGTTACGCTAGTAGTAACTTGTCAAGAGAAGAAAAATTGAAACTTTACTTAAATTTGCATGTGCTTCAAACAGCAGATGTGTGCAGTGCTGCAGTTATCCATACTCTTCTTGGACGAGGTTGCTGAGTACAAATTGCTGCTTGCATAAACTCACAATAAACATCTGCAATTAGAAATATTCAAAAGAATATTTTCAAAATCCAATATTTTCAAAAGAAAAAAATCAGAAATATTTCCATGCTAGAAAAGGTTGATGTGGTCCATATATGAGGCTGCAGAGAGGGATAAGTGTCGCCTTTAACCCATGCTAACAGCCTCTGAAAAAAATCTAGGATCCTCTGATACTTCACAGATGAAGAAGACTTTGGGGCAAAGATGAAGAAGACTTTGGGGGCATAGAAAGGATCAATTACATTTTGAAATTTTGAAACAATATTTCAAAATATTTAAGCTTTCAGATCATGCTTAGTTTCTCTTGGGATAAAAAATGTAGAGTTTTCATATGGATTCAAGGGGGAAAAAGATTTATGGGGGAAGGATGTGTGGAATGAACAGCTCCTTTAGCCCTCTTGTTTTCTTGTTTCTAACAGTTTTCCAGTTGGTCAAAACCTGATATGAGTATTTTTTTAACAAAGTGTCAGAAGAAGGTTTTTATCTCTTACCACTTTCACCGTGAGCCTGTGGAGTTACTACATGTAAAAAAAGTAGTTGCATTTCTGTGCCTGTAAGTCTTGTAACTTGTTGTTAATATATATTTAGAAAATAGTAAATAAAATATGCATAAAGCATCCTGGCTGTCACACACTTCTTGGCACACGTTTCCTGAAGTTGTAGCTTTTCTCCTCTAAGGGGCCTTCAAAGTGCATCAGTCACTGCAGCGCTTACCTGGGAGAGCACAGAGAGGAGAATTACAGGAAGCCCACAAAAAATCAGCGGGGATTTAGCGAAGTTGTGGGTGGACGAGCCTTTGTAAACACCCGAAGGCACTTGAAAGACATTAGCCCGTTTATACTCAAAAATAAATAAATAAAATCATTTATTCGGCGAAAACAAAAAAAACTCGAAGCCCCAGGAAGCCCCTGAGGCGACCGCGGAGGCGACGTCTGCGCACGCGCCGCAACCGCCGACGCGGGGCCGTTTAAACGGCCGGCGCGGAGCCGTTTAACGGTCGCGGCGCATGCGCGGCGGCGCGGTCAGCGCGCAATGGCGGCAGTGGCGGCGCGGAGGTGGTTCTGCGCCCTGGCGCTCGGCGTCTCCTTCCTCAAGTGCCTCCTCATCCCCACGTAGTAAGAGCTTCTCCGTCGCTCCGTCCTCGGGGCTGCGCAGCGGCCGGGCGTGGGGCTCCCCTCAGCCGGGCTGGGCGCGGTTCTTTTCCCCCTTCCTCTTCTCCTCCGGCTCTTTGTGGAGCTCGTTGCCTCCTCGGTGTTAAGAAATCCTCCTTCCTGCCCTGCCTTTCTTGGGAAACCTCCCTGAAAATCTGTTCAGCTGCCCCGTTTATGTTATGTTTTTGTTTCCTTAATGATATGGCTTTTGGAGGCAGGGCGCTGCTCAGTGATGCTGCTTCCTTGCCCTTTCAGCAATCCAGCGCTCATTTTTTTTTTTTTTTTTTTTTTTTAATTTATTTTCCCTAGAGTAAGAAGCTTTTTCTGGTGTAGACTTTGGCGTCTCAGAGCAGACTAGCCTTGTTTTGTGCTGAGACACACTCCTAGCCTTCTGTGTGCAACCCAGGGTCTCCAAATGCACCAAATCATTTACACTTCTTTATTGAAAAACTTTAATGTTAACCAGTTAATCATGCGGATAAAAATACCTTTTTTCTCTGTAATATCTTTATTTATATAAAAGGTTTTTTTTTGTTTGTTTTTTTTTTTTTTTTTTTTTTAAAGTCACGCCCCCCATTTTTGGCTTTATTTCCAAAAAAAAGCTGGNATCTTTTTTTTTTTTTTTTTTTTTTTTTTTTTTTTTTTTTAAAGTCAAGCCCACCAATTTTGGCATTAATGTCCAAAAAAAGCTGACCTATAAATAATATTCATTTTATAGTTTCCAGTATATGCCCTATAAGCTACCTCCTTGGTGCTGTTCATATAACTTCATCGGAGTTTTTAGATCAGCTTTACAGCAGCTGCTATGTATGCTTCTTTATTTAATGTCTTATCAGTGGTGATTTGCTGTAAAATGTTTTTCCTTTAAGTGTGTATATGTGATTTTTAATGTAAACCTTCTTCAGTCATTCCACAGACTTTGAAGTGCATAGGAATTGGCTTGCCATCACTCACAACTTACCTCTCTCTCAGTGGTACTATGAAGTAAGTTGGGATTTTGGGGACTGGAGAGGAAAGTTGTTTAATTCTGTGTAAGATACAGATGTATTGGACATGTCAGACTATTTGTATGCTAGAGGAGAAAACCATTTATTTACAGAAAATACATATCGTGGATACTGATGATTGTTGGCTACTGGTAGCCATATAACAGTGCTGCCAAAATATACAGGTTGTGGGCCCTGTGTAATATTCAGATTTAAAAAAAAAAATTCTTGGAGCAGCTGCTAGTTCATGTGCTGGTGAAATGCAACAGACAATTCAACATGTAGGAAAGACTGTATAATAAAAGAGCAAGTTGCATGGTAATATTAAATTGCCCTCTCTTAGGTTTTGTCATGAAAAAGGGGCTGGAGTATAAGGAAAGGCTGAGAAAGCTTGGACTGTCTAGTCTTGAAGCTAGCTGAAATAAAATGTGTTGACTGACTAGCTATGATAAACTGTATATGATCATGTTTAAATGACATGTCTTGTTCAAAATTCTGAATTACTTGATCTCCTTTTGTTTTTAGGCTACTTCAGAATGGACGTTGGATTATCCACCATTTTTTGCTTGGTTTGAATATGCACTTTCGCATATTGCCAAGTACTTTGACCCACAGATGCTGGTTATCCAAAATCTAAATTATTCCAGCCAAGCAACCATCTTCTTCCAAAGATTTTCTGTCATCTTTACAGATATCCTTTTTATATATGCTGTTCGTGAGTAAGTCTTAATGTTCTAATTTTAAGGAGAACGGGTAGTCTTTTTAAAATCTTGACTTTCTGGAATAGCATCAACAAGTTATTTTAAGCTCGTTTGTACAAGTGAGCTGGTAAATATGTGGAAAATAAAAATTATTTTAAACCATTCCAAGAGAAATTGGGAGCATGAGCTAAATGCCGATTACTTCTTCTGTTATTTCTGAACACGCTCTCATGATACATAAGATTGGATTTGTACACATTCAGAGTTTAGCTATCTTTGACACATTATAGGTATGCTGTTTTTCTTATTGGGTTCACTTTGTAAGATTAAAGGGCAGCTTGGGTGAACCCAGCTATTTTTTCATATTATTTCTCTTATTACTCTAGTATTCCAGATTAGAGCTATGAAGGAAACTTGTGATAAAATGCCCATATGATCAAACATGCAAAGTGAATCTAGTGTTTTTGGGTATTCTTGCTAATGAGCTGTCTTTTCCAGGCCAAATAGCTAGTACTAGGAGGGAGAGGAGGGTTTTTTGTGTGTGTATTTTGTTTTTATTTTATTTGTTATGCCCTGCTTAGTAAAGGGAAGTATTCATTTTATACTCATGTAGAATGGAGGAAGATATCATGGGAAT
Source organism: Crypturellus undulatus (assembly GCA_013389825.1). Taxonomy (NCBI): domain Eukaryota; kingdom Metazoa; phylum Chordata; class Aves; order Tinamiformes; family Tinamidae; genus Crypturellus; species Crypturellus undulatus. The sequence goes on along the minus strand of VWPW01002839.1, from coordinate 12,811 downwards.
TGCTCTCTTGCCCTCCGTATAATGATTTGGCTCTAACATTCCATCTACTCAAAATTGGGATAGAAAGACTAAAATGGCCAAAGTTATGTGTTCTTGCATTATAGCATGTAAATTCCTTTATTTACTTTCTATATCTGAAGTAGGCAAGCTTTGATTTGTCCTTTGGTTTGTTTTTTCTTTGTTGTTCTGGCTCAGATACGTGTGAATGAGTTAGTTCTTTTAAAATAGTCCTACTTACACCAAGTTAGTGCAAGTCATCCCTGAATTTTTAGTCTAATATAATGTCACCTACAGCACAATAAAGGCTATATAGCTACACACTGAGAAGTAATATGATATTTTAAAGCAATAAAGATATAATTTACAGTCTTGGGGGGAGTCAGGAAATAGGTTAATGGCCACATGAGGACTGTCGATATAATTTGATATTTTGTCTCTAGATACAGCTATGCTTTGCTCATGCATGAGCAATTCATAGTAAACAGACTATGACGATTTTTATTATTCAAGATAAGACATAATCCCAAGACTCTTTAAATTATTTAACATAAACTTTAACATGTGGAAAATACTACAATTAAACTTTATTCCTGTCATTCTCTTGACTTGATGAACTTCGAAATGATTTTATTATTGCATTTTGTGCTATTAAAGTAGATATTTTCAGATTAAATGCACTTGCCAATTATTAGCAACTTAAGTTTTCGTTAGCTGTTTCAATTAATGTTTCTTTTTATACTACTCTTGTTCAGGTGCTGCAGATGCGTGAATGGGAGACGAGCTGGAAAGGATATTATGGAAAAACCAACATTTATTCTTGCTGCTCTGCTTCTGTGGAATTTTGGGTTGTTAATTGTGGATCGTATCCTTTCAAATCATAGTATATTCTTTTCATTTTTTAACCTGCTACAGCATTTGATATAAACCCATAAGCATTATTTCTGTCATAGAAAATAAAGTTGGTCGCTGTTTTTTTAGGGCTAGCTGAAAAATTTAGTGTTTTCATTAGAATTATTATTTTGTAAGGTAGATAGAAAATTTTCAAATCTTTATCTGACTTGTCAGAACTCTAGGAGGACCAGTTTGGCTCCTTCTCTACCTTCCTAAAGAAAAATTTGAGGAGAGCCTGGGTGCGGTTCTAGATCTGTTCTATGGCAAGCAAAATCTTAAAAGTGTTATTGAATTAATTTATTCTGCATGAGAATTATTTACTTAAGAGGGTATTAGAATAGCTTGTGGAAGTTTAATATCAGTCACTGAATATGTATCAATCTAGCTAAAGAAGGAACACAGAGGAGAAAATCACAATTGTTTTATAGTTTGGAGCACTGGCCTTTGCAATCCACGCCTGAATTGCCTGATGTCAGGTTGTGAGTGGCAAGTGAAGTTACCATCTCAAACCATTAATCCAATACCAGGCAGATACTAATACCTAAGAATTTAAAAACTGGTGCATTTCAGTCATGAGAATATTTTAAGAAGCTTTAACATATTATAGTAATCTTTTATTTGTTTAGATCTTTTTCACATGAGTGGCAAGGAATGCCTGTACCCAGATTTTTATTAAGAGTTGTTGTATTTCACCACAATTATATACTAATATTAGTGAATTGCACATCTTTACTTGCAAATGAAATTGATTAATGAATTTTATGTCCACACAGAGTAAACTTTAGCTTAAATTTCCATTTCAATATGAGTTTGACTATACATTTGAATCTTTCCAGGTAACTGGAACTAGTAAAGACACCTTTATTCCTTTCTTGACTCAAGTTCAGATATTCACTTCCAATACAATGGCTTTCTGTTTGGGCTTATGCTTCTTTCCATTGCCCGACTATGTCAGGTAAGCTTGAGTGGCTCTGTTCTGGTTATGTCATATGTGTTTTGGTTCATTAATTCGCTTCATTGTGCCACTCGTGTTGAACTTGCTGGGAGTGGCTCAAAATTGAGGTGTGTAAGGTGAATATTTAATTATTTGTTAGGTTTGAAGGAACTCACCATAAATGCTTGCTTATCAATGGTGAAGCATTCCTGTTCCCTTTAAGGCTAAAGTGTGTGTTACACCTAAATAAGGAGGCATGGGTTCTTGCTGTGTTATCTTGTTATAAGACACTGCTCCTTAGACACATCTCCAAGCTTCAAGACCTCCCAATTTTCAAATATGTGAATATATCAATCAATATGAAAATATAGTTTCATTCTGTACACCTGTTGCATGACTGGATTTATTTGTAATTTTGACTTATAATGCAAATACACACTTAGCTTTATGCTATGATGAATGTTCTGTTACCTAAAAAGGGCAGTAGAAGTGCCATTAAAAGCTTGTACAAGGAGAAAAATTGAAAAGTTTGGGATTTGTTTCGTTTCTTCATTTAGAAACGATACTTGGAGGGTGCTGCTCTTTTTGCTGTTCTTCTGCATTTCAAGCACATCTATGTGTATGTGGCCCCAGCATATGGCATTTATTTGTTGCGATGCTATTGTTTTACTGCAAATAATACAGGTAAGATGTAAATGTTTCTTCACTCACTTTGTGGGGGGGCAGAACGTATTAATTAATGGGGTTTAGAAAAGACAGAAGAAGAAAGGAAAATTGAAATGATCTTTGTAACAAGATGGCTGTAAGTCAAATGAATTACATTCTGCTTAGGAAGGAGCTTCAGAAAGGTCTATACATTTTCCTGTAGAATTCCTGTTTCTTGAGTTTTTTATAAGTAAAGCCAACACAAACTAGCTGTAGATGCCAATTTGAAACCATAGGAAGTATTCTGAGTAGATGTGGAATGATTAGATAACCTCAGAGGTTATTCCAAAGTCTTTCTTTGAGTTTCTCTTCTTTTCTAGCACTGAGAAACGTTTGATATTCCTCACGAACAGAGATGGCTCTGAAATGGCTCTTGAAAGTGAAGATGGATAGAGGTTGTAAAATGCAGGAGCTGCAGTTTGAAATAAGTAAAAAGGCATAGGTTAATGAATAACACAAATAAAAGAAATATAACCTATTTTTAAAGCAGTTTTCCAATATGGAAAATAAGAATAGTTGCAAGCAAAAAGATATTAGTGCTGAAGGGGTAGGGTCTGGGCAGATCACAATAGCTCGTTTTAAGAAAATGTCAGGCTCAAAAAGAGTCCTACTCAGAGAGTCCCACAGTCCTACTAAATTAGAAGTCATACTACTCTCATGTTAACATTATTTGCCTATAATTTAATAGACATTTTTTCCTGTTCAGTAGGATCTTAAGTAGTCTGTAATTTGTTGATGAGGAAAAGTAACCCCACATTGGAGGCAACACACATGTAGCATGTGGGTAGCACAATAGGTTTCAGGCTTATCTCAAGTCTCATACAATGTATCCTTGATGTTCAATAATTCCTGCCACAGACTTCTGTTTATAACTGTATCCTGATCCATAACAAACTGAAGCTTGACTGTGATTTAGACTTATATAAGCAATAAATTTGATGCAGAGCTGCAGTCTAATCTGCTGACATCCGAGCTCCTTAGTGTAATAGCATATAAAGCAAAATGCAACTAAAGGCAACTGTTGAAGTAAGCATTTGGATATATTTGATATAAAGGACTGGATATATTGATGTAAAGGTTGTATGTGTGCCAGCAATTCACTGTTAGAGTGGAATCTTTGTCCCCCTCCCTGCTTGCCCTGCCATCTCTATTCATAATCTTTTTGTTTCTTGTAGATGGATCCCTGAAGTGGAGAAGTTTCAGCTTTCTTCACGTAACTCTCTTGGGACTGATAGTCTGCCTTGTTTCTGCACTTTCACTGGGCCCCTTCATAGTATTGGTAATGATTCCTTTTTCACCTTTTATTCCCTCAAAATTTTAGAAAATGTGTCTAAAATATAAACCATGTTTCATCTAAAGGAATTTATTTCATTTTTTTCTTTCTTTTTTAGGGCCAACTGCCTCAGGTCATTTCGCGGCTTTTTCCTTTCAAGCGAGGCCTCTGCCATGCTTATTGGGCCCCCAACTTCTGGGCTTTGTACAATGCCATGGATAAAGCGTTAACAGTTGTTGGTACAGTATGCTCATCTTAGTATTTGGCACTTATTTACAGATATAAATCTCTGGGCTTCAGTCTTCCCTCCCCCTATGAAATCCAGGGACCAAATTAGTTTGCACTGAATCTTGATAATCAACGTATAATACAGTGCATAGTAATGTTTTCCAATTATTAGGTCAGAAATCAATCTTCCCTCTCTATCATCTTTTAAAAAAGAAAAAGCTCAGCTATATACTTAGTTTAGTTCTACTACATTGTATTACAAGTTTTACAGCTTCTTTATTTTCTTTAACATTTATCAGCTTATACTTTTTTATCATTTGTTTCCAGGTTTAAAGTATAACTTTCTTGACCCCACAAAAATACCTAAAGCCTCAATGACTGGAGGGTTGGTTCAAGAATTTCAGCATACTGTCCTCCCTTCTGTGACTCCACTAGCAACATTAATCTGTACTTTAATATCAATATTGGTAAGAACAAATAATGTTTTTGTAAACTTCACGTGTCCTGTCCTCACTGGCTTTTGTTTGTTTAGCATACATTCCATGTGAGACTTTATTTCCGTTAAGATGCCTTTTGACCTGGAATAATGCGATTAAGATAAATCTTGAGGTTTTACATATTTTTATGTGTGTGTGTGGTTTTTATATATATATGTATATATATATGTGTGTGTGTGTATATATACTTTTTTTTTAAAAATGCATGATATAACTTTTTTCCAAATATGACCAAAAGTCATGGCCTATATCATCGCTAGAGCAGGAAAGAGATTAATTACAATAATCATGGATCAAAACCATTCTGTATACTGAGCTAGAAGTAGCCTTTTGTGATAGCAGGTAGTTGAATGAGTACTCAAGAGGTGAAGAGAGATATTGATAGAATTGCTTGGAAAGTTTGTTATGCTCCTAATCATAGGAGCTACAGGTGAGCACAGTGTTTTCTGTATGACAAGCAAGGAATTGAGGACTTGGTAGGTAATTAACTGGATATAAAGGTGTGGGGTGTTTGTTTTAATTGTAATGAGAGATTGTATTAGCCTTTGACCAGAAATATCTTTCACCACCCTCAGGTAGTAACTTTTATAAGTTTGGTGGGTTAGATTCGAAGCACATCCTGGGTGCAGTTGTGTTGATTAACATTGTAAAAGCTCTTGTGGCCATTGGCTTGTGTTCGGGATAATTAAGCTTTTCACTGAAGTCTTGTTTTTGCCTGTTGTTTCTAGCCCTCTGTTTTCTGTCTTTGGTTTAAACCTCAAGGGCCCAGAGGCTTTCTTCAGTGCATTGTTCTCTGTGCATTGAGCTCCTTCATGTTTGGCTGGCACGTGCATGAGAAAGCAATACTGCTTGCTATTCTGCCTTTAAGGTAAGTGAGCTCTGGAAGTTGTAGTTCACCAGCTGAACCTTTAGCAGCTTGTTGAAGAAACCTGAAAAGAGGATCACTTCAGTTTTAAGAACATTTCAGATAACTAACACCTTTACAGGCTGAAAAGGTTTTAATGCACTTCTGGCAGAACTAATTTCAGACACCGATAAAACACAGCCTTTATAGAAACAGAACATGACAATACTCGCGTAATAGTATATGCAGGCAACTAGTGTGATTTTAACGGTGTCTTCTGTGCCTTAAAAGTATCTACAACAGAGTGAATGGAAGAATGAACGGAAAAGTGCATGATCTTGAGACAAATAAGCAATTAATTGAGTGGGTAGTCTTATCCATCAGACTTCTATGTACTGTCTCCTTCATTTTAAAATTAGAGTATTTCAAGATGCATACAATAACAAGAAGTCAATGTGCTTGAATTCAGGTGCTTGACTGCCACTAGGATAGCACAGAAGCCCTTCAAACTGTGCTTATAGCAGACAGCGATTCAGACTTGAGGCCATGTGTGGGCACACAGCCTTTAAAACAATTAATTCAGGTCCCCCTTATATAGCCCCCTTTCCATAGTGATTGTTTTGGAGCAGGGTTGATAAAATGTTTTGCTGATGTCAGATGGTCGTGGAAAATAGGCTGCTTTCTCAAGGTCATTTTCTTCTTCCCCTGCAACTAATGTATTTGCGCAGTAAATCCATTGCACCAGAAGCATCAAGACCTGTATATTATGTCTTACAGGCTTGCCCTTTCAAGAGAAAAAATAATTGGTTGCCTGGCTTCAGCGGTTGGGCATTACTGCCGTACTCGAGATCTATCTGATCTCCGTTTGACCTGTCCTTCAGTCTGTGTTTTGTGATTTGTGTACTACGTAGCTGCAAATAACTTATTTTCTAAAAGAAAAAAGCATAACACAAATTCTTGTCATTTTAGTTTGTTGTCTGTTCAGAGAGCAAAGGATGCTGGCATCTATTTGATTCTGACAACCACGGGTCATTTTTCACTTTTTCCATTGCTGTTCACATTACCAGGTAAAATATTTTCTTTCATTCTGTGCTTTCATCTTTTTTCTTCTCTCTTTCCAGAGATGACATGTGTTTGAGGTTATTTTGTGTAGAAAGTTGACAGTTGAAAGAGCCTGTATGTCAGCATGTTTCCCTAATCCAATGAAAGGTGAAAGGAAACATTGTTTAAAAAAATCCATTTTAAGTTAGATGAGAACGTGCAGGATAGAACAGATCTTTGTGACCAAAACCTGTTCCCTTCTCCCCATCTCTTTCATTTTAATTAAAGGTCCATTTGCTTAGCTGTGATGATCTAAGGGTTAAGCTACGACAACACTACAACTTCTGTATAATGATTTGACATCCTTTGATATGCTCCAAATCTAGACGTGCAGTATTTGGAGTGATGCTGGTTTGGCAACAGAGAAGCTGCAGCCCTAAGGGATGAGCAGCTTCCTTTATGTTCTCTAGCATGTAGCCTCTATAGAGCCTTCAACCTAGAACTAGATATTTTTAGTTTGCCTTTCCCTTTTGAGCTTTAAGCTTCTCTGTAATTTTTTGATCTTTTTGAATATGAAAAATCTTACTTTCAGTGCTTTTGTGTATTGCAATTAGTGTGTTCTATATGCTTATAGATTCCTCAGGTACCTGTATTGCAATGCTCAGCATATTATTAAATAAGTGTATTAGATAATACTTAGGACACCTTAAATAAGACTTTTTTTCCTGTTTGGAGAAAATAATTATTAAATAATGTGAGTTTGACTAGTGTAACTTTTTTAAAAATATATCTTTTAATTCTTAATGTTCTTTGTATTTCAGAACTTCCAATTAAAATACTGCTGATGCTGCTGTTTACTATTTATAGCTTCTCTTCACTGAAATCTCTATTCAGGTAATTAAACTTCTCCTGAAGGTGAGAATGAAACTCCTTCTGTCACTGGCAACAGTGTGTTGCCATCAGGGTTGAATGGTTGGGAAATGGATGTTATCATAGTGGAGTACTCATCAAGAAGTGATAATACTCCTGTCCTAGACTCAGGAGACAAGACTGAGGACATAACTGTTACTAAACATCCTCGTGTTTGAACTGGAGCCTCTGTCCTGTAGTCACAGGGGATGGTAAATTTACACCATTCACACGCTTCTGTGCACTGTTGAAACACTAAATTTTAGCCTGTGCATTTTTAAATTGATATTAGAACATATATGACACTGAATTTCCTGATGTTTATTCATCTGTGCTGGAAGTCATAAATACTATTGCATTTTGCAGTAATGCTTTTATTTTTTATGTGTGAATTGGCAGGCTGCAAATAGCATGTTCTGACAAAGAGCTATAATGTGACAACCAAATGCTTACAGAAGACTCCCTGTAAACTCTCTGCAGTCAAAACTATTGCATGTTCTTTGCAAGAAGTATTGATGCATAAATCTACTGAAACTTGGTTGAGGGGAGGATTTTCAAGTTGTCACCAGTGATAAATGGAAAAATTGCATGATTTTTACTAGTAACTAATTTTAACTCTTCTTCCTTTCTCAGGAGAGAGAAGTCTCTACTGAACTGGCTTGAAACAATCTACCTCTTTCAACTAGTGCCTTTGGAAATCTTCTGTGAAATTATATTTCCCCTGACCCCCTGGAAACTCACCCTTCCTTTTGTCCCCCTATTGCTGACCTCCGTATACTGCGCTCTGGGCATCACCTATGCATGGCTGAAACTGTACGTCTCTGTCCTCACTGAACCAGTTTCTGCCAGGCAAAAGGCAGAGTAAAACCGCGTTGTTGGGACCCACCAAGTCATTCCACGGAGAGGAAGATGCAGCGTGAGGAGCTGTCGTGAGGAAGGGAACCTGTCCGTGAGGCAGGAGCACAAGCGCCTCTCACCCCCTGCAGTGGAGTGTTTCTCCTCCCAACACCCCTGCGCTTTCCAACTAGAATACCTCTTAGCTCCTGACAATAATGTGTAGCTTAGCAACATACCAGGAATAAACTGTGAAACTTAATGAAAAGGACCTTGTCTTCATAAGGGCCATTTAGAAAGTCCAGACTTCCGTCCTGAAGAGACCTGGCCTTCTCCTTATTATTGTATTTTAGTGAAAACCAGTGTGACAAATTACCAGGAATTATTGCTATGTAGAAGAGAATATAACTGCCTACTGTGGAATGTGTAAATAAAAGACTCTTTTTTTTTTCCAATGGTATCTTTGTTTTGAGTATCTCATATTTTTTCAGCTCATGTGCAAACTGCTGTGCCATTAGGATGGAGCAGTGACTACCTGAAAACCACCTCAAACTTTGAATTAGTTTCTTAACACATCTGTGTCTCTCTGATCTTGCTGTTTTGTGGGCTGCTCAAGGAAGTTTTGTTCTGCTTCCCTGTTCTGCTTTTATTTATTAATTTATGGAGACAAGGCTGCTAAACTGAGAAATGGAGCTGGGAAAACTCACGGCTAATCCCCAAAGCCCCGGTGTCCATGTATGCATTTCTCCAGCGCCTTACCCTGAAGGGCCCCTGAAAATTGGATATTACAGGATGGAAAGTGTGGAATATACAGGTGGAAGGCCTCTGCAGCGGCATTATGTGCAGAGTCCTGTCTGAATCTGTAAACATGACAAATTTACCCCGAAGTCACGACTTGTTTCCTTTTAAACTGGAGTTGTCCTTCAACTTTCTGCTCTAGTAATCAAAGTCCCTGCAGGAGCCTATGGAGAAAAGAGGAGAAGGGGAAAAGAATCTATTTTTTTCAAGTAGTTCTTGATTTTTTCTCCTACTTTTGTTGAGTAACTGCATTTAGAGGGGAGAGCTGAATTAATCAGTCATTCCTTTGAGAAAAGAGGGGGTTAAAATACCGTGTTATTAAAGTGGGCTGTGAACAACGCGGCCTTAAGCTATCGCCAGAGACGACAAGGGAGCTAGAGCCCGCTCTCCGCCTCCCCTATCCCGGTTTCTCCCCCTGTTTTTTCCCTTTTCCTGGATTTCCATCCTGATTTTTCCCTTTTTCCTGCGTTTCCACCGCGGTTTCTCCTCCGGTTCCCGCCGTTCCCCCGGCTGCCGGCGGGGGCGCTGCGCGCGGCGGACCGCGGCGGGC
>VWPW01002835.1:7632-167474 GCA_013389825.1 Crypturellus undulatus | reverse complement strand
CTGAATGTGAAGTTTCTCCTGAATGTGAAGTTCTCATTTTGGACGTCCGGTGTTTTTTGCAGTGCCTGGTGGGGAGGGTCAGGCACGAAGCTTTAGAGACGGGCGCAAGAGCTGCCGGACTGGCCATGCCCGGGTGCCTCCAGCCTGGGCATGGGCTCGCCGAGGTCTCCGCAGGGTCTGTGTTAGCGAGGACCGAGGTTCCCTTCTCTCTGCTGGAGCGGATCGGACCTTCTGCTGGGACGGCTTAGCCCCTCACCCTGCAAGTCAAGAGTATCCAGATGCAAAACCAAACAAAAAACAGCAACAACAGGAAAACAACAGCGCGTCAAAAGCAGTTAGCTGGCTTTAAAGCCCAAAGGACTCGCTTCATTTTGTTACCTATTTCTCTTTCCAGTGGTTGCTGCCTGTCTGGAGGAAGGCAAGACGGTGGCAAACCGGCCGGTTTCTCTTTGGATATCGGATCAGCTTTAAGGAACATGGGACTGACATTGCAAAATGTAGTCTTTTAACTGGCCTTTTTATGGCCACAGAGGTGGTCCCCAGGACAGGTGGCAGCTGACGAAGCCGATGCTGGTGACGATGGTGGCAGTCACGTGCCGAGGAGGCCCTGGGACAGACGTGGGGTGGCAAAAGGGCCCATTTACCAGCTTGTGCTCAGCCAAAAACATTGGTTTTTTTTTCCTTTGGGCAAGGAGTGTGAGGTTAACAGGGGAGAATGGTTTATTTAGCCCTATTTTTTCCTGTCAGACTCCAGGTTAGATGGCTTGAACTTTGAGAAACAAATAATCACTAGGTTTATCTACAGTTGTAGGAACACAGACTTCCCTCTCCCAGGCTGCCTATATTACTAATTTATGCGGATTCTCTCTGCTGTATTTTTGTTCTGTGCTGCCCAAACACGTGGCTTCTCTTCCTTTGCTATTCTGAGCAAAGACAGGGGCCAATAAACAGCAAGTTATGCTCTGTTGCACGGTTACCTAGAGAGATGGTTGTCTGCAAGCAAAGGGGACACAAAGACACAAATAGGCTCATTTGATGCAGGCTGGAGATGTACTTCACTAAAAACGCTGCTGTGGGGTCCCCAGCTCTGCCCGTCATTGCTTAGCATTGGAGCAGGCTGCAGCAGCAGCATCTCCCCAAGCAGAACTGATCAAGAACACTGTGAGGTGATGGCACATGTAAGGAAAAAAATAAAAAAGAGGAGCAAAATGTGTGTCTCTCTCCTCCTGTCCCAGCATTCCAACCCTAGGTGTATAAATAAATAAAGGAAAATATTGTTTGGAGCACAAGACAGAAGCTTAATAACATCTTGCACATGCTGGTGCCCATCTGTCCTCCCTATCCCGTCACCAGGTATGGCCGGGTAGGACACTGCCCTGCAGGGTGACACAGCCACGCTGTCGTGGACTCTATTGCCGTTGAAAACACAGCGGGATTCTGCTTCCAGCTGTATTGCAAAGAAAATACAGGAATCCCAGAGCTGGATGGGGCAGGAGCAAAGAGGTCCTAGAGCAAGAGCTGCCTTGCGCTACCAAACGGCAGCAGCCTTCGGCCAGAGAACGTAACGAGAATTTCGAGTTCCCAGGAGGAGATTTAGGACCTTGGAGTGATACAGACGCAGACTGCAAAAGGCATTTTGGAAGGAACACCGGCACGGAAATCCCTCGCTTGTGCTCGAGGTTGTAACCGGACATGCAGGACAGCTCCAGCGTCACATTCCCGAGCAGCACCCGCTCCTGCGGAAAAGGTCCATGTGTTTCCAGTGACCACGCAAGGACCCAGTCCCTCTGCTCTGTGCTGCCCCCAGGGATGCTGGTGCTCTCTTCCCAAGGTTGTTAGCAGTCGGGCATTGGTTTTCCGGAAAGAGACGGCCTCCAGGAAGGCCGGAGCACGTCCAGCTCCAGGCGACGGACACGCTCGGCCTGACGCTTCTGGGCAGCTCAGCCCAGCCCAGCTGCTGTTTTCACAGTCCCTGTTCTGCCCTTAATTACGAGTTTAAGTGATGGCTAATAAAGACAATGCTAAACAAATAAATTGAGCCGCTGCTCTAATTAGGTGGCATTGCTGCATGCAATGAGCCAGACCCGGCTGTGTCAGGGCTCGGCAGAAGCCGGCGGGGCTCCACTGGGGATTAATTTGAGTTGAATGTGAGTTGCTTCAAGCAGGAAAAGGCAGCGCTGGCCACCCCGTTGCCTGCTCCACCAGCCCAGGGACGCTGGCCCATTGCTCAGGCCGTCGTGCCAGGCGGGCCTGGTCGCTCGCGCCCCATTCGTGCGGCTGCACCTGCCCTTGCAGTGGGCACTTCCATGGGACCTTCCTGGCTCGCGGGAGGGAAGCTTGAGGCTGTTGGGAGATGGTGATCATTTCTTTCACCAGGTGATAATACAAGATACCGCAAAGCACCTCAGTCCTGCCACTGCTTTCTAATCCGCCCCATTCTGCAGGGACAAGGAGCTACTTCTCCTGGACGTGGGGTTATTGGCAGGTGGAAGGAGCTGACATTTCCCTTTGGCAAATTGCGGCCGAAAGGTTTTGAAGGACCCATTTCATTTCACAAGAAGGGTAACGTGAAGGATGATTGTGTGGAGAGAACCCACACCGTGACTCTAATATGGACACACAGATTTAATTCCAGGAGCCCAAATTCCTGAACCAACTCACCCTCCGGAGCACGTTCGTCCCAGCCGTCTGTGCAGGTGCAGCTTCAAGTATTTGGCACTCACTGTGCACAAGTGTGAATTTTTGCCTGGGAAATACCCCATGTCTAGGAAATGTGGAGGCTCTTTCTCCTGCCTCTGCTGGACTTTCCCGGGAAGAGTGTGGTCAAACCCACGGAGCCTTGAGGAGCACCATGTCTTCTGTGGCCACAGCCGGTGTTCTAAAAATTCAGCTGCCTCGGAGAAGAGCGAATACGTGGTCCTCAACCAGGACTCCAGCTGAGACCAGGTGCGATGTCCTGTGACAGCGCGTCCCGGCACAGCTGAAAGCGGCATCAGCACCCAGCCAGGACCCACTGCCTTCTCCCGCTTCACACAAAGGCCATGCGCCCCAGCTAGTACTCAACACGATCCCAGTAAGAGGCCCTTGGCCTCCGCACGGGATGGGTTAACCTGCCGGCTAGCGGGGCTAACGCTAGCGGGACAGGGAGGAGAGCGGAGATGATCTCGCATCCCGTCGGGTGCTGGGACCTCGGTGCCGTGCGGCTCTGGATGGACCCTGAGGCCACCAGAGCAGGGCCCTCACCAGCACTGTGCTCTCCAGGGCTCTCTTAGGGTGTTCTTGGAGGCGAGCAGCCTTGTGCAGCCTCCCCACAGCCAAGCAGAGGCCGCAGCAGCACCCGCCGCTTCTCCTTCCCGCGCACACAAGGACATGCAGGCGCTGCCGTTGCCAGAGTGAAGCGGGAGCCCTGGGTTTTCACTCCTGCCCCTGCACATGCTGGACCTGGAGTTGCTATGAGACGTTCCAGCTTCAGAAAAGAGTCATTTCTAGAAATTATAAGCAAAGGGCAGGGAGCTTTGGCATGAGGGGTCCCTCAGGGGAAGGACGGGCTTGCAGCCTGGCCATGGGATGGGGACTCAGCAGCCGGGGGCGCCTCGCGCCCCAGCTCTCCGACCTCGTCTCATTCGCACTCCATTTTCCTGTCGGGCAAACCGTGGGGACAACCCGCGGCAGCGGCCATTTGCTTGGGGCGGGACGGGGCGGGAAGCGGCCCGGAAGCTGAGCGGCCGCTGCTGCAGCCGGACCAGGACGGGACCCGTGGAGCCGGGTGGATCATGGCGATGGCGGCGGCAGTGGCGGCAGCAGCGCGTCGGTGCGGGCCGGGGAGGGCACCCCCTGCCCCGCTGAGCGCTGCCCTGTGGCCTTTCCCTTGTCCTGTCCTACAACCTTTCCTCTCCCCGCTCCTTCTCAGCTCCTTTTCCCTCTCTCCTTCCCCAGCCCTTTCCCCTTGCGTCTTCCTTGCTGCTTGCCTTTCCCCAGCCCCTTCCCCTCCCCCTCCCCTTCTCCTTCCCTTCTCTTCCTTTTCCTCCGCTCCTCCCATCTCCTTTTCCGCTTCCCTTTCGTTTTCCCCATCCTGCCCCATTCCATACCCATTCCACCCCTTCCCGTCCCCGCTGCCCATGCAGGGGAAGCGCTCAGCGCAGTCTCTCCTGAGGGGCCCTGGTGGAGAGGGCAGCCCCGGGGTCAGCGGCTGAGGTGGCCGCGTGCGCCTCTGTTCCAGCCTGGGCATCTCGGGACGCTCCAGTGTGCGGGGCTACCGTGCCGCCCTCTGCACCGAGCTGGGCCGGCCCCTGCTGCTGCGGGATGTGCCCCCGCCTCCCCTGCGGCCCCACGAGGTACGCGGGGAGCCCTGCGGGGCTGCGGGGACATGGACAGCGCATGCCCCGCGAGGGAGGACGCGCGGATCTGGGACGGGGGGGTTGCATCGCACATGAGGAGCCAGGCAGGGAGGAGGAAGGTTAAACCTGGACGCAAAACCGTGTCCCATCCAGACCTTGTCCCGCTCCGCACATCCCTACCAGCCATGTGGTGCCACCTTGCCACAGCGGTGGCAGGTTCGGGTCACCTTTAGGGTGTCCCTGGCAGAGCGGAGCCCAGCAGCTACGCTCGTCTCCAGGAGGTGCTGGGGAGAGGGGCAGAAGACCAAAAATCCAAAGGGTCTCCCCTACCTGCGTCCCCACAGCAAGGAGACGAGATACACAGAAGCTTCTTGTTGTGATCAACACACTTTGAAAGAACAAATAGCCCTGAAGGAGGCGAAGACAAAGCTATCCCTGCATGAGAGCTGGTCTTCAATGAGGGCTGCTTTTCCCTCATCCCTGGGTGGGACAGGGAGAATCCGCACAATCACAGCACGGCCGGCGTCTGTCCCTGGTTTCCCCAGCTGAGACTGAGACCTGTGGGTTAGAAAGCACCAAGATCTTTTGAAAGGGGACAGCACAGTGTGCAGGGACTTGAGTGACCTGCATTTAGGCAGTAAGTCTCTGTTTAAAGTGCTTCTGCTGTTGCTTGAATGGGAAGATTTATGTTTGTCCCCTTCTCTTCTTGCAGGTCCGAGTGGGTGTGCAGTACTGCGGGTTAAATTTTGCAGATATTTTGGCCTGCCAGGGTTTGTACCAGGAAAAACATTCTCTTCCGTTCACTCCTGGTGAGTAGGAGGTGGCTGATTTGTGCAGGAGGTGCGGCGGGGCAGACTGACCGCTGCAATCAATTCTGGTGGTGTTAAGAGCCCATCGCAGCCCGGGAGAATAGCAGCATGTGCAGATAAAGCCCCACTTTGTTTTGAAACCATCCTACATGCAGGCCAGGCTTACGGTACTCACACCAGAGCCTCTAGGCCTCTCATCTGCTTTGACCTGTGCTGAGTGGGGAGCTCACTGGGCTCTCAGCGAGCTTAAATGATGTAGTGTGGAAACGTCTCTTCTCCCTTGAAGTTGATGGGTGTTTGCAATGAAAACTCCCCAGCTGGTTAACCGTGCAGCTGCTGACTCTCGTGCTGATGCTGCCACCTTCTGCCCACCCAGCTCTTTGCTGCCAAAAGCATTCCCGGCCCCTGGCAAAGCACATCTCAGTGTGCAAGCGCAGCCATGGGCGCTTCACATGGAGAAAATATTGAGTATCTCCCTTCTCTCTTAGCGCTCCGGTGCTGCAGGGAATGGTGAGACCTGTTTGCTCTGCAGTGCAGGGCTGAGGGTTACGGATGTGCCCGTTGCTGCCTAGTCTCTCCCTAAAGCTGGAGTTGTGCGGATGAGACCCTCCTCCGGAGGCCATCCGCAGGGGAGGACGCTAGATGCAACGGGGAGTGGGGTCCATCATCAGCCATAGCGGATGTGTGTCCTTGTCACCCCTCAGGAATGGAGCTTTCAGGGACGGTCCTGGAGACAGGAGAAAATGTGAGCACTGTGAAGGAGGTAGGAAAATCACAGGAATGCCAGGATTTGGGAATGGCCTCAGGTGCCCTCATTGGTTGTTGTGGGTGGAGGGCATCTCTAATCCTTTTTCCTGGTGGGAAAGCAAGGGAGAAGTGCTGAGCTCTGCTTGGGAGGGAGAAGGCACTGCCTATGGCCCCTAGCTCAAAAAATTGGGAGGAAATAACTGCAGTTAATGCATTGATAAATGGGTGTCATCTGCCACAACTAGAGTTGTCCACAGTCCTGCCTGCAAAAGCAAGAGAATCAAATGCTTAATTGGAGATAGCAGCCAAGCTGCACAACTCATCTCCTGATCCCCATCCGACAATGTTTCCTGGCAGGGATGCCGAGTCGTCGGCGTGACTGGCACTGCCGCGATGGCAGAGGAGTGTATTGTGGACCAGAAGGTGAGGAATATGGTGTGAGTGTTTGTTCACACCGCAAAAGTTTCTCTCTCTGCTCAGAGCTTGGGTTGCATCAGAGCTGCTGCTTTGTGCCCCTTTTGGGTTACCTTGGACCTCCCTTTCTTTGGTCCTGGGGGCAGAACAGGACGTGCCTGAGTCTTTCCAGTAATAAAAAGAAGCTGTAAAAGAGGCCAAAAAAGCAGCCATAGGGAACAACACTTTTCGCATGCTGAGTTCCCGAGGAGGCCCGGCCACGGGCTCGGTTCCCCTCGTGGCTCCTCGGCACTTGCTGAGCTGCCTGTGTCTTCATGCAGATGCTGTGGCGGGTCCCCGAAGGGGTGTCCCACGAGGACGCTGCAGCACTGCCTGTCACCTATGGCACAGTCACGCTGGTCCTCCAGCACCGGGCGCGCGTCCAGCCGGGGTAAGTGGCACTGCGGCTGGGAGGGATGAGGTTATTTCCCCGTGGAAATTTCCTCGCGGTGGGAGGTGTCCCAGGCAGGCATGGCTGTGTGTCTGCTTCGCTATAGATGTCCTTGCTGTCGCTGTCACTGCATGTCAGCATGTCTCTAATGAAAGAACACATTAGAGGACAGCAGCTCTCCATTGTGGAGAAGCAGGGTTGGACCTTCGGGAACCTGTTGGACCAGGTAGCGTGGGATTTTTTTTAACTCACTTGATTTTCCTGTAGCCCTTGGCAGCTGAAATGCTGCCTTCTCGGCTTCTCCGAAATAGGGAAGAGTCACTCAAGAAAGCCATAGAAATTAAGCAAGTTCCTGGTATCATTGGTACGGAGATCCACGGCGTGCAGGAATCATTGCTACGCCTTGGTTCATGCAGCCCTCCTCCCTGCCCAAGAGCGGAGGCAACTATGGCCTATCTGAATGGTGCAGGAGTGACTTTTCTTTACGGGCTGCACTAGATATACTTGTGCTTGTAAAGCCCTTCAGCAAATGCAGATGTGGTTTATCAGATCATCTCACTTTGCAATGCCAAAGCTTTGCGCTCAGGCGGGAAGAGCCCTTCTGATGAGGCTGGTTTGGGCGAGAGGAGAAACCTCCTCCTGAGGAGCGTTCCTCAAACCACGGCGATACCCAGCGCGTCCCTGTGATGGAGGGAATTCTTGTGGCATTGAAATAGTTCTGTTGCCCCGCTCAGAAATCAAGGATGTGCTTTTCTCTTGTGCCACCAACACTTTATCCTGTTTCCCTCAGGGAAACAGTCCTGGTGACGGCAGGAGCTGGGGCTACGGGACTTGCAGTGATTGATCTGGCTGTGAATGTTTTCAAGGCAAAGGTATTCTCCTTTCTAACAAACTATCTGTCCTCGAGTGCTGGCTATCACGTCACACACTGCCCTGCTTCAGGGCCCTCCCTCCTCTGGGGACACAGAGCTCCTCGCAGGTGGCAGCAGGGACAGCCTGTCCGGGCAAGGCAGAGTTCCTGCCCTCTGCCTCCCTGGCCCGCTACCAGCAGCTGTGTGGGCCCAGAGCAGGCCCTAGCGTCTCTGGGACTTAGTGGCCAAGGAGAGCATTGAAAGCAGGTATTTGCTGGGGCTGAGGTACCAGCGACTAATTAAACAGGCTTTCCCCTGTCATTTGCAATATCCCTCCTTTTCCCCCATCTTCCACTAGCTCCCCTTGAGCAGTGTACTCAGTATTTCATCCACGGGTCATTGTTTTCCAAAAGGGTTTAGATACACATGGTCCTAGTTCTCAGAGAGGTCTGTGGTCCCAGACTCCAAAGTCATTCAGACACTTGTGAAAAATTTAATTTAATTCTTTAGATACACAGCTAAAAAACAAAAGAAAACAAAAAAACAAGTATTTATGTATGTCAGGAGGAAGAGCTGGCATTCTAGTTCCAACTTCCGCCTTTGTACAAAGAGAAGGAAACAGATTTCAGAGATTGTTTAGCTTAAGATAAGACTTAAGGATACAATGTCTGTACAAAGTAGTACACCAGGATGCTAAGCAAAATCCCAGAAACTCCCATGCAGAGATAACTCCAGCCCAGCTTGCACTGAATCTTAAGTGATTTGGGAGTTCATCCTGTCCCTGGTAGGGGACACCTCGTCTTGGGCTGTGCTACCTGTCACTGAGAAATCTTTCGCAGCACCTAGGGTGCCTTCAAGACTCCCGTGTGAGCAACAAGCTGAAAGTCTCCCTGCGGCTTCTGATGGAAGAGAGTTTTCCTGCTCCCTCTCTAGCACACGGCCTTGGGTGGCACAGCCCCGCTGGGCTGCTGCTTCTGGGAAGCTGAAACAGGGGAGATGTCATTTGTGTCTCATTTTCAGACTGCAGAGGGCTTGTGGGGCCTTTTCTAAGACACATAACAGAAGTGCTAAAGCTTCTGACTCCCACAGATCACAACAGGGCACCTGAAACCATCTGCCCCTCTTTGAGCGGAACTGCTTTTGTGCTGGATGTTGTGTTTTTCCATGGTCGCAGGTGATAGCAGCAGCTGGCAGTGATGCCAAATGCGAGCTGGCTCTGAAGAGAGGCGCGAGCCACAGTGTCAACTACAGCCGGAGCAACCTGAGGGACGAAGTGAAGCGACTCACAGACGGCAGAGGGGCCAATGTGGCTGTGGAGGCTGTTGGCGGGGATGTCTTCAAGGCAGCCCTGCAAAGGTGTGCTGAAATAAGGGTCCTGCACCTTGCTGTTACTTGGGGCAAAGCCACAGGAACCCAGGTGATGCCAAGCATGGTGTCCCCTGGGATACCTCTTTGGAATCCCTCTCAGGCAAAATTTGGGAATGCTGAGGAGGTGTGGATGGGACAGGGCCTTGGCTTTGTGTGCATTTTTAGGGTTTAATTATGTTCTCTGGAAACTGATACTGAAGTATAACTGTCCAAAGCAGAAGTTTTCTGGGTACTAACTCATTTGAGCCTGGGAGAATGCTCAGCCTCAGCAGCTCTTCATCATGCAAGTACTGCCTTGAGACGAGGACCAGAGGAGACCTCCAGTAAAGCTGGTTTCTTTCTCTCCTCCTTGCAGCTTGGCTTGGGAGGGCAGGATTATTGTGATGGGTTTTGCCGGAGGAAAAATCCCCTCGATTGCTGCTAACTTGCTGCTTCTGAAGAACGTGTCTGCCATGGGAGTGTATTGGAGTCGGTACCAGGAGGAGGATTTCCCTGTTTTCTCCTCCACGATGTCTTCTGCTCTTCAGTATTGTCAGGAGGGAAAGATCCATCCTCACGTTGGAGCAGTCTTCAAACTGGAAGAGGTGGGTGCTGGGGATACTCACAGCAGTGTGTCCTCATGCAACACAGACCTCTCTAGGGGAAGCCCTAGCAATGAAGAGGCTCTTCGATCAGCTGCAAGTCCGCAGTGCTCTTCAGAGCCTGATCTTATGGGTTAAGGAGCCAGAGACATGAGCGTGTGTGGCCCACTCGTATCCCACTCATGTCAAGAAACACAGCCAGAACGGAGCAGTGCTGGTCACTCCTCAGATGCTTGCATAGCTTGAACACTTGTATGGTCTGTGTGGGCTGCTTTCTCAGGATTATTTTTTATGAAGGTCCTTTTTGTGGGTGAAACTTTGTAAATACTCCCATATAGAGTATGCATTTTTCACATGACTATTTGCTATTCAGCACATTGCAACTCTGGCTTTGCTGTACCAAAATCAGTTAATGACTCCCTAGCTCAAACCTGAAGAAGGAAGATTAAAAAGGGTAAGGAAAATGGGATTTCTTGATTTTAATATTTTTTGTTTCCTAGAGAACTAGGACTCTGGAGGTTTCTGTGCCATGGGCTAACTTCACACAAAATTTTACCCAAAAAAGGAACTTCATAAAAAATAAACCTGAGAAACCAGCCCGCAGAGATCATGCAAGTGTTCAAGCTATATAAGCATCTGAATAGCGACCAGCATTGCTCTGTTCTGGCTGTGTTTCTTGACACATAAGTGCTGGATATTATTTTAGAAGTGAATTACTTCATTGTGAATTGTCTTTACTTGCATTTTTCTCACAGCCTCTAAAAGTGTTCAGAACACATTTTTCCTGATTTGATGGTATTTTAATTTTTAAATAACACCTCAAATCATCAGAAATATTGATGTAACAGGCAACAAAATCAGGGATGTAAGGCAGTCAAATATGCAGGAGCTTTTCCAGTCCTGAGCTGTTTCAATCCTGTCACTGTAAATCCCAGACTCATATGTGAACTCTGGGCTCTTTGTTTATGCCAAACAAACTGTCTATTGTAAATCCACACAAGACTAAGCATCTGAATGTATTTAAGTTTTTTTTTTATTATTATTATTTTATTTTTTTGCTGGGTAGCACTGCAAGTATTAGTAGTCTCTACAAAACTGAGTTCTCCCACACATTCTCCCTCTGCCCTTCCCCTATGAGGCAGTTTCCCCCTGTCTCTCACCTGGGGCTTTGTGTTTGCAGGTGAATGAAGCTTTTAACCACGTGCTCCAGCGCAAGTCCACGGGAAAGGTCATCATCTCCATGAAGTAAATCAGCGCTGTCCATGGGACTTGGCCTCCTGCTCTTTTTCTGCTCTGAAGAGGAAACTCTCCAATCCACCTTCCCCCAACAGGAACCGGCAAAAGGAACCAGGGACATATAAAGTGACAGTGTATTAACAAGCAGCTGTTTGTGAGCTGCACAGAGAGCTGTGGGCATTGACAATCGTGTGATCTGAGTGTGTCCCGGTCGTGCGTGGAGCCCAACACAGCAGGGTAACCCTGAGGATTCCTCAGCTTACCCCGGTTGTCCTTATAGCTATAGTGGCAAGAGCAGTATAATGTTGACCAGGCTGCCCTCCACCTCAAAATCTTGAATAAACTTGCACTGCCCTCAAAAACTGATCCAATAACACTTCTTGGTGACAGAAGTCACATATGTATATCTCAGACATAAGCTGACTTCTTACAGCTTTTCTGGCTTTATCGGTGAGGTTATATGGACTGCTTTTCTCTTATGACGGCAAGAAGCCTAATATCCCATGCTGGCCATAGTTATTGCTCATAGGAGCAGAGAAAAAAAAATCCAGCTTCTTTTAATGCAATTTGAGCAGGTCAACAAGCAGTTGAGTCTAGTTGGGGCTCCACTGATTGCTCTTTGGGAGAGCTGTTCCCGGAGATCAGAAAAGAGCAGACAAAAAACCTATAAGGACCCTGAGAGGAAAGTGAGTTTTCAGATGCAGAACAAAATAAGGTATGGGCGGAAGAGAAAAGACCCTTGTCATTGAGCCACCCTGTCCTGAGCAGCGAGCAGCAAGAATAGAGAGGGCTCTCATGTCTTCCCCCCTGATGTTACCGGCGTACCCAGGCATTGGTGCAAGGTCAGGAGCTTCTGTCCCATGCACCAAAGCAGCTTGGTCCTAGGAGATGTAGTTACAGATATAGTTACCTTCATCCACATTACTGCAAGCAGAGGAGACTGAAACTCTAGCAATGGGTAGGGCATGGTCTTTCAGGCTCATCAAGACCCGAGCTACAGCAGGTGGTGGAGATGCAATGCTCCAAGCCTTTCATTGGACAGTACTTACATTTTTCTGTTGGGTGCTGCTGTTCCTGGATTTTCAGCAGGATTTTATAGTAGCAAACAGTGATTCCAGTGCTCCTTTGCTCCCACCTCTACTACTACACAGTGAAGAACAGCTTCTGCCCAAAACGTGCCTTGGTCTCTGGGTTAAAAAATGTTTTCCATGCCTTAAAGCCTTTTAAGTCCTTCCTGGCATACAAAACATTGGTGTCTTTGAGCATACTTTACTGGTAACAGCAGAAAATGGACCATTGCAATGAAGAATTTGTTCAAATGAGCTGCAAACCATACTCATGCTGTAGGCAGCCTTTAGGTCATTTTAGTACAGTAAAGGCATTCTACAAATATCTACTACTATGATATTAGATTCCCATGCTAGAAGTGAAGAAAAACAAGTCTTAATTCAAGAAGAACCACTAAATAACTGTTTCATTTTGCATGCTCAGGCTGTATCCAGAAAGTTATTGACAGGCCACTAGTCTTTCATTAAGCTTCTCAGGTCCTATTTTGCATCTGTCTCTCTGCTTTCTAAGCTTCAAACCCCATCTTCCAATAAATAGGCCTGTTAAAATAGTTTCTATTCCCACCTTCTTCAAGTTACACTACAGGGGGACTCCACAATTTCTTTATGCGCTCTGTATACAGAAAAACTAAGCAAAGTTGATTTTAGGTCTCTGTAGTGTGTTACTTAGTACGTCTTGCACTACGAGAAGTACTAAGGACCCCTTCTTTCACGACTGCCGCTGCCGCCCACTTAGTCACATCTGCTACAGCCTCCCTTAAACTACTTTTACTCAAGTAGAAGAGCCTTAAGGGAGGTTGGTAGCTTACAGTCTAGCTCTTTGAAACCACCAAAGCCTTTTAAGGATTTTGACTTTTCACTCACAAATAGATACAAAAGAGACCAAGCAGCCCCTCCCTTTTGTACTTGACAGCCCTGGATCATTTTTCAGGCTTTAGTCTTGCTACTGCTCCTTAGTCTAGTGGACATAATCCACATGCAGGTGCCCATGAAAGTCTTCCTTCCTTTGGTAAATCAGACAAGCAGAGACACTCTTGCTCTCTCAACACAACTACTTTCTTCTCCCCTCCTTTTACAGGGCTGCTAATGGCATTTGTGGCCTTAACATCCCCTCACAGCCTCCCCTGGGGACTCCACCCGACCCCTTGCTATGGGCCAGGAGCCCATTTGGGCCCAGCTAGGGACCCTTTGCCAGGCCATGGTGGGGGCAGTGATGGCCTCCAGCTCTGCATTGCTCTAGTGATCTAGCCTCAAACCCTCTGCTAATTCTTTATGCATCCCCATAGCAATGCTCGGGGCTGGGCCTGCCCCACTGCGGGGTTGCACTTGGGCCTACTGTGCTTCCAGCACAGCAAAAGCTGTGATGTAGATCTTCTCCTGCCTCTTAGGCTATGGGAAGAAGTTACCTGGTGGGCTGTTTGCCATGGGACTTGCTATATGTGGCTTTTTGGCCAGGAATCCATTCAGAGCAGGCAATAAAAGGAAAAATGCTGCTAAGAAGTTGGGGTGTGTCTCTAAGCCTCCCTTGGGGCAGGCTGAAGGATAAGATGGGATCTACAGCTGTGTTTTACAGGGGAACAGTTCAGGGGAGCTTATGAACTTGCTCTGCAGCCTGATCTGAACACCCCATAGCAACACCACAGAGCTCAGATGCTATGGTAGGTTGGGCCTTGTATCTAGACTCCACGTAGTAGCCTTGAGCCATGTTTGTGGATAGCAACGAGCTGCAGAGGTATCTGCTCCCTCTTGCTTCTTGTTGTCCTCTAAGCAGCAGTGGTCACACTGGCATGGGGTCAGCATGGGGACCTGGAGAATGGGTAGAGGGTCCTGCAGCCCTGTGGTGTAGAGTGAAGGGTTGGGGGAAACTGTGCCTATCCCTGTGGTGTTCCCTGTGGTGCCTTTCCTGGGAACCGTGAAAGACTTCCTCAGCTCTTCAAGGCGTCTGGGGTTTAATATGTATAATCAGCAAAAACTGGAGTGAAATATCAACTGAGCACAGCTTAGAAAACTCATTTTCTCCTTCCTTTCAAGCTGACAATAAGATTTTAAGGAAAACTTTGAATAATGGATGCACTTCTGAATAATGGATGTTTCACAGCTGAAGTCCTCTGACTTTCCTTTCTGTGCCTGAATGTGAAGCCTTTTAATTGTGCAGCACGTGGCGTGGTGGGTGCAAGCCGCTCTGCCTCTCACGCTGCTGATTAGCTCCCATGTACGTTGGCATTAAAGATTCAGAGAGGGGTGAGGCTACCCCGGCTCTGAGCTGGATGCAGCGCACGTGGGGTTGCATTGGCCAAAGAGCGGACCCAAGATGTTCTGCCTTTTTCCCTGTCTTTCTCTTTCGGCTGCTCCTAATTCCCTTTTTTTGAGGGTTGCATTTTTGTTGTGAAGCAAAGACGCTGCTGCCCCTTTGCTTTGTCCCACGGAACAAACCTTTAAGCGGGGCAGCGGGACCTGGCCGTAGCGCTGCGCTGTGCCAAGACAGCAGCAGTGGTACTGAGAGTGGAGGGAGTGTCCGTGGAGCGTCCCCACGGGGCAGATCAGCACGCGAGGCCTTTCCGCGCATCCTCCCACTCTTACACCGCGTGCTGCAGCCCAGCCCGGACTCTGACGCGTTGCCAAGTCAATTCAGCTATCATGAAATTTTAACTCTGCCAAAAAAAAAAAAAAAAAAAAAAAAGGAAAAAAAGAAAGGAATAGACAAGCCACTGGAGAAAACGTGATACACGGGTTTGGGGTCAGAGAGTGCTTTTTGGTGCTGTGTCTGTTTGTCCTCAGTTCCCTCAATCGCTGCAGTGGTAGCCAGCACTCTGAGTGAAGCTGAAGAGGTTCAGCAAGCCGAGTGATGCCCTCCCGTGCTGGAGCTCACTAGCTTTGCTGTCTGCAAAACCGAGCAAACGCTGCTGGACCAGATTGTGGCGTGGTGGCCAGCCTTCACATCCTGGCTGGCCCAGGAGGGAGGCTCAGTGTCCTAAAACTCAGAACATCTCACGTTTGCCACTAGAGCATGAAAACGGCCACTGAGACCCTGTTTGGTGTGGTGCAAGGGGCCTCTTGGTTTCACTTTTACCAGACTTTGCTTTCACTTGGAGATTTTTGGTGGGCCTTGTTCCCATTTGCCTCCAGGGGCTCCTCTCAGGAGTCTCTCTTTCGCAGTTTTGCCGCTTCTTGCCTTAGAGGACAACTGCAATCTAGTTCTATTTCACAAAATTTGACATGACTTGAGCCTGTGATTTACTGGCCTCGAAGGATATAGTCTATGTAACCGCAGTGGGCACAAGAGGCTCTTAATGGTAGAGGAGCCATAAATTGAGATTAAAAAAAAAGAGGGGAGCATAAGTGTCCAACTTCACAAGGTAGCACACCGAGCAGGACGCAGAGAGGCCATCTGCAACTGCCAGGGGTCCGTGTTGCTACCGGTTGTGCACAGCCAAGCTCCCAGACGAGGCCTGCGGGCTCCACCAAGGCAGCAGCAGCCGAGTGCCTGCAAAGACGCAAGGTGGCAATATTTCCAAAAGGACAGCAGCGCCGAGTGTCTCCGCCACAGCATTCCCGTGCCAGCGCTTCCCTCGCTTTGGCGCTTGCTCCTGTGTTGCCCTGACTCGCTCCTGGGCAGTTGGTGACTCGCAGTGGCCAGCCCTGGTGTGGGGCTGGCAGGCTGCACTGTCCCTTGGGGGCAGAGCCTCATGTCCTTCCCCCTTTTATTTTTTTGCTACCTGCAGCACAAGGTGCGGCCTGTGGGGCTGCCTTGAGGGGCAGTTTCCGCTGCTCTCTTCCCTTATGCCTCAGGAGCAATGTGAGTATTTTCTCCACACTTTCCAAAACACCTTGAGGGACTCCAAGGAGCTTCTTAGCAGCCCCAGCCAAGAGTAACAACTTTGCCTGCAGTGCAGGGGCTTGCTCTGTAATAGCACCTGGGGGAAGACTGGAATCACCTTTCCGAGCAGGCAGCATGGGAACGGGCCAGGCTTCATGCACGCAAGCTCTGATGTCTGCAAACAAGAGCTTTCTCCAGCTCTGTTTCTCCGTTCGGTATAGTGCTAAACAGGGGATGCCTTTTCCCTAAGTCACTGAAGACAATTACTATTTTTGGCTTTAGCTGCAAAAATTTATTTTTCCTCCCGACCTTTCAAATCCTGTGCCACGTCACAATGTCAAAGCCTTCTCCACAAAGTGTGTATATTACACCTGCAAGGGGCTAAAGCTAAGGGGTGGAAAACAAGCTTTCCATTTCCCTGATGCCATTAGAAGAGCCCTATCTCAGGGCTATGGAAAACAATTCGGGCTCCCAGAAGCCACTTCAGGTCCTCGAGCTTTCCCTGCTAGGCTGCAGAGCCGTCCAAGGCAGCTTTCCTAGTTAGGGGCACGGAAAGCGGCAGCTGAGTACTTGGCACTCGGCAAACAGCCCGAGGGCATGAAGAAAAATGTTTTCCACCTAATCTTGTTACTGTGACAACAGCAAGAAACCCTTTAAAGCAAAAAAAAAAAGTTTTTTTAAAAGAGATTGCCCCTTTATCTTTGTCTAAAAAATGTTATCAGGCTTGTGCTGTCTGCCTTAAAATTGTCTCGCAAGCCCGATGGCTCTCCTATGGCCCAGATCTCCTTCAGGAAATATATGACTCCTTTTCAAAAAGGAGATTTATTGATTAGGAGGAAAAAGTGTAGCCTCTGTGGCTCCTTTCTCCTTCTCCCGGGAGCCCTGTCCTGTCCAGTCGATACTTCCTTTGTCCGCGGCCTCACAAAGTTTTGAGTAGAAGCTGTGAAACTGATGGGAGCTTCACTTTGCTCTGCTGAAGCGGCTGGTCAGCATGGAAACGACGCTCCCGTGGTCTGCACTTGTTCCATGTTCAGTCATATGACCTGTGGGCTAAAGATGAGTGTAGATATTTACCTATTTACCTAAAACCTCGCAGTCTGCAGTGGCTGAAAGCTTATTTCTTAGAGTCACTGGGGAAAAACTATTTACCGTCCCAGTGGGGTGGACGTTTCAAGCTCAAAGTATTATGTGTAATTTCCAGCGTTGGTCATATAGGGCTTTTTGGCAGTGTAGGTGGACTCACATCACGGTGGCTCATCAGGAAGGCAGAGCCCCTTGGCAGCCCAGATTTGCAGCACGAGTTGGTCATGTCATTAAGCCGTGGTGCAGCCGAGTCTTCCTCCGAGGTCACACTGCAGTTTCCCTGGGGGCTGGCAGGTGTCACCACCTCGGAGGTGGCTCCTGTCGAGGTGCACAGGGCTGCTGGCCACCTCGTGCCCAGAGCCTGGCCCAGCAGCAGCCCCTGGGAGGGACCCTAGTGCCAGGAGCAACTGCGAGGAGTCCGTCCAGGTTCAAATCAACCCTGCTGCAAACCCTTGTGCGGGAAGAGGGGCTGGAGCAGGAACAGCTCATGCTGCGGTGACGGGAGCAGGGCCAGGAACTGTAGACAAGGATCCCAGCTTCATGCTGCAAGAGCAGCAGGAAAAACCTCCGCTTTGCCAGAGCACTGCCACTTGTTGACACATCTGTCTAGGGAGCGGAGAGAGCAGGAAAGTGGGAGCTGGTCGTGCTCATCCTCAGCGCAAGGCGTCTTTATCCATGGATCTGTCTCGCTTTTTCTGCAGCACTTTGGAACCCGCGTGGCCGCGATGGCTGCTGGAGGAGCGGGCTGCCCTTTGCCCCGCACCATCGGCCCCCGTGGCAGGAGGACTTTGGCCACGGGAGTGGCGGCCGGCCGGTGGCGGGGGCCTCTCCTGAGAAGGTGCGTGGCCAAGAAGGGGTGTTGGGCTCCTAAAACTGTGGTGGCTGTTGGTGGAACCAGCCTGGTTCGTACCTGATCCTCAGGAGAATGCTTGGCCCTGGCTGTGGGTAGGAGGGCAGGGACCCAGGGGCCGCTGTCGAGAAGCAACTCGGGGTTAAAACAGACGGGTTCCCCCTCGGCTCCAGGCTCGTAGCTTATGCGGACCCTGCTCTGCTTCTTCCTGCTTTGCAGCTCTCTGGGAGCAGCTCTCTTGGGGCTACTCGATGCTTTCCCCGCTCGGCTCCTTCCCTTGCGGAAAATGGGGTGGTTTTGCCGCCTGCTTTGGAGGCCGCTTGGGGTTGCTGACAAAACCCACTGTGATCTCCTGACAGGGCGTGAGCAGCGCAGCGCTGTCCGGGAGCCCCAAAACCCGGCGCCCCCGACCTGCCGAGCACCCCCAGGCTGGTCTCCGATGGATCCGTGGTCGCCCCCGTGGCCGCCGCGGCCCTGGGACAGGCGTGTGGCCCACGTGGAGGGCCGGGGCCCCCAGTGGGAGCTGCACCACGCGCCGTCCCCCCAGCCCTGGCGGCACATGGGGCCCGACGCCCCTGAGCAGCGTCGCGGCACTGGCCACCCGCAGTGGGACGGCGACCGGCACAGACCCACTCCCGCGGCCGAGCGTTCCGAGGGCACCTACCCCAGCAGGTAGGATCTACCTAACACCGAGCAAGGCTCACGCTGGCCGCTGTGCCCCTCCTTGTCACCTCGCGGTGACATCTGGGGCAGGAGCAATGCCTGCTTGCTGTTTGGTCACCGCGCGGCTGAACATCTCTGTCCCAAAGTGTCTTTTTCTTGAAGTTTCATTAGAGATTTTTTTTTTGGTAAGTGCAAGGTGAACAATAAAAACATAAACGGATGATATAGGAATCCAAAGAAGGTTGCAAGCTCAGCTGCTGAGACAGCGCAGGGAGAAGGATAAAATGTGGGACTGAGGCTGTCTCTCAGTAAGGAGAAAGCTCTGAATACTCCAGCAAATCTGGGTTGATTTGCCTGAGTTATTGCCCTCTGAGAGTTGTGAGGAGAAGTGCATGGATAACACAGGGTTTTCTGCTGAGCTTGTGAGTTGTTTGGCCAGGAAGGCTAGGCATTGCGCAGGACTAACTGAATTACTGTGTAAATTGTGAAGGGTTAAGGTGCACGGGTATAGGGTGGACAGCTTATGTGCTGGCTGGGCTCCAGCGCAGGAGGAGAGCGCTGCTGAGGTCTGCACAGATACAGCAGCGTCGAGGGTTGACAGGAAAGGTGCTTTTTGGAGGCCTCTCCTAAAGCATCCATGAAAACTGGCCCCTCTAAGCGCTCGATACTGGAGGTGATTGAGCGGAGTTTCCAGCATCTGAAATTGGACGGCTTCTGAAGCTGCAGAGCACAACTCTTTCTGGTGATGGAATGGGAGTGGCTGCAAATCTCCCACCTCTGTTCTCCCTCTCCTCCTTGTGTTTGATGCTGGGTCTGCTCCTGACTCCGTGTCCTGTGTCCATTACCCCATCTGCCTTCAAAGATTCCCCTCTGACCAGCAAATCTCGCCTCGGATGTGTTCCCGGATCTCATCCCTTGCCCTGGGGACCTTAACTGTGCCCTGGGGGGGTGTGAGTTGTGGCACTTGGAGGATCTGGACTGGAGCTTTCCACTGGATATCTCTGCTGGCCATGAGATGTCCGTCATGAATTTAACTCTGATGCAGTTTTCTTTCTTTCTTGGCTACATATATTGTGTTTCAGGCAAGGATATGAAGATCCCCGCTGGAACTATGCAGCCCCCAGCTACGGGACCAACTACGCTTATTGGAGCAGCCAGGGGCAGTCCGCAGCCTGGCAGAAGGACAGAGGTATGGCCTCTCCTGTGCTCGGGCATCAGGGGGCTGGCCAGCTCTGGCTGGTGACAGGGGTCCTGTGTGAAGCTACCTCAGTGGTGTGTGACTGTCACCCCAGCTTGCTGCTTCCAGGAGGGGAGGTGGGTGTTGTTGCTCTGGGATGTCTTATTCTACCTGTTGTGCTACGAGGGCTTGCTAGGAACCATCTCAAGGGGTTTTCCCCAGTCCAGGCTCCCGGGTCATGGGTCATTCTCATGGTGCAGCCTTGCCTTGAGTGTCCACTTGGAGTCACAAGCAGGAACTAAATGCACCTAGGGAACACTTAATCTTCATCTAACTGTCTGAAAAAGTGGGTTGTTCTTGCTTGCGGCCTGAACCCAATCATGTTGATCTCACTGATTAGAGATAAGGGAGTCTAATTTTTACCGTGTTTATGGAATTCCTGGATTAAAGAAAACATGAGGAAAGAGGAAAGGATGTCTGTGCTGTCTACCAAAATGTACACGGCTTTATCCTACTTTTCTAACTCACCAGGCTAATTTGGAAGCAGATAGTGTGTGTGTGGCAAATTGCCTGACTCATTGCTCTTCTATGACTTCATTAGGGCTTGTTGCTTAGGAGGAGCAAGACTAAATCTCCATTCTCTCTGTAGATTTGGGACAGGGAAAGCCTGACGGTACTCATTACCGGGACCAGCACTACTACCGGGGTTACCATCCTAACCTGGTAATGCCATCCCCAGCACAGGACAGGTAAGGGGCTGCAGCGGGAGGGCTGGACTACCTAGAAGGCAGTTTTGCCATCTCTCAGATCACGATGGCTCTACTGTCCCACGTGAGCAGCCTTGGAGATGCCCTAGGTGGAGGTGGCAGTGCAGGGTCTGCTGCCGGTCAACATGGGGAAGAGCCACAGTGGAGCCTGCAGCTGGTGCCAAGACCTTGGCCAGCTCCTTCCTCTTCTTCCCTTTGCAGATCGGAGCCCGGTGACTCGCTGGAGCAGAGGCACCACTCAGGCTCCCGGCAGGAGCGGGGAGGGGATGGCTCCTTGGGCAGCTCCCCCAGGGATGGCAGCAGCCCTGCTCGCGAGGTAACCTCACGTCGGGCGGTGTGGAGGAGGTGGCATCCAGGCCTCTTAGAGGCTTTGTAAGGGCCTGGGAACTGTTAACATGGGTTAGCAGTAGCTAACCCATCTCTGTCTGCTGGGCTGTCGCTCCTCTAGACATCTGGCCGCATCTCTGTCCTGCGCAGTGCAAACAGTGCACTGAGAGCCTGGCTTGGGGGGTCTCTTTTCTTCTCAAGTGATGTCTGCTTTTCTCTTCCCCTCCTGCGTCCTCCTTGCATAGTGGTGACTTCTATCCAAGGACAGGAATGGCTGTCACGTGTTAGGAAGGCCTGTTCCTTCCTACTTGTGTCCCAGTCGCTATGTTTTGCCAAAGAGCAGATGAAGAGATCAAATCGGAGCGTCTCTCAAGATGGTTTTGCTCCTAGGCGATGGCTTTGGTGATTCCTATGTACGGGCTATGTTGGGGACCCTGCGATAGGCCTAGAAGGGCTATTGGGCTGGATCAGCAGCTAAGTATTTTGAGAGCCATTGGTGTGACCAGAGTATGTGCTGGGATGAGTCTAAGGTGCTAATGTACTCGCAGTGCTCAGACGGGGCTACCCTGTGCTCCGAGCCTGCTCAGCTCCTGCTGGGCAGCTGCTTCGCTAGGTCAGGGCAGATGACCCATTTGAGCTCGTTTCCCTGAAATGGGGCATTTTCTCCCTTCTCCCTCGGCCCCTTGCCCTCCTCTCTCCCCACAGCCTCGTGCCTCCAGCAGGCCCAGCCTCCTCCTGCAGTACCGTGAGTCGGGGCTCAGCTCCAGCGGCTACGAGCTCAGCCAGTACATCCGTGACGACGCCGACTGCTACGACCCTGTGGCCGCAGGGGCCTGGAGCCCGGTGACAGCAGGTGAGATGAGATGGGGCTGTAGTGCTAACAGGGCCCGAGTGAATGGCCAATGTCTCTTGGCCTTGGGATTTATTATCTCATCGCTCAGCCAGCTGCAGCCATTCTAGAGTGCAGGCCTAGGAGGGCAGGTGCCCTTATTTTGAGAAGAGTGTGCGGGTCCAAGCCATGTCTGAGGACCTGCTGTGCAGTTGGGTGGCTCTGCCTAGCCTGGTGGGTGCAGGGAGGTGCCACACAGCTGTCATCTGCTTTAGGGGACTGTCCTTGTGTGGACAGTCCCAGGCAGCCGTGGCCTGTGCATGGGCAGGGACCTCAGTTGTGTCATTTGCAGTAAAGGTGGAGAGGGGCCAGGGCAAGCGGACTGACTGTGTCTTGCAGGGAGGGCGTCTGCATCCACGCCAGCCCCGCTGGCACCACAGAAGTTCCCATTGCCGCACGTGCCGGTGTGCTTTGGAGCCGGGGGGCAGCTGGTGCTAGCGTGCCCGCACTGCCCCGCAGAGGGGCAGCTGGCTCACGTGGAGCTGCACAGCTTGGAGGTACGACACAGCCCGCCCACGACAGGCTGCCCCATCGCTAGGAGAGGCTGCTCTGCCTCGGGGAACGCACGCGTGCGCTTCTCCTGGCTGACTGCTGAGGCAGTCCAGCCATTGAGTCTACTCTTGCTTTTCAGCTGATCCTTCATGACACCAAAGAGCAAGAGGAGCTACAAGTCTTCCCAGGGCCTCTGGCTAGGTACATCTCCCTGATGGGACCCTGCTGAGGTGCCTGCGTTGAGGTCCAGGACACCTGGCTGTGGGGAGCCAAGAGAGGAACCCAGGACAGACCTGAAAGTCCCTGTGGTTTTGGGAGATAAGGGCATTGCAAAGGGTAGCTCTGGGTTCGTATTGGGAGGATGCCCTCTCTTCTGAGATGTAGGTTGTTTTGGAGTGTAGGGTATTGGTGTGTGTGTGCACAAAGAATATATTATACCAGTGCAATTCTACCAATACAATATACTGGCTATACCATGTAAATCACATGCATGGCTTGTGCTCACAATCAAAGCAGGAGTATGTAGGAGAAAAACTGCACTCAGCAAAAGATTGGAGCAAGCTCAGAAGTTGGGTAGAAATCTGAGGGCCTGGAGACTAGTAATTCTGCCAAAAGGGACTTCTCTGGAGTCCAAATAATACAATGTGATGGAATCAAGATCGGTGTATCGCTACTTGCTCCCTGCTCCTCTTGCTTTTATCCCACAGCTTTCCAGATGCATAAGTTTGCACCGTCCAGTCTGCACAAAACCAGAAGGATTTATGTGATCACAGACATGTCATTCTCCCCGCCACTGTATCCCTTAAATAACAGATACTGCCTTGATGCTCATCTGCTCTTACAGCCTCTTACAGTTACGGCTGTAACAACTCTGCTACCAAGGTTCTTTGCAGATGGTTGGATGAAAATATTATCAGGAGGGCAGAGAAAGATTGACGTGTCATCTACATCCTTAAAACATGGGTATCTGCAAAAAGTTATAATAATGACCAACCTTGTTAAGCATTTTTGTTTGTAGTGGGTGGTCATTGACATACATTCGACCACATGGCTGTTGAAGATCCTCCCTCCTCCATCTCTTTGAATCTTTGGGCTGGTTGTCAGCAAACTTGGGAACCACTTGATTCTTCATGGTGTCCAAGCTTACATTTGCTTAGGTTTCTTTTGATCCTTTTCTTTGATGATGAAGAGAAGATCTGCACAAGGTGGATGTGATGACATTTTGCCAGCACAAGATAGCCACAAGCTGTGATCTCTCAACACAGAGGGGCAGAGATTCAGCTCTTCTCTGGAAACTGCTGGTCCTCTTCTGCCGGCAGAATGGGGTAGGTGTCCAGTGCCAGGGTTTGGAGTCAGGTCAGCTGGATGCTACTTCTGTGCCTCTTGAGAGCTGCTGTTCTGGGGAAGTGCACCTTAAATTTGTCCCATTGCCACAGTGCCATCAGCCACTTTGGTACTGCCCAGAGCCCTTGAAGAAGATGTTCCCTCGTGTTGCTTTCCGTCCTTGTGAAATACCAACATCCCAGTGGAGGAGCAGCTCTGAAGGGGATTGGTGCCATCTTCATTTCAGAGCAAGGATTTATGCCTAAAAGGAGATTAAGAGATTAATCCAATGAAACCTACCCAATCTAATGAGTGGCTGCTTGTCAGAAGTGGGTGGGTGTATTCACTCTAGGTGGTCCTGGGAATGTCATGCTAGTTGTGTTGATTCCTTTGCCCTCAGAGGCTGCATGCTGGGGACTGAGGCTAGTCTTGCTGGGGACACCTGCTAGGACAAGGATAAGAGCTTGCGATCTCCCTACCCAGAGGCAGTTTGAGCAGGAGTGTGTGGGTGCTGCTCCTGCTGACACAAGTCATAACCTCAGGATGGGTGCTGGACTAGAAATGCTTTCAGTCGTTGCTCAAAGGACAGTCCCCATGTGCCTTTTTCCTCCCCTTCGCTGTTGCAGTCCATGGTGGGCTCCGACACAGCTGAGCTTTTGATGCAAGATTGCAAGCGCCTGGAGAAGTACAAGAGGCAAAACCCTGTGGTCACCCCGACCAACCCATCGGACGATGAGTGGCAGGCACGCAGGTCGGGGACAGTGGACCTCCTTACAGGGGAGGTCCCTCCCATTGTGGAGACACTGGCGCAGACAGTTGAGAAGTTCACCAAACTCCTCTACTATGGCAGAAAGAAAGTAAGTGGTGAAGGGGATTTAAAACACAGGGATAATTCTTTCTAAGCCCCTATGGCCTCTTCAGCAAGGTTTTAAAGGGGAGGGAAGTTAAGTGCCTTGTTTGTGGAGTTACTCAATGATAAGTCTGTAGAACATGGTTTAAAGTATAAGCTACCTACTTCTGGGCACTGTGATGGGACCCAAGTAATGCACTGCTGTTGCTTTTTTTTGTTTTGTTTCTTTTTTTTTTTGGTTGGTTTTGAGTGGTTTGGGTAAACCCAGTGTAATCACCAGAGCTTATATAAGTCCCAAGCCTACAGAGGGAATAAGCAGAGACGCCAGAAAATCAGTTCATTCCTCATATGGCCCAGCCATTTTGGCGGCTAGAGATGTCCCAGGAAAACCTTTCTTAGAAAGGGACACTGCAGCAGAAAGGCCACAGAGACAGTCTGTACAGAACTGAATGCGCAGATGTTCCCCTCACAGCAGAGGGCAGGGGAGTGGAGATGGCACAAACGCCTTTTCTCTCATGTTGGCTGCAGGAAGCTCTGGACTGGGCCATGAGAAACCAGCTGTGGGGCCATGCCCTCTTCCTCTCCAGCAAGATGGACCCTCGGACCTACAGCTGGGTGCTCAGTGGGTAAGCTGGAGAGGTAAAAGCAAGTTGTGATGCCTGGAACCCTCTCTGTGCCTCATGTTGCTGAGCACATAGCTTTAAGATGCCCTCAGCCCTAGTGCACTCCCAAAAGAGCAGCAATTTCCATCAGACTCTTTTAGTCTGATGTTATTTTTCCTACTGGCCAGAATGGGGAGGGATGATCTGTATGGATGGGTCCAAATGTTTCCAGCTTCCTGCTAGGCAGGAGGAAAGGGAGTGAAAGGAGAGCTGTTGTCTGGAAACGTGGGGTGGATTTGCTGTGATCTCCGCTTCACTTTAGCTGCAGAGAGCAACAAGATCAGTAAAACCAGCCGTTGGGGCAGTGGTCCAGCCCAGGTAGACCAGGCTGGACCACAGCACCTCAGCTGGCAAAATGATTCCCACTGGACAATTTCTTTGGACTGAACTGGGTTGATCCTTTCTGGGGGAGTTAAGCAGGAACTGTTTTGTAAACCAGGATTTGTTTAAGGTGGTTACCTAGCACTGTCCTTTTGCACTCTCTGGAGGTGACAGATCACCAGCCTTGTGGGGTTTGACTTTTCTTTCTGCCTTGGCTTCACTATTGAGTTAAAGCCCCCAGGAGCTGGCATTCCTGGGGTGTTTCCAAGATGTGCTCAACCACATTGGAAGTGATGGTGAGTTTGGGCTCTCGTGCTGTAATCGTGGCGCAGTGACTCTCTGTTGCCTCCTTGCAGGTTCACCAGCACGCTGGCTGTCAATGACCCACTACAGACCTTCTTCCAGCTCATGTCTGGGAGGGTTCCCCAAGCAGCGCAGGTGGGTGCATGAGAGCTTCGATCCGCCAGCAGTGCCCTCTGGGTTGCTATCGGGTGGGGAGACTTCTCTCCTCATGCTGCGACGCTCTTATACTTTCATGCTGTGACACCTGTGTCATATGGTGCAAGAAGACAGAGTGAGAATATCACAGGGGACCCTTTTACTGCAGCCTGGCTGCTGGGTTCAGCTTTGTCTCCTTCCTTGTCTTCCTCCCAGTGTTGTGGGGATGCCAGGTGGGGAGATTGGAGGCCCCACCTGGCTGTGATGCTGTCCAACAAGGTGGGAGATGCCGAGCTGAACCACCGTGCCATCGTCACCATGGGAGACACCTTGGGTGAGCCGGGGCCTCATTCGGGGGCAGACTCGCAGCTCTGCAGTGCCTTTGGCTGCTCGTGTGCACTCCTTTCTGGGGAGAGGACATTGTACATTATCTGCTCTCCTGGTGACGGAGCATGGGTGGCATGTGTGACTATGGGGACTGAGGCTTGCTCTGAGGGCCCGTTTGGGCACTGGTTTTGGAGAACCTCGGGCGGGTTCAGGCTGATGACATCTGCCCAGAGAAATGAAACTGGAGATGCACCTTGGTAGAGTTTCCCTGGTCTCAACACTAAGCCAGCCCACTCCTTAGCACAGAAAATAGCAATCCGAAAAAAAAAAAAAAAAAAAGAAAAAAAGTGTGAGGGAGAAGGGAGATTTAGGGGTCTGAATGGGCAGAGAAAAAATGGGACTATTTGGTTAGTCATATTTACTATGAGCTTGGTTGTCTTCAGAGCAACACCGACTGCGCAGAGGTCTATCTCTGAGGGCTAACATTTCCTTCTTCCTCTCTCCTTCCCCCTCCAGCTGGCAGGGGATTAACAGAAGCAGCTCACTTCTGCTACCTGATGGCAGATATTCCTTTTGGTTACTTTGGAGAGAAAGCGAATCGCATGGCTTTGCTGGGCAGCAGTCACCGGTGAGGAAACGCAGTCAGGCAGTGCCCTGCGGGCTCTTCCAGCTGTTTGTTCAGAGTTGTCTCCTGCCTTCTTCCTCTCCCTGTGATCTCCAGTCATTCTGTGAAATGGGCTGGCAGCTTCCAAAAAATTGGAGTCTCACAACAAAAACCTTATTTGAGGACGAAAATATCTTTCTACTCACTATTGCTTTGAATTCCCAGCAAGTGCAGGAATATTGCAGATTTTTTGCTTTCTTGTGCTTGTTCAAGTTTTGGCCTCAGATGTCACGTTTCCGCTCTGGCAAGGGAAAAGTAAAATTCTGGAAAGTAAAAATCATGGGCTTTTATTGCTCCTCATCTGATTTTGCTGTGGGCCTCTCCAGCTTGCTCCAGGTTGGCAGCGCAGAGGAGGAGCAGACCTGCGTACCGGGCTGTCTTGGAGGGAGATGTGTCTGCTGTGCCCCCTAACTACCCTCTTCCTTCTCCTTTACAGTCAGGCGTTTGCCCAGTTTGCCAGGACGGAGGTTATCCAGCGCATGGAAATCTTTGAGTACTGCCAGCAGCTACGACAACCCAGAGCCTTCCTGCTCCCCTTCCAGGTAGCAGAGCCTTGCAAGCGCAGCCAACAACAGCTCAGACCTGCCCTACAAAATGCGTGTCAAGTGGGTCCCTCCAGTCCCCCTAAAGCCGAGCTGCAGGTGCTCCAGCTGGACCACGGCTCTTCTCCGATGCCTTTGGAGGCTTCTCCCTCCTCTGGCCACAGGAGAGGCTCTGCTCACTGGGCTCCATGTGGGTTTCTCCAAGCCAGGGCTTTCGCATTCTCCTCTGAGCGCAGCCCATGGGAGCCTGAGCCAGGGCAGCTTGTGGGGCTTGGTGCCATCTGTGTTTGCTCTGCCTTAGCCTGGGTCTAGCTCCCCTCCGGTTCTCTTATAGTCCTGTGTAATTGATAGGCTTTTCATATTGTAAATAAGCACCCAGTTGCTGCTGCCTTGGGCACTGCACAAACTGGGTAGATAAATGAAAATTGCGGCTGGAGCCCTTCCCCGATGCTGATCTGCAGGCACAACGCAGGACTGGTGCTCAGGGCAGCACAACCAGGCTGCCCAGGGAGGAGGTGTGGAGCAGGGAGATGTCCAAACTAGCAATGACTAACAGGTCCAGTTGGTAGGACCTGTGACCCAGGGTAGTTTGAGTCACACTGAGATGATCTGTTGCTGCTTGGTCCTAAGAGACCTTAACGGGTCACATGAGCTCACGGGCTCCTCCTCACTCAACTTCCAGCCCTACGTCTGTTTTCCTTCCCTTCCCCGAGGTGTACAAGCTCATCTACGCCTCCCGCCTGGCGGACTACGGGCTGCCTGCCCAGGCCTTGCACTACTGTGAGAAGATTGCCACCGTGGTCCTGGAGCAGGGACCTGCCAGCCACCCCGCACTGACCAGACAGGTGATGGAGGTGAGACACGTCAGGCTGCCCTGTGCCCACAGTGGGTGGATATCCCACGGGCTTCCCTGAGGCACTGCTGAGGCTGGGATTTCACATACATGTGGCTAGCGATGCTCGTACGCAACCTGGGTGGAATAGTGCTGATTTGTGACCTTCTAGTGGAAGCTTTTCCTCAGTCTCCCATGGCTAAGGGTACCCAGAGCTCTGGGAAGCAGCCCCGAAGCTTTGCTGCCTGGTGTGTGCACAGGCAGGCTAAGGCAAGACCTCCAGGAGCAGCATCCACCCACACGGGAGCCATGTCGGCATCCCCAGGGAAAAGCAGCAGGAGCTATCTGCAATGCCCCAGCCTCTTGTGGTGGACAAGAAGAGAATTATGCTGCTGGGTAAATAGGACAAAAGGGGTTCGGAGGCAAAGGATTTTTTCTCCTTTTTTTTTTTGAATTTATAAATGGCACAGATTGAAGAAGCTATAACTCCAGAAGTTGCATGACCCTTCCTCTCCTGTACCTCATCCCAGCATGGCACTGAAGTGCCAGCGTGCCCTCAGGGTGGCAGGAAGGGTGCCCCATGTTTCCAGCATTGGTTTCTGTGCTCCCTGGAGCTGGGAGCTGACCTCAGCCAGGAGCGGAGCAGCAGCCGCAGTGGCTGGTGCAGCCCCCGGAGCAGGGGGAACGCTGCGGAGATGCTGTCCGAAACGGGCTGCAAAAAGATCCTGATGGTCTGGCCTGAAATTTGGCGTTATGCAATGCTGGGCTGGGCCCACAGCCCCTCGACCCCCTTGTAGAAACCTATTTACTCTAACAGCCTCTCAGATCTGCAGTTCTGCTGGGGATAATGCTTCTCCTGGGAGAAAACACTTTCATCTGAAAAACTGGTGCATTCATAGACACTCTTGTCTTTGATGTTTTCGACTGTGTTACAAATTATGATACACATTAGTGTTTGATTAAGACTTCCCCTCTTTTGAAGCTGGGGACGATATACAACCAGGTGTTGGTTCATTAATATTAGATCAAAGTGTGTATTAGTTTTTGGATTAAACATTCCCCCCATTTAGGAGTAATCATGCTTATAATTTCCTCTTTCCTGCCATTGATTTCGAATGCACATATGTGTGTTTCCAAAGGGATCTGGTGACAGCCGTCAGCTTGGAGTAGCCTCCTGGCAGCCGGCTCTGTCCTCCCGGAGAAGCACTCTCAACCCATGTCAGCTGGCTCCTGTCCTAGTCTGGGGACCGGTCCTGCTGGTCTTGTCTCACTGTAGCCTCCTGGAGGTGGGGATTTCATTGTAGGCTGTTTAGACAATCAGTTTTTGAACACTGTAAATAAGAAGAAACAGTCAATGTGGCAAATCCCATGAAGTGGGTGACATCAACCAAGTGTTCTGGGTGATGGTCATCTCCCCTCATGCCAGCTGTCATAAACATGGCTTCTTGTCTAAGCAATTTGGCCAGACTGTCACCCTCGTGCCTCGAGAGCAATGGTTCTCCAGAGGGCCACTCGTTCCACCTTGAGACTGATGGGATAGATTATCCCAGGAGCACTTCTCCCTCTCCGTTTTCTGTAGATGGAGCTCCATGTCTTTTAGATGGCTGCAGTCGAGGATGCAGACCCTTCTCTTGCAGGAGAAATTTAACACGGAGTAGCAGTACTGCAGAGAAGGACCTGGGGGAGATAGTGGAGCATGGAAGAAATACAAAGCAGCACCATAACAAGATGCTGTTTAAATAAAAAAAAAAAAAAAAAAAAAAAAAAAAGTTATTCAGCGGGCGAGTAGCACGTGTGAGACAGGGAGGTGATAACTCCCTGTGCTTGGGCCTTGCAGGGTCGCTGTGGCCCTCTTCGGATGCTGCACTGCGAGAAAGTGCCAAATTGGAAGAAGCACAGAGGAGAAGAGCAAGGCTGATAAGAGACTGAGGAAGGAATGACCTTGGGAGGCCTTGGGGTTATTTGCGCCAGCGAAAATATCCTAAGGGAGGAAGGTGGTAGATGGGGGATGTGATAACAGTCCTCCAATATGTAGAAGACTGTTTTTAAGGGAGTTGGTGTCCAGCTATTCCCCCCAGCTACTGCAGGAGCAAGAGGCTTAATCTGCATCAAGAATTTCATTTAGATATTAAGAAAAACTCTCCAACTCTAAGGACATTAAACATCAGGGCAGCTCTGAGAGGCTGTGAATCTTACCCCTGGAGATTCGAGTTAGCAGTTAAACAGCTGTACGGGCTGATGTGGACATATGGGATATCTTTTTAGAGTAGGCAAATGGATCAGGTAATCTCCAAATGTCCCTCCCACTCTTCTGTTACTTTTTGTTGTTAATGATGCTAATGCTTGTTTTAAAGCATTAGGGAATCGTGTTAAGTGAGTTGAGAACCCAGTTTGTCTCCCGCTTCCCCGTCCCGTCTCCGCAGCTGGCTGAGCGGCTGAGGCTCTCTGACCCGCTGCTGCTGGAGATGCCGGATGAGGACCAGGCCCTGGGGCCGGCCTGGCTGCTTCAACTCCGAGCCCAGTGCCGGCAGCGGGAGGTAAGGACGAGCGGAGGGGGCACTGCCTGCCTATGCTTTGGCTGCAGCGGCTTGAGGAGCTGCTCTGTTTTATGGTTTGTCTGCAGGGTGTCGCCCTCCTCCTTCATCCTAAATGGGAGGGCAAGTATCAAGGTTCAAAGGCCACAGTTTTCAGCAAATCTGGAGCTCACATTGATTCATTTCATTCACATTTCACCTCTACTTTTGTTTTTACCCCGCTTTCTGTCTCCCCGTGGCTTGTGCCCTGCCTGCTCTGGCACAGCGCTGATCACGCTCATTCGTCTTGCTTAGAGGAGATGTAGTTGTGGGGGTGCCAGCAGAGCCCACAGCTCCGGGCTTCCTGCGCTGCTCCTGATTTCAAGGAGCCTGATCCACACTGCGGGGCCTGTCTCGAGCTCCTGGGCAGCCTGTCCCTAGCCCCTGGGCAGCCCGCCACACGCTCTTGCTGTCCTGGGGCTGGCTGAGATGGTGGTGCTCATGTGGGGCCTCTTTCTGCCACTGTCAGAGGAGTCGCATGGGGAGCTTGCCAGTATGTGAATCTCCTCCGCGCTGGCCTCGTGCCCGCTCCGGTCATTCCTGCCTTCCCATGCTGCCAGGTTTTCCCCGTGCTGTCCAGTTTTCCTTCTGGTTTGTCT
Source organism: Crypturellus undulatus (assembly GCA_013389825.1). Taxonomy (NCBI): domain Eukaryota; kingdom Metazoa; phylum Chordata; class Aves; order Tinamiformes; family Tinamidae; genus Crypturellus; species Crypturellus undulatus. Next base: position 136,438 of record VWPW01002835.1, on the reverse strand, counting down.
GTCACCTTTGTCTTCGTGCAGATGGAAGAGGATCTGCCTCCTGAGCGGGCATCAGATGAGCCAGAGCTTTCCATGGCCAGCAGACCAGCCGCAGGTAATGAAACGGAGCAGGGCACTGCATGTCCCTGGAAGGGCTTCTCCGCACGCACAGTGCATGCAGTTATATGGGCAACCACGTGAGAGAGGCTGATCCCAAGCCTCGCTGTCTACGTGACCAGCTTTTCAGAGCCAGCTGGTGTTTCTCAGCAGCCATTCTCCGTCCCTTGCGTCTCTCTAAAGCACAAGAAAAAACAAACAACACATGCAGCGCGATTGCCACTGAGGAGAGTTCTCCTGGCGAGGGGTCAGCCAGGGACACACTGCACCGACCCCGCAATCCTGTCCCAAGGCAGCTGGGAAGACCCAGAGCCATGCTGGGAAGTCTTCTAGAATGGTCTTGCATGGACTGCACATCCTTTCTTCTCCTCAAAGACCTGTCTCTAGAGATTCCTTCCCCTCCCATTCTTCTAAGAAAAGATATTACTCACTGGTTTCCTACTGGGAAAAGGGGAAGGGAACAAAGCTATAGCCCCCCTTGGCTGGAGAAGGAATGATGAGGGGACATTGGTGACAGGGAATTGACTAGTTCTCTTTTCTCCTCTTCAGAATCCCGGCATGTCCTGGAAGCTTGGTGAATAGGGGCAACCAGCCAAGACGTGCAGAAGGTGGCAGGGGATGCTCAGTGCAGTTAGGCTCGCTTGCTCTCTATGGAGGAACAAAGTCTGCTTGAATAATTGGGTCTAATTAATGCAGCTCCAGGAGTCTCTGTGGGCCCCACGTCAGAAGAAGGGGGGTCACAGTGCTGGTCTGGGCAGGCAGCCAGCTGGACAAAGCCGGGGTCTCCTTGCCAAGCCTCCAGCTCCAGGGAGCCTCAGGGGAGATGGCCTCGTTCCTAGACAGTCCTCCGAGGACACAAATTGGAGCTGAACTAACAGGATTTTATACTTGCTCATAGACTGAAAGATTCAGGAAAGAACTCGTCCTTCTGCATGCCATAATTCAGCATACATATTGATTAAGGCCCAAGATAGACCTTCTCTCCCCCCACATCAGGTTCATCCCTCTGGGGTCTCTCTGGGACCCTGAGGTCGCTCTAGTGCTGAGCCATTCAGAAGACCACATCTTTGCTGAAGCCTTCGGGCGAGACACCAAGAGGAAGGATGCAGGCATCTCAGGATGACTTCAGCTTAGAGGCCAGAGGACTTCCTCCTTGGACAGCAGAGCAGTGGGACAGTCCTGCCGAGGAGAAGCCAAGAAGCCTGTGACTCACCAGCATCGCTTAATAGCTTCCTCTGTCAGCAGGCTGGCCCTGGTGGAGCCTCTCGCTCCTTGCTGCCTGCTCCTGCCCAGTTTTCTGCCACCACGTAGCAGGGCAGTGCAGGTAGGAAGGCCAGCAGTGGTGGTGGAGAGCAAAGGTTGATGTGGATGGGATAAAACATGACAAATTTATCCAAGCCACTTCTTCCTATCAGCTTTCACTGATGCTGCCAAATCCCTCTTCGAATAACTCTCTCAGGCACTAAAAAAGCATAATCAATTCTGATTGCTTTCTGCTTCTGTTGGGGCTAAGCTCTGAAAAAATACACAGCTATGATGGAAGGCCTCTCAGAGGTCAGGACGGCTCCACGTGTAGCCAGTTACCAGCATCTCACCTGCTTCCCTCATGTTTGGTGCCTTCATTCATCAAGAAGGCTGTTCAGAGTCACCAGCCACACTGGACATCATTGACTTTTGATCTCTCATCAGAAGGACTTGTTTGCTCTGCGATTAACTCTTGAAGGTCCTTGCTCTGTCCTGACCACTCTATTACAAATATAGTTTGTGGGGATCAGTGGGGAAACTGAAGAGGGTCCTGACAATGACCAGTATGGGACCAGCATGGTCATGGGAGTCTTCCTCTCCATCCTCACAGTTTTCCAAGCAATAGGCTTTCTCCCTGGCTTTCCTTGGCATCTGTTCATGCTTCCTGGATGAACTTGTGAGGCAGCAGAAATAAGTGACGGCAGCTCTAGGAGTCAGGCGACTCTGTCCATCCTTTCCCTCCTGCCTTCTCACTGACACTGCAAAAGCATCTCCGGGAACTTATGGGAGTGGTTTACAGATGAAAAAGCAGCAGCTGAAGCTAACCCTTGGCAGGATAGAAGTGACGCTGCAGAGTCAGTTCCCAGGGCAACTTAGACCTGCAGTGCCTGGATCCTGGCTGAAGCTTCTATCAGCAGCAGGGCAGAATCTTATCTCTGCAGAGCCGGGGCCAGCCTCAGAGCTGAGACAAGCAGTCAATAGAAACCGCTATGCAGCCCTGCTTGGGGCAGACTGCAGTGTGCTGCACTGCCTCTAATGCCAACTAGAGCATTTGCTGCATAAAACAAACCCTTACCGTTTTCCTAACCTGTCTTTCAAGCAAGAAAATCAGAACAAATCTGCCTAAAGCAAGAAACTCAACGGTGTGCATTCCTATGGAGTAGGAATGAAGGATAGGGCTTATCAGATGCTCCCCAAAATCAGAGAATTTTCTTTCCTGCTCAGAGCATGGAGTAGGAGTGAGAGAAAAGGCTGGAGGCTCTGGGTCCTTTGAACTGCTAGGCACAAGTTGCTTTCTCTTTTGGTCTCGTTGCTTCCGTAATATTCCCATTCTGAGTCCTTGTTTGCAACCTCAGGCATGTTCCCGAGAGATCCTCCCCATCTTTCACAACCCACCTTCCTTGAAGCATCTGAAAGGCCCTTGCTATCAAGCTGTGCCCTACCTCCTCCCTCGCCCACACACGCTCCACTGGGATCTCTCCTCACCTCCTATTTATGTATAATGGAAAAAGAAAATCCTATGCAGCAGCGCGGTGAAATTGTAAATACTGGAGTAAATTCCTGAGGAATGTTTTCCAGATGCAGAGCCTGCCCGTGAGCTTACCCAGAACAAGGACCACCAGCGCGACCAGTGGTACCGACAGAGCTCCCCTGTGCCGCTGCAGGGACCGAGCCCCCAGGAGGACCCATCCCCTCAGCCCCTGGCACCTCCTCGGGCAGCAACACCCGCTCAGCCCCCAGCGTCGCTGCCGCTCACAGCCAGACCAGAGCAGCAGGCAGCAGCGCGCAGCCCAGGCACCGCTGTCCTTCCAGGAGCGGTCTGCTATGGGCATTCCCCACAGCCGGTCCAACCGCCAGGTAAGTGGGTGGCTCTCAGGGCACTCCCTTTAACATGCAGGAGAATTTGGTAGAGAGCCAGGGTGTGTCTGCATGTGCATGGAGCAGAGGAAGGATGGCATAAGTGAAATGTGCATTTGGTTCAAATCAGCCTTCCTGCAGCATTCCTATGAGAGGAGGTCTAGGTGCGTGTTGGGCCATGTTTTGGGCTTCTTTTGCATTCGTAGGAATAAATGAACTGGAGATAGGTCTGAAAAACACCTTTTCTTCCATGTTTTTCTACAAAAGTGCCTGTACCCAGTTCATAACAATTGCATGGTATCTGCATATTCCAGCATATCTGGTGTCCTGAGGCATATGCTTCATTTTGAGTAATGCTTTCTACTGGCACTGACCACCTCAGTGACTTGTTTACCTGAAAAAGGCCCTCCAGTACTGCCTCAAAGTTGGCATCCTGTTCACCCAGATGCCTCCTGTAGGCAAACCGCTTCCCACCCGGATTGGCCACCCTGGGTCATTGATTCTTAATTTTTCCAAGACCTTGTCCAAAACACCAAGCAACAAGAAAACCTAGGTTTGGCAGCTGTACTGCTTCCCTGCTGGGTGGGAAGGACAGCTTCAAATCCAACAGCACAAACTAGATTTGGGGTTGGGAGATATTGGTGCAACCTTCTGGCTTATTGCCTTCTTGAGGCCCGCACAGTTAAAGACCTGTGTTTTGCTTGTATCAGGGAAAGGCTCTTGGCCACGTAGCCTTGCTCAGGGGTTGTGATGTGACACAAGGTAAATTGCTTAGGGGTACTTGGACTGTTTCAGCAGTGTAAGGAATAGAGGAGAAAGAGACATCTCCCAATGTTGGTGGTTCTGTTCTTGTTATGGAAAAGCAGCTGACTGCTGCGTGGGTCTGGCTGTTCCTCAGAACCAGGCCAATTTCTGGCTGCACATGGGGCTTCTTGCAGAGCATGTCGACATGTGCCTAGATTGATTTGGCCTCTAATGTGAGCTGAAGCATCTTGTAACAGAGAAGCCAGCTGAGTTGCTGCCTGGATTCCGTAATGATGGCAACATTATAAATACCTCTAGTAGATGCAAAAACACCTGCCTGAGGGAAAGCTGCTCCCGGCAATGAATCCTGACTGTGCCCTTCTCTCTGCTCTTTAGGAGATGCCAGAGAGCCTCAGAGTCTCCCAGTTCCCCTTGGGGTACTGCAGCCTACTGCAGGAGAGCAGGTGAGATGGAGAAGGATGCAAGTGGCTTGCCCAGAGACGTCAGATATTGCTTAGTGGCCCAGGCAGAGCTGGAGGGCCCTCACTGATTTATCTTATTCCATGTGCTTGGCTGGCTCAAAGGCTCAAACCTTTTCAGAGAGCTTGGGTCCTGAAGGGGACTGGCCCCCATTAGCTTGGCTGCCACTGCCTTTCTGTAAATCCTCCTCTGCTTGGTTTTCTTGTCTGATTCGTTATAATTCTTCTCTCTGACACCAGCAAGAGTTAAACGCAATGAACCAGACAGTCTCGGAGGGCTCCACCATCTCCCTGGAAGAGGACGTTCAGCCTTCCTTGGAAAGCGTGTCCGAGGATGTCAGTGAAGAGTCGTCATCAGAGGAGGAGGAGAAGCCAGATGAGGCCCAGGTGAGCAATGTGCAGCTGCTGTGTGAAGACAAGTGCTCCTGGCTTGCCTAAATCCTCCTGTCCCGAGGCCAAACTGCTTTCCCTCTGTGCCCGGCCTGCCCCATTCAACCACCCAGTGCTGTCCCTGGCCGCTGTTGTCCGGCTGCGCCCCACACAAGCGCTGTGCCCGCTCTGAGGGGCTGTGGTTAGTGCAGAACACCCTGCCTCGGTGCTCTTCCCTTGCGGGTGCCAGAGCAACAAGACGCCCAACCCTAGCGCGACTGGGCACTTGCTCTCCTCTCCACTGTGTCTGGGGCTCAGGAGGCAGAAGCGAGGCTGAGAGCAGGCTTTGGCGGGTTACGGTATTTAATTATCTAATTTATTACTACTTTTTTACTGGTTTCTTTTTGACTATGAAATCCTGTATTTCCCAGAGCTCGGGATTCAGATGGTTTGGCTGGTTTCGGTCGAAGCCCTCCAAAGCCACATCCGACACGCTGAAATCTCAGGTAACAGGAAAACTAATGCAGGCTGCCCCATCCCAGGGTGATACCTGGGAGACAACCGAGCAAAGGGGTCCTGTAACTCTGCCTTCACCTGCTGCATCTCCCTTCTCGCATGCCTGACTCAGCCTGTAGAACAGACTCTCACTCCTGTAGCAGGCCTGCTGTGCTGTCCTGCACAGGGGTGGATTGACAAAGGAGACTGGGGAACCCTTTCAGCCTGGAAGTGAATACTTTATTAATAATAATTGTGTATTTATAAAGCATCTTTGATCTGGAAGGTTCTCAAAGTGCTCAGCATGCTCTGCAGGGATCGCTTGCCCTGCACTGAAGTGGAAAGCAGCAGCTGTTAGCAGCAAATGCTCCAGTAGTTTTTAGGAGCTGAAGTGAAGAATAACTTCTTTAATTAGAAATACAACAGAGCAGGGGGAGCAACCACATGCAGCTATCCTTAATCCCGGCCACATCCTTCTCGAGACACACACATTGTGTCTCTGTGGCCAGGATTGTTGCTTTTAGAGACAAGGAGGTCTCCTCCTCATTCGTAATGACCTCCAGTCCCATAACAGGAGATTCGGGGGCTTTCTTCCCATAACAGTAAGAGCCAAGAAATCAAGGAATAGAACTAGCCCGGTGGCTCCAGCACTGCATTCTACCAACGGGTTTGGTACTCAGCCTCTTACCTGCTTTTGAGCTTTTCAAGTAGCTTAGGTTTGTCACGAGGGGGTCACCTGCCCTGACCAGCTGCGTGATAGATGCCCTTACCTTGTTCTGGGGTTACCGTGGACAGGGGAGAGCTTCATCAGGACTGGGACAGACCCAGCTCCTCTTCAGTGCAGAGCTGTTCCCCTTCAGCAATGCAGGGCCTTTACACCAGTGGTTGTGGTTCCCTCCTCAGGAACAGTCTTCGCCATCGCCCCCAGCCTCTCCTCTTCCAGAGGCTGGGACAAGGCCTTCAGCTCAGCCTCCTGGGAGTCCATCTCCCACTATGTCCAGGCCTTCCTTCGGAATCCCAGGTAAACGTGGCTAAGAGCACCTCTCTTCTGCCCAAGCTCGGCCTTTTAGAAGCTGCTCCTTTGTATTTTAAGGGTTGCACATCCTGGCATGAATGAAACATGATGCCGATATCGTTGTTGTACCCCAGTGTCTGTTGAAACGGGAGGCTCGTGGGGCCCGAATGGCGGGGAACTGGGAGCCTTCCCTGAGGCTGGGGATCAGGTGAGGAGAGCATGGGGCTTGATGCGTGTGTCTGTGCTTTGGTGTGTCTTTGCGCTTTTGCCCTCTTTTGTCAGAGCAAAATGATAAGCAGAAACGCTTCTCTCTCCCCATAATGTCTTCAAAGCCTCCAGCCTATTTTATGCAATTTGCCAAGGGGACAAAGGCCTTAAAGTTGCCATGTTTGTACCAAAATTCATGAAGATGAATTTGGTAGCTTTAATAGACACCAAACCAGTGCCTAACCTTGAGGTGGGGAAATCACCTTGATCGTTGTTTGCAGCTTATTGCCCCTCGAAGGATCCATGCCAAGGATATGGGTCCCGGGATCGGTTTCCTCTGCTTGGTCTGGGGGAGGATGGAAGCTGTCTCTCCTGAGTGTATTCTGGTGGGGAGCCCTAAAATGTGGGGCAGAGCAATGCGTGTGTGGGGGGGTCCACTCCAAAAGTAGGGACGGCTGCTCGGTTCCTCCCTGTCTGCTCTTCCAGGAGTCTCCGTGGGGCCCCAAGGGAGACTGCCTGCCTGCCCCACCGGTGGGGGCCGTCCCACTCTTCAACCCCATCCAGGTCCCTCAGGTGAGAGGGTCCTCCCAGGCTGTCGCCGGAGGGCTGGCCCCATGGGGTGTGTCCTGGTCGCAGTGGGACAAGGGGATGGCCGGCAGTCTGGGGATATGTCGCAGGGATGTACGATCTTCTCAAGGTGTTTCTGTCCTTCCCAGCTTGCTGCTGCCAGGCCCAGCCAGCCCCGGCTGCTGTCCCAGCGGCGCTACCCCAACCTGCTGTGACTGGGGCTAGCGGTGACCCCACGGCACCACTGTTACCGTCATGAAGTGCAGCCAGCGGAGGAATCTCTATGTGCTGGAGATGTGCTTGTGAGGAGCCCGACCCGTCTGCATTAACATCTGCTAGAAGCCACCCTACCCCTGTGGTCTGTCCCCTTCCTCTTCTCTGTGCTGCTCGAAACACTCTTTTTTTTGGTGGAAAAATACAAGTTTGGCCAGAGTGCTGGAGATGTGTGTTGTGTTATACTGCCTATAGACCTGGCTTGCTGCTAAATGAGAGTAAGGGATGGGGGAAGGAGGATAGGGGCACTCCTTGAAGGGTTGTACAGAAAGTGGGCGCTTTATAGTGGTGTGATTTTCAACGTCTGGAGGAGGTGACAAAAGTGTCCGGGGGAGAGTAGTCTGAATTGGGTTGTGGGGCGGTACCCCACCTCACCCATTGGACTCAGTTAGTGCCGGCCGTGAGTCTGTCTCACAGCGCCGCGGGGCCATGAGCATCCGCCGGGACGGGGAGGCAGCGCCACCCGCCTGCAGCTTCTCCTGCCCGGGCCGACCGCCGCGGCGCCCCCCCTTGCTGGTGGCTCACCCGCCCGCGCGCGGACGGGGCCCTGCTGGGGCCGTCGTGGGCCCCTCGCTCAGACCTTCCCCGAGGCGCGGGGTGGGGGGTGACGTGCACCCGGTGCGTAGCCTCGGCGGTGAGCTTCCCCCGGACGCTAACCAGCTCGCCCCAGTCCCTTATATAGGGGTCGGCCGCCAAGCACGACTCAGCTCAGGGCGAGCAGTCAGCGCCACCCAGCGCACCCCGCGCCGCCGCATGCTAATGAGACACGCCCCCTCTGCCGTGTCGCAGCCGCCTCTGCTTGTGGAGGAGCCGCGTCTGCGGCCGGGCGGGCAAAGCTGAACCGGGATAGCGGCTCGCGGGATACCGGGTCAACGCGGGGCCCGGGTGCGCGCCGGCTCGCAGGGACGGGGCGAGCTCAGAACAAGGGAGCTGCGCGGGGCTCCTCTCCCGACCGCAGCGGGGCTCCGCTCCCGATCCCAGCGGGGCTCTGCTCTTGACCCCCTCGGGTTGCTGCGAGGCGGGCTGTGGACTCCCAAAGCGGAGCGGGATGGGGATGCCTGTGGGAGAGGCAGCCTGGCGTTCAGCCCGATGTGGAGGCAGCAGTTCGATATTTGTGTACACACCTGGTGTGTTGCACTGTTTGGCCTCAGCCCTGTGGGGACATGGGGATTAAGCGTGAGGAAGTGAAGAGGCAGAATCTGCCTCATTTGGTGTATAGCTGCTATATGTGACTCAATGTGGGGCTTCAAGGAAAGAGCTATAAAAGGAAAGGCTGGGGGCAATGATGACCCCTTGCAAGGATGAGCTACTTTAAGAGCAAGAAGTCGTTGACTATTAGCACCATTCTGTCCAAAGGTGGATGTAGGCTGCCTGCCTGGGCTGAGAGGGGTTTATTTTTTCCTGTGCTGCTTTGGGCACTTTGCAGGTGGTGAGACTGTCTCTGTGCTAGCAAACCATGTGAGTTTGCTCAGCGAAGGGTGAAGGCAGGTCATGCCCTTGCCTGATGTCACGGTACTGTGTGTGCCCTGGGAGGGCTTTTGTGGGCAGCCTTTCAGTGGGAATAGTGAATTCATAGACCTGTGCAACTACACGGAATGTCTTGGGGAAATCAAGCACCTGGGTGCTGGAGAGGAACATCTCCATTTCAGAGTTTGCTCATGAGTTGCTTCTTGCGGTCTCCCAGTGAACCTGCAGTATACTGGGACTAAGACTCTCTTCCTCATATTCTCCTGAGAGCACTAGAAATACATAAATCTGACACTAATTGTTGCTCTGACTGATAACAGCAATTAGGACCTGTAATCTGAGATCAAGCCGCTGCTATGTGGAGTGTTGCAAGTGCTGCCTGGGGGAGCTCCGTTAACTACTCTGAGCTGGGAGTGGAGGGAAGCCATGCTCCCCAAGGAGAGGTGCTTTCTGGAGGGGCGAGCGTGTGCCAGCCTCCGCAGTGCAGGGTGCTGACGGCTTCATCCCAGCCTTGCTGAGTCTCTGCAGTGGCTATGTCTTCAGGAGGACCCTTGAGAGACTGGGAGGAGGCAGCTGAAGATGCCTCTAATGTAGGCTATGCTCAGATATGGATCTACATCTCTGTGGTTCCTCTATCACTGGTCTGTAGGGACTGTTTTCTAGGGGAGAGTGGCAGTAGGTTGGATACAAAACTGCTAGAGGTGCTGGGGGGGGGCTGTGATGTTTGTCTTCACTTGATCCAGGAAGTCTGGTGGAAGTTTCTGTAATCAATAAAGCAGCTTGGCTGTGTGTCTATGACTCCCTCTCTGTCTGAGGTGAGCGCTCGTCTTGCTCATCTTGGTAAAACTTTATTACGATCCACTGGGTCCTTAGAAGTAAACAGTGCAGTCTGGAGGTACTGAAAACACATCAACGGCTTCCAACTGGGATGTGGGAGCTCTGAGATCAGTAAGAGTGGTAAAACCCTAAAGACTGCCAGATGCATGTGCTGTCTCTCCCTGGGATTAGTGTCCCTCTTGGCAGGGTAGTGATTGCTGGAGTGCAGCAGCATGTAACTGTCCCCTGCTGCTCCACTTGGGGAAAGCAGGACCCCATCGCCCAGGAGATGGGTACCTTAAACAGGGAAGGTGAAGAACTGAGCACCAGTGAGACAAGCCATCTCCTCCAGTGTCTCTTGATGAAGTTTTTTTGTCACTTTACCTCTACTGCAGACCCAGTTCTTGGGCTCATGGGAGGGAGAAGGTAGATCCCCCAGCCAGGGCCTTTTGGGCACACACTGCCCCATTTGTGTGCACCCCACGTTTGCTGATGCTCTTAAAGTGATGCTGTTTGGTAGTGGTTTGATGCTGCTTGTCTGATGGGTGCAGATGACCCAAGGGATCATAGAATCTGTAAGGTTGGAAGGGACCTCTAGAGATCATTTAGTCCAAGCCCCCTGCACATGCAGGGTCACCTAGAGCATGTGGCACAGGGTGGCATCCAGGCGGGTTTGGAAGATCCCCAGGGAGGGAGACTCCACAGCCTCTCTTGGCAACCTGTTCCTGTGCTCTGTCACCTTCACTGTCAAGAAAATTTTCCTTAAGTTCCTGTAGAACTTTTGGTGTTTCAGTTTGTGGCCATTTCCTCTTGTTCTGTCAGTGGCCACCACTGAAAAGAGGCCAGCACCATCCTCCTCACTGCCTTCCTTAAGGTATTTGTATATACTGATCAGGTCCCCTCTCAGCCTTCTCTTCTCCAGGCTGAACAGGCCCAGCTCCCTCAGTCTCTCCTCATAGGGCAGATGTTCCAGGCCCCTGATCATCCTCGTGGCCCTGTGCTGGGCTCTCTCCAGCAGCTCCATATCCCTCTTGTACTGGGGGCCCAGAACTGGACACAGTATTCCAGATGTGGCCTTACCAGGGCCTCCCTTGACCTGCTGGAGACGCTCTTCTTAACGCACCCCTGGATGCCATTGGTCTTCTTGGCCACGAGGGCACACTGCTGCCTCATGGTCAACCTGTCTTTCACCATGACGCCCAGGTCCCTCTCTGCAGAGCTGCTCTCCAGTGGGCCGGTCCTCAACCTGTACTGGTGTCTGAGGTTATTTCTCCCCAGGTGCAGGACCGTGCACTTGGCCTTATTGAACTTCGTGAGGTTTCTCACTGCCCAGTTGTCCAGTCTGTGCAGGTCCCTCTGGATGGCAGCGCAGACCTCTGGGGCATCAGCTACTCCTCCCAGCTTCGTATCATCAGCAAACTTGCTGAGGGAGCACTCTGTGCCTTCATCCAGGTCATTGATGAATAAATTGAACAGGACTGAACCGAGGACTGACCCTGGGGGACACGGCTAACCACAGGCCTCCAACTAGACTCTGAACCGCTGATCACCACCCTCTGAACTCTGCCATCCAGCCAGTTGTTAACCCACCTCAGCATCCACTCCCCTAACCCACACTGCGGAGCTTGTCCAGGAGGATGCTGTGAGGGACGGTGTCAAAAAGCCTTGCCCAAATCCAGATATATGACATCCACTGCTCTCCCCTCATCTACCCAGCCGGTCATTCCATCATAGAAGGCTATCAGGTTAGTCAAGCACGACTTCCCCTTGGTGAACTCACACTGACTACTCCTGACCACCTTCCTATCCTGCACATGTCTGGAGACAACAGCCTTGATGAGCTGCTTCATCACTTTTCCAGGGACGGAGATGAGGCTCACTGGCCTATGGCTACCTGGGTCCCCCTTGCCGTTTTGAAGACTGGTGTGGCATTGACTTTCTTCCAGTCCTCTAGCTCCTTCCCATTCTCCAGGACTTTTCGAAGATGATGGAGAGCAGCTGAGCAATAACATCCATCAGCTCCTACAGCCCTCTTGGGTGCATCCCATCAGGGCCCATGGATTTGTGGGTATCAAGTTTCCCTAAGTAAGTGCTCTCTAATGCAATCTTCTTCTACCCAGGGCAAGTCTTCTTCTCTCAAGGATGCTGTGAGGAAGATTTTATCCTCTGGGGAAGGACCCCTGATCAGTGAAGACAGCCTCTGTATTAAACACCCACCACTCTAGGGGTGGGCTGAGGGATTTCCCCCGGGGCTGGGATCTAACTATGCTGAAACACTGGCTTGGACATATTTAAGAATCACACACCTGCTCTGGTGGTGATGCCACTTCATCCCCTCCTGCCGCATGGCCCAGTGCCGCAACGCAGCCTGTCCCATGCAGGGCTGCTGAGCGCGGGCGCTGTGGTGCCCAGCTTGCAGTGCTGGTAGTGCTGGCATCCACTTCAGGGATGCTCCCAGTCCCTTGTGTGTCCTGCTGGGTGTACAAGGCCACACTCATTTAGACTTGTTATTTATTGAAAGAAGTGCTGGGTGACGACCTTGTCTCTGCCCCTTCAGCTCTTGGTGACACCTGTGACACAACTGGTCTTAAGAGGTCACTCATTTTCCCCCACTTAATGATCTGCTGTAGAAAATCAGCTTTTGTTTCTTGCTCAAGTGTCAATGGAACATGAATATTAATGAAGCCTTGGTTGTCCTGTGCTGCTGGCTGTCACACAGCCATGGAGGCCCCATTTGTAGCCTCTGGGCAGCGCAGGGAGCTCCCTGATGGAGCTTTAATGAAGTGTTCATGAACTCTGAGGTGCTGCTCAGACCTCTGATGCTACTGGCTCTTGGCACAGCCAGGCTGGCCTGGACTAGGCCCTTGAGTAGCAGTGAGCACTAACAGGAGGGAGGCCTGCAGGGTGCTTCACCAGACCCCTGTCACGGGAGGGTTTGTTGGTTGCAGTGTCAGGTGGAAAATGGCCTGGTTAATGGGGCGCTAACACCATCTGAGGTCTGAACTAGAGTCGGGAAGGTGGAGGCAGATGCAACACAACATCTATTAAACTGGCTTCTTCCTCCTGCTGAAACCAGCTGGGAATCGAATACAAGGTTTGGGATGCCTGGCTGGTGTCTATTGTGTGCGCAAGGAAAGAGCATAATTTTGAGCCTGTGGGAAGCAGCCTTCTGCTGTGTTAATTTGGGCAAGCCCCTTTTTACTCCTGTATTCCTGTGTTGAAAAGTAGGGGTAATGATTGAGACCTTCCATTTAAAATAGGTGCCTTTAGAAAAACTAGGCTTCCACCTATGTACTTGGAATGCACTGGCCAAACTGTTCCTGTGCCTTTAAACAGTGCATGTTTAATATACATGCTCTGCAGATAGCATGAATGGCAGTAAAATTGCTACCCAAAAGATGAACTTGAGGAGATGTCCTCAGATCTAGGTCTCTTGCTCAGAATGCTGCTGGGTCTCCTGGAGCAAGAGCCCAGGGTGAGCAGTGTGGGGTGGATGCGTGGTGACACCATCGTGTTTATTTGTGGAGTGTAGCTGTTCGCTTCTGGAGAAAGAGAACACTGGGGGAGAGTTCAGCAAAACTGCCTTGTCCCTCTTCAGTTACGGCGATTCCTTTCCCCCCCCCAGCCCGGAGCTCACTGCCTGTAGTGGTCCTGGGGCCACTGGCTTGTTATTGCACATCTTCCCTCAAAAAACTCTTGCATCAGCAGGTGTAGGAATTTCCCCCCTGCTGAACTGGATTTTCCCCCAGGCTATGTTTGACAGTCTGGTGCAGAGGGGGACTTGGAAACCTATCTGTGATCAAAAGGAGTGTTGCCTTTCCTGTGTATCCTGCCAGCTAGGGCAAAACTGTGCTTGTTTGCTTTTAAAAACCGGTGAAAGCTGGCCTGTGTTTTCTGCAAGCTATGGCTGTTGCAGGTTTTTGTGCCTTAGCAGCATTGAAAGCTTTTAGTTCCCAAAGTTTATGGGTGTTCTGTGAAGTTGCTCACTTCTTTTCTGTCTCGGTCAGATCTGTATTCTGCCTAGTGTGGCGTGGGTGGGCAGAAGCAAGAAGCAAAGGGGCATTTGACATAGCAGGAAGACTAACCAAGCGCATTCGGGAAGACCTGCTTTTTGCACAGAAAGATGAAGGATCTGTAACCTCTTAGTGACAGTAGAAAGGACTGACCTACAAATCCCTTCTAGGCCCATGACCACACTTTTTTTTTTTCTTTTTTCTTTTTTTTTCTTTTTTCTTTTTTTTTCTTTCCCTTCTATAACATAACTTATGCAAGTCAGAAGCCAGAGGGGCGGCGCTACCTGCCTGCCGTTGAGTACCTCTGCCACTGCTCTCGGAGATCCCGTGCGCTGCATTTGTGGTTGTGGATTTGAGGCTGTGGATTATCTTCATGGGGAGGAAAAAAAAAAAAAAAACCCAAAATGAAGACCTTTAGAAGCCTATGACACTGTAGAGTAAAAGCATCACCTTTCTTGACATGTTTGTCTTGAAAAGGAGATTGTATGTACTGAGTAAGATGAAGAGAAGTCGCACACTGCCTGGTGTTAATTACAAAGAGAAAAACACATAAAAATCAAATGAAACTGAATCCCACTGCACTTGATATTCCCAGAGTTGGAGGCCTCAGTGCATCTCATTAGTTTAAAAACTCTGATGGAGAGAACTCAACTTCGAACAGGAAAATTGATATGACATTGAGACCTGGGAGAGGATTATCTGCCTGGCTATGAACTTGTCCAAAGGAGTTTAACATGTAAATGTTCCAAGAGAGCAGCTCCCCGTGAGAAGGCCTGCCGTTAATTAAGACCCTTGGGACTGCACAATTGCAATGAGGAAGGGATAAGGTCTGTGCCTGTGGAAAAAGCATGCTGCAATTACATCTCTGCTCTTGAAATACTACATGGGCTGTATAAGCAGGCCCAAAGCTTTGGATGTGTGGACTCTACTTGGATGCTGATGAAAGATGCTTTGTGGTAGTTGCTGTTGGGCTTTGCAAGTGCTGGAGTTGGACTGAACTGCATAGGATGTGGTGATGTGTGGTTTTTAGGACTAGTATTTTAGTCCCTTTATAGAAGGGGTTTAAGGAATGTGCATGGCTAGGAGATAAACCTAGATAAGTCCTACAGGTGATATAGGGGCTGCTTTTGTGGCAAAGAGACTAGTTCCAAATCTGGACTCCTCAGAAGTGCTGCGGGTGCTCTGGGATCCTGCACGTGGATGCCAAACATGTCTGATTGCTGTGTGACCCAGTGTCTTTGTTCTGGTGATATGAAAACTGTAACCAGACCAAGGCTATGTCCTTGCTGTATATAGAAAGCCGCAGCCTTTTTTTCAGTGCTTGAACTGATAAGAGCCAATCTCCAGGGAATGAAGACCATGGGATACATCATGCCTGTCAGTTTGTACCTGTGAGCCTGTCTGCTTTGAACCCTGCTGGTTCTACCTTTCTGGTGAAGTGTTTTGTAACAGCAATGTATGGAAAAGGGCCATTTCCCATTTCCTCTTGCAAACACCAGCTGTGCTGTGTGCCGTCTTAAAGCAAGGCGATAATGACGAAGAATCCAAGACTCAGAGGCACCCCAGGGTTTCAGGAGCACTTTGCTCCTTTTGAAAACGAAATGTGCTCTTGGACTGACTGATCTCTGGCAGGTGAAGTTTTCAGGCCACGCAATCATCTTTGTGCTTCTCCTGTATTTGGTGAGCAGTTTCTAGCTGAAATATTGCTGTGACCCCGATAGGACTGCTAGGAGGAGGGCTGGTGGTGCCCTGTTCTCTCAGCTGAGCCATGCAGGCTGTGAAAGCCCCTGGGGATCTGGCACCAAAATGACAACTCTCCCTTGGGCAGAACTGCTGCCCCAGTAGCCTGAGGGTGCCGGGCTGCTCATCCCTCCAGCGTGGGCCTTTCCAGGGCAAAATCATTGGTCTCTGCTGAAGAAACAGTGGCCTGTGGCAAGGGTCAGGGATGCCTCTTGGCTACCCTGAACATCTCTTACTGTCTGTCCTCTCTCCTGCCCTGCTTAAAATGAACAGACCTTCAGGTTCTTCGCTGGAAGAAGAGCTCTGCACTTCTGGTGAGGAGCCAAGGGGAGCTACTGTGCCAGGGCAG
The DNA here is from genome assembly GCA_013389825.1 of Crypturellus undulatus. Classification (NCBI taxonomy): domain Eukaryota; kingdom Metazoa; phylum Chordata; class Aves; order Tinamiformes; family Tinamidae; genus Crypturellus; species Crypturellus undulatus. The sequence goes on along the minus strand of VWPW01002835.1, from coordinate 120,706 downwards.
CACATCGTTCATGCTGACATGGGTGCTGCAGATGGTAACTAGAGTAGGGAGTAGGGTTTTATGCAACACTAACAGTACAGAGAAGTGTGCAGGGCTGTACCATGTCCTAAACGTCTGAGAAAGAGCTTCCATGTGAGGACAGGCTTGACCAGGACTCGCCTCCTTGGAAAAGGCACGAGTCAGAAGGGCTTGTGAGAGACCTATAAGATGCTGAGCAGTGCTGAGAAGGTGATTAGGAAATGATTGTTTGTTGTTTCCTGCAGTGCAAGAAACCAGGGCTCCCTGCTGAAACGTTAGGCTGCAGGTTTAAAACAAACAGCATTGCATGCTGTGTGTATGGCGAAAGTAATTCAGCAGTGGAACTTGTTGCCCTGGGATGTTACGGGGGGCCAAAAACATCACGAGCTGTTAAAGAGGAATTTGGCAATTTCATGGCAGGTAACTGCTTGATAATGGACCTAAACACAGCCCTAGAACAACGTATAGCTTGGGAGTTTATAGGGCCTGGGCTGCTATGACTGGGAAAAGACCATCCTGTTTAACCTTCTGTTAAGCTCTTTCTATTAGGACTGGGTTTGTCTGCTGTTGGAGACTGGATGCTGAGTTGGAGGGACCTGTTGTCTCTTGGCTCAGGACGGCTGTGAGTGACCAGCTGGGTAGCTGAACCCTTCTGAAATGAGACTCTTCTTTTGGGGAGTCTGTGCTCAAAAGAGCCATTTCAGGTCCAATCCCAGTAAAGGGTGTTCGTAGGTACAAATGCTTGGGTGACTTCTCTACTTTCTGTGCAGAGGTTGAGGTTGTGCTTGCAGGGTTGCTTGGTAAAGATTCTTCTGGGCAAGCTGGGTTATCAAACAGTAAGTAATCAGCTAAAAGATTACTTAAAACTTATCAAAAATGTAAACTTATGTATCGCATCTGTTAAAGATTATGAAGGAGCAGTTAACATGTATTTGCAATCACCTTTCCTACTTGGGGGTTTTCTCTGAAAGCAGTTGTTAGACACTGCTCAAACAGCCCATTCACTTCCATCATTTTAAAAACTCCTTTTTTCCCTTCAAGGCAATTAAGATGATTTCCTTAAAAAGCTGTCTCCTCTCCTACCCATTATATTCCATTTTTGCTAAGTTTTTGCTTTGTTTCTGGCTTCTGGTCTCATTCAGAGCTGCTAGGGCAGGTGCTGGGCCTAATGTTGGTTGGGTTGCTGCTCTGCTGGAGATGTCAACAGGGCAGGTAGGCACCTTGGGTGCCAGTGGGACGCATACCCAAAAGCCAGCACAGACAGGGTCAGGAGCTGCCTCTGTGAGTTGCCTGGGAATGTGCTGTTTGGAAGCAGGTGCTGCAGTGGTCAGAGGACCTCTTGCCTTGGCAGCTTTGGGAGCAGGGCACCTCCTTGGCCATCTTGCTGAAGCACCACTTTCTGATGAGGAGCTGCAGAACGTTCCTGTTGAGTCACCTCTCCGCTAACGCCTGGGGCCTGTCCTGGTTCTGTCAGTGCCAGACAGAACCCCATATCCCCATCCTTTACTGGGGTGGAGAAAGCTGCAGGTACCTGACTGCTGCTTCTAGGCTGTGTGGGGTAGATGACTGTCTTCAGCTTTTTGGAGCAGTGTTTGTTCCTCTTAATAGACAGGAGATGGTGAATGGAGGTGGCTGGTTCCCAGAGAAATGATTTGTCGTCTTGGAGATTGTAGGTGAGTCAGGGCCGAGGCAGGAAGAGTCTGAATCTTCATGGTACTGTAGCTCTAATGAGGACCTGTTTATCTTGGTCCTTGCTCACACGAATGATGGACCTGTGTGGCTTCCTGGAAGAGCTCTGGCATTGCAGGCAAATCGCCTGGTTTGGGCTTTCTTGGCTATTTTTTTTCTAAAATGTCACTGTTCTGTTTTTGAGCCTGGTCACGATCCCAGACGGGGCTTGAAAGGTTGGCCCAAAAGTGGGAATGACTTTGTGCCCAGCTCATTAATAACTGTAATTTATTCTTGTCTAAGGAGAGGTAACTGATGATGAGCTAGAGCACAATTCAGCTTCCAGGGCGCTTTCCACACACTCGCTTGCAGAGGTTTCTGTGCCAATATCGTGCTGCTGCTTCGCATTTCCCCAAGGCCCTTGGGGTCAAGAGCCACGTACCTTGTGTTGTTCTCCCTCTTCCCTTTCTGTTTCCTGGGGTTACTCTCTATTCTCCTCTCTGAGGATCCGTCTGGGCTCTGCTTTGCAGGATAACTAATAGAAGTGTCATTCCTGTTGTACCAACAACACGAGAAGATGAATGGTCCAACATGTGCAGCAACCTCTGCAGGTCCTGGGGCCTCAGCAGGAACCAGCACCGTGACAGATAGGCTGACAAGCAGCCTTGACACAACAGGGGCAGTGTGAATGTCAAAGGGGTGGAAGCTGCGTCTGCCTCTTCTCTGCTTGGCACCCCAGCTCCTCGGGGATGTTACCACTTACCACCTCCTCCTTTGGTTTGCACTGTGACCTGGTGGCAAGAGCCTCATGTGGAGGAAAGACACTACTCCTGGTCTGAGTATTGTTCTGTGGAGTTGCTGTCTGTCCTCTACCTAATGGGTATTACCAGAACAACACAGGGAACAACCTCTCTCTGATGCTCTGTCATAGCAAATGTCTGCTGAGACGATGTTCTAACCCTCCATGTCCCTCCCCAGCACACTGTTGCTGCCTTCCCTCTAGGAAGGCCAGCATCATGAGTCTGTGCCCACATACATCCATGTGTCCCTAGAGAGCTCCAGTTTTGTGCTTCAGGGCTCAGTTCCTCTTCAGTTCCTGCTGAATGAGGTGGCTGGATCTGCTTGCAGAGGACTGTGCAGATAATCCCATGGGTTTCCCCTTGGGTGGGCGAGTAAGTTGAATTCGGCTGTTGTAAATGAGTTTTGTGAACGTCCTGGAGCAGAGAGTCATGAGCCAGTTGTACTGCAAAAAATCCACTGGCAGCCAGCGGAACCACTCTGGGCTCAGCTCTTAGTACCTGCTATGGGCTGAGTCGGGGTCCTTAATTTCTGTCCCTTACTGTTCAAATGACTCAGGCATTTCTTTGGGAGCCTGCATGTTGTTTATTCTTCAGTGCTGTACAGCCAAGGCTCTGCTGGCTGCTGCACTGCCCATGGAAATGTGCTGCCCCACTTGTCCCTGAGTCAGTGTAGGCTACTGCTGTCCCCTGCATGTTGCTACCTGGCTGCTGGAATGAAGAGGGTGTTTTGCTTTGCTAGGGTAAAGCAAATGCCAAGGCACATCTGAGGCTTCAATGACTGCAAGTTTAACAAGATCAATACCACCTCTGCAAAAGATTACATGCTATACTAGGCAGCAAATAGACCACTTCTGCTGGATTTGGAAACCATTTATAGAGTCTATTAGGGATGGTAAGATAGAAGGGACCTATCCAGAGTGAATTACACAGATACAGTAGTTCAAACTCCCACATTCAGGTTTCTGAAGTCTATTAAATAGTGGAATTAAAAGTGAAGTAAGTGATAAAATTGTATATAAGAAGCTTTATCTCCAGGCGCAGCAGCAGAAGTGGCAGCATGGGGCTGTTGCACCCTTCTGCTGCTAGCTGTAGCAAGACTAAGCTTCATAAGGCACATTCAGTGTTTTGACTCTGCCTAAAAGACTAAGCTTCACCCCGTAAGAAAAAAAGGAGTGAGAATAGAAGCCAGAAGACAAGTGCTTGCTGGCCTGTGTGATTGGCCTGTGCTACCTCTGCAAGACCTTGGAGGGGTTTCCAAGCCCTGTGCCATCGCTGAGAAGAGCCTGTCAAGGGATGGACATGGCCAGCGTGGGGATCCGTGCTCCTCTCTGCTTCCATGGTGGGCCAGGGACTCCTGTGAGCCCCTGGCTGGACAGTCAGAACATGTCTGGTGCTGTACAGAGACCTCTTTGTCCCGCTCCGTCCTCTGACCCGAGCTGCCTCCTCACGAGGAGGGCAGTACTGGGAACAGCTCCTGCGGGACCGAGCTGCTCTCTTGCCCTTGCCTGACCTACCCTTGCATTGCTACCCCCTTCTGCAGTGCCCTCTGAATAATTAATTCTAATAATGTGTGAGCAATAGCCTGGCTGGTCACACTGTCCCTCGTGGGGAGCAGGGCAGGGCGCTCTTCTCCTATGATTTCTCCCGTGCGCTGTCCAGTCTCATTTGTAATGTCTCGCAGGATAAATTACAGTGCTCTGAGGAAATCTGCAAAATAGGATCACAGGCCAATTGAATCCATTTGCAAAGTATGGGAGGATAATATGTCCCCACCAATGGATTTTATTCCTTCTTTTTTATTTTAAAGACTCTTGGACCTAGTAAGAACAACAAAAGCTTATGAAACAAGCTTGGTGGTGTAATGAACTGCAGTGCTGGGTCAGACCGTGCTGGCTGAAGGCAGGCAGAACACAAGGGGAGGGAATGGGCAGCAGCAAGCAGGGAGAGGAGGCAGGGACTGGTAATGTGGCAGTGTCCAGCCTGCTTGGTGCCTTCTGGAGCAGGGCAGCGCTCCAGGAGGCTCCAGGGATGTGTCGTGGAGGAAAGTGCCTGTTTGTGCTCAGAGAGGCAGGAGCTAGAAGGCGTTAAATGTCCGTGGGAGGCTTTGGGGACAAATAGCTTGTGCAAAGCAGCATGTAGTGATCCCAGGGAGGCTCTGGGGTACCCTCCTTTCTCCAGAAGTTACAGGCGTTGTGTGTGTGGGCAAGCGTGGAGGTCTAGGGTGCCATGGGTCATCTCAAACACAGCATGTGTTGCCAGCGGGGTAACCGAATTAAACTCTCAGGGCTGGAATTCGGAATTCCTTGCTGCCTGCCCTGAATGTGTTCTGGGAATGTGGCTGAGGTCTCTCCCCTTGGCTCTGGTGTGGGTGGACTGCTGAGGAAGGAGTTAACCCCCGTGCTCTCCGGGTAAGTGGAGGTTTGCCTTAGCTCGTTACTGAGCCTCCCCTCTCCTGGAGCTGGGATGCTCCAGTTATTGCCCGAGGGGGAAGGGAAATGAGTTAAACCCATCTTCAGACACGTTTGTATTGATTCTGTCACTTTCTTGCTGCTTGCTGACAGGTGATGGATGGCTCATAATGCGACGGGCACAGTACATTACGTTTCCCATCCAGGGACTCCTAAATCATTTCAAATTTTCAAATTCCCTAATCAATATTTTATCAGTAGCAGAAGAAAGCAGAACAGGCCCATTTCTCAAGAGGCAGAAGTGTGTGTGTGTGTGTCTGTGTGCCCGTACATGTATCTTATAGGCATGTGAATTTGTACATTTAGAATAACACCTAGCACACTGTTAATAAAACAATTATAATACGATAATCAAAAAAAAAATAAATACAGAAGCAGCAGGACCAGGAGATGATGCTTCAATTTAAGTAACCTTAGCATGAAGCAGATCAGAGATCTGGGTTTCTGATTTGAGCATGCAGGAGTGATGCTAGAGGGGCTTCAGCTGATCTCTGAGCTGGTCTTCCCATCCCAAAGCTGGGTACAAGTGGGGCAGCGGCAGATGGAAACGCGTAGGGTTTGGAGGGAGTGTGACTTGCAAACCCCTGAAGTGTAACGGACTCTGTCCTGAAGTGGTAGTGTGGAGAGGTCCCTAGTGGGGCTGTTGTCATTGGGGTTACGCACCCCGGGCAGCTGCTTGCGTGGGAGGGTGCCTGCTCTGCCAGTGTGGTGCTGCTTTCTTGGGACCCGGGTGAAGCAGGCAGTAAAGACCCTATTGCTGCCATGAATTAACTGACTCCTGGTAGAGGTGGATCACTGGAGGACTTGGTGAGCACGTGCTGCCAAGCGGTCAAATCCAGCACTATGACATGCTGGATTTGATCCCAAACCAGCATCCTGTGCCTTCTTCCCCTTCTGCTGGTACTTGCTGTTGCAGCAGGATGTGGACCAGACCCTAGTTTTGGTCAACTGTACTGCAGTGAGGGAGGCTTGGAGAGATGCTGATGCCTTTGGGTGCAGATGCAGGAGTGCCCTGTTGGGTTAGGGGTGTAGGATGTGTCTTGGAGACCCTGATCTAGAGACTTTGCTTGCATTCCTGGCCACCTACATCGATAGCTGATGTAGGGTAGCTGATGTACGATAGCTGATGCCAGGCTGAGGTGCAAGAGCTCAGGGAACAAGAGTTGCCACTGCTGAAGGAAGGAGGTTGCGAGAAGCAGCAGCAGTTCCCCATGCTCTCGGGCTGTTTTTCACTTCCCAGCTTGGATATTTTTTCAAGTGAAAGATTTATTCTTAGTGTTTTTTTTTTTTTTTTTTTTTTGCAAAGAGCTTCCAAACAGCACAGATGTGAGGCTAAACATAACCCTCGCTGTTACTGTCACCTCTCCTTGGCGTGCTCTTGGGTGATCTGGTGTCGTCCTCGCTCCCAAGTGTTGTTTCACAGCTCGGCTATAACTTGCTACTGGAGTATGCAACACCATGGGGCTTGCAGCACAATGCTGGGCCTCTAGTTTCTGCTGATGGCAGCATGTGACTGGAATGCCACTGTGATGGCACAGGCTGTGCAGGAGGGGAATCAAATATTTTAAGTAAAAATTAGTTGTTTATAGAAATGGTTCTTCCATCCCACTCCCATTCACTGCCTCTCTTAGAGGGAGAAACAAATGTTCTCCCTGCTCTTTCTGCAATGCAGCAGCTGTTTATTTGCTTGGCAGGGGATTGGGGCAATATCATATGATATTTTAGTAGATATTTTAGTGCTTTCCTGTATAGCCAGGATTTTTACAGTCTTGACCTCAGGGTTTGGATCCCAGGGGAGGATTGCTGGTATCTGGTGTCTGTGGGGGTGAGGTAAGTCACAACAGCCTCCTCTCTCCGGCATCACACGGGGAGCAGCAGCTTCTGGCTGCTCTGCTCTGAGCCGTGTGCCAGGGATGGGAAAGGCCTTTGCTTCCTGGGCTGCACTCTGCAAATCGCTGCCTTTCCAGAGATGCTCTGCCTGGTGGGAAACGGCCCTTGGGTTCATGGTTGGTCATTGCCACAAGATGCATGAAAATAAATGATTTCTCTCTTCTGAAAGCCTGAACCTGGTCTCCGAGAGCAAGAATCCTTACGAAGGCCTCGCATCAAAGTGCTGGGAAGTTACTCCAGGCTAACAACTGGCAGAGCTCATACAAGTCCATCCTACAGAAGTTAGAATGACTCCTGACTTTTTTGTGCTGATCTGCACACAGAAGGCAGGTTGTAAAAGACTGCTTTTCCTTTTTCCTTAGTCGAACGAGGAAGACTTAGCTGAACCAGGGACTGTTTGCCGTGGTAGACGATGGGTTTATGGCCATTTTAGGTTGGGTCTCAAAGGACTGTGATAAAGCTGAGCTCTCTTTCAGCCATGCTCTTCCAGACAACTTGTCTGTGACTTGGAGGAGAGGAGAAAGAATAGAAGCCGCGGTGCATCCCCAAGAGGAGATGTTTGTCCTGTAGCTGTCACCAACCACTGTTCAAAGCAAATGTGGTCACCCAGACTTGTCGTCTTTCAGGTACAATAGTGTGAATAGTCTTTTTGTTTTTAAATTTCTCTTCAGTGTTAATCTCTGCTGAAGTAATGCCTGTTCCGATGCTTCCTGAAGATGCATCATATGTTTCACTGAGTGGGACAAGTCAGGCTCAGACCCACAGACCTTGATGCTCTAAATTTCTGCCCTTGCCACATGTATTTGAGTCCCTGGCAATGGCTGATCTAGACAACTACTGCTGCACTCGCCTGATAAACTCAGTCCTTTGGCAGAGGAGATGATAAAGCTCCTCACTTGGGCTTACACAAACTAAATATTCTCCCCAGTGACACAGATTCCAAAATGGTTCTTGATTGAGAGAAAAACGTGTCTTTGGTATCTGCAAAAGTTGTGAGAATATTGTTTGTTCTGATTCTCCTTATCTCCTGATCAAACAGGGAAACCTCCTGGCAACAGTACTGGGATAGAGGAACAGATAGGATGAACTGGTTCCCAGAAGTACAGTGTTTACCCCAAATTTATTTTGGGGGTAAGGAACATGCTCAATCCTGAGGGTCTAGGACAAGGGTTCTATTTCCCAGTGCTCTCAAAGAAGCTGTGGAGTAACGAAGAGGGAACCAACCATTTAATAGCCCGGTTACAGGAAGCCTCTTTGTTCGTTTCTTTTTTTTGCCTGTGTGTGCACAGAGATCTGGGGAGGTCAAATTCTCCAGCCTCATCTGGATCTAATGGATGTGGATCTAGACGCTGATCAGCAGTGAGCTGTTTCCTGTGCCCCCTGCAGTCACTCCTACCAAGCTAGAAATAGCCTGCCTGATCTAACTCACCACAGCAGTATTTCTCATTCAAAAGTTAATAAGTTTTGAAGTTGGATTTTAATCAACTAATCTTTGATCCTGGGTAGAGTTGGTTAGGAGGGTCCAGTAAACCAAGTTTCATGTTGTCTTCTCTGGCTCTACTTAGCAAGGAAAGGACTGAGGGATGTCCTAGAAATAGAGGACGTGCATGTTTTAGGATTGATGTTGCCCTACTCTTTTGATCTCATCCATTCCGGGAATGCTGGGAAGAACTGAACTCTGACCCATGCTCTGCCAAGGCTGAATATTGTGACTTTTAACAACTCCTTTTTAGGAAAATATCGGAACTTTTTGAATCCAGCCCTTCCGTAGAGGTCGGAGGAGGTGGGGCCATCCCATCCTTCCTATTCCCAGCATCACAATATCGTGCAATGAATCCTGAGGCCAACACAATCACCAAATAGCTGAGGCTGGAAGGGACCTTTGGAAATCATTTAGTTCCTCTGCTGAAAGCAAGGTCAGCTAGAGCAGACTGCCCAGGACCATATCCTGTTAACATCTGACTGACTCCAAGGATGGAGACTCTGCAACCTTTCTAGGCAACCAGTTTCCAGTGTTTCACCACCCTCATAGTAGAAAATACTTTTCTTATGTTTAAACAGAATTTCTTGTGTCTTGATTTGTGCCAACTGCCTTTTGTTTTGTCACAGGGTACCACTGAGAGGAGTCTGGCTTCCTCTTCTTGACTCTCTCCCATTAGGTAAGACACACTGGTAAGGCTCCCCTGGGTTCTCCACTTCTCTGGGTTCAATAACCCCAGCTCTCTCAACCTCCTCTGGTACGTCAGGTGCTCCATGCCCTTAATCCTCTTAGTCACCCTTTGCTGGACTCCTCACTTGAGTGTGCCCGTGCCCTCGTAGTGGGGAACACAGGAGTGCCTCACCAGGGCTGAGTACAGGGGTATAATCCCTCCAGCAACCTTCTGGCGATGCTCGTGGGCCTGATGCATCCCAGCATTTCATTGGCTGCCTTTGCTGCAAGGGCACAATGCTGGCTTATGGTCACTTGCTTCCCAGCCAGTCAGCCCCTAGCCTGTACTGGCACAAGACGTTTATCCCTGCCCGTGTGCAGAACTTTGATTTTCCTCTGCTGAACTTCATGAGGTTCCTCTTGACCTCAGTCCTCCCCTGGACTTAGTTACACTTCCACTGAAGGCAGGGGTAAGATTCAGCTCCATTCAAGAATGGATCACAATAACAACTTGCCAAGTTGTTATTCAGGCTCTGCATAAATCTGAGCAAACACTTCTGCTTTGGTTGACCCCCTGAAGATTTTTGTCTTGATCAAGTGGACTAGAGGCTGATTTTTTTAAGACTATATTTAGTTTCTGTTGCACAGGCAACTGTTTCCTACAGAAATGCTAGCTTAGTGAGCTCCCTAGGGACCATAGTTTCTTCCTATGCTTGTGTAATGGTCAGATCAAATAGGAGAGGTTTTGTCAGGCAGCAGATTTTTGTCAGGCTGCAGAGGCGCCACTTCTTGCATGTGGGACTGTTGTTATCCCAAGACTGGTCACTGGAACTGCTGATCCTGTTCAGGGTCAGGGCTAGACTTGCTCTAATCAGCACCTCTTTCCTGAACATCTCAGATCTGGGCTGCTGAGAGACTGATTGTACCAGTCCTGGTGTGGGCTTGCTGGAGATGGTTTGGATCTAACACAGCCTGGCTCTGGTGCCGTGCTGGGCAGGCTGGATGTGCTGTCTCTTGAGTCCCTGTGTGCCTCTCCTTTATTTTCCAGTCCTTTTGTTAGCCGTTTTTTTTAGGATGCTGTACATCTCTTGCCCTGGGCTATGAACAACTGATTAGATATTTATCATCTTCTCCCTGAGAAGGACAAGAGAAGGAGTGTAATGGTCCTTCCAAATATACTTTACAACTTAGAATATCTCTATCCAATATAAAACTGCCCAAATGGGCAGCTTTTAATATTTCCAATACTTTTAAGGACAGTTAAGCCCTGTGATAAAGGAAGAAAATTCTGGGAGCTTCTTCTCTGGCAGTACTTGCTGGGGAATATGAACTGTGATATGTTTGGGGACTCTTTAGCCTGTAAGTGTTTGACAGGGAAGGAACCACCTTGAAGAGATGGTGATTTACTGTAGAGGACTTGACTAGCCCTGTAGAAAACAGGACGCTTAAGATAAGTCAGCCTCACCTGCAAATGGCATTTCCAGCCAGAGTCAGTTACCAAACTTACAAATGACACTGTCCTAGCAACCCCAAGGCTACCACAGTTGGCAGATTGATCGCAGCAGGTTATGAACAGGAGTGTCAAGTTAACTTTGTTAGCACCCCCTGAGGGCTCTTGTGCATCCTCGGAACAGCAACCCCTAGCGCTTCAGTCTGCACGGAGGATCTAGGGACCCTTAGAGACCTGGGCCGATCCTCTGAGGGAGCCCGGGGCAGATCTGATGCCCCACAGAGTTGTAGGCAGGATCTCAGAAACCCTTTCCAGGGAATGCTCAAAACTGAGGAATCTTATTCTTTATATTCCCCGGATAAAGAGGAAATGCCTCATCAGTATTTGAGGGTTTTTTTGTTTATTCTTGTTAGCAAGAAAAATGGTCTCACTCATGTGGCATTTGGTGGTCAGTTATTTTGCTAAGCTTTAGAGAGAGAATTTACAGAGTTAGCTCCATAACAATAAAGAAGAGTCTCATGGAGTTAAAGGGCATTGTGTGACTTGACTTGTTTTCCAGACTGAGGAGAATGTGTGGAGGAACAGTGTTGGTGGTGGGTGCTAAGGTTAGATTCCACTGCCTGTTTTGGAGTGCATGACTCTTGTTTTAACCTTCCATGGGCTAATTTCTGACAGGCTACTGTGAAGGCTTGTTTCTGACAGGTTTCTATGGGGCCTGATTTCTGCATCTCCTAGTTTGTATCCCAGTATTTATTTGACCCAAAGAATTATAGAATCACAGAATCATAAAATCGTTATGGTTGGAAAAGATCTTCAAATTGAGTCCAAATGTAAACCCTTCAACACCATTCTGCTAAACCATGTCCCCAGGTGTCTCATCTACACGTTTCTTGGACACTGCCAAGGATGCTGACTCCACCACTGCCCTGGTCAGCCTGTTCCAATGCTTGGCTACTCTTTCTGTGTGGAAATTCTTCCTAATGTCTAACCTGAACCTCCCCCGGTGCAACTTGAGGCCATTTTCTCTTGTCCTGTTTTTGGTAGTCATTCTGGAGAAGAGATCGACTCCCACCTCACTGCAACCTCCTTCCAGGTAGTTGTAGACAATGATAAGGTCTCCCCGGAGCCTCCTCCTCTCCAGACTAAATGACCTGGCTGCCTTGGCCGCTCCTCGTAAGCTCTGTGCTCCAGCCCCTTCACCGGCTTTGTTGTTCTTTTCTGGATGTGCTACAGCTCCTCCATGTCCTTGTACTGAGGCGGCCCAAAACTGAACACAGTGTTTGAGGGACGGCCTCAGCAGCGCTGAGTGCAGGGGGACGATCCCTTCCCTGCTCCTGCTGGCTACACTGTTCCTGACACCAGCCGTTGGCCTTCTTGGCCACCTGGGTTCACTGCTGGCTCGTGTTCCAAAGGCTGTTGACAGCATCCCAGGTCCTTCTCTGTCATGCAGTTCTCTAGCCACTCTGCCCTAGGCCTGTAGCGCTGCATGGGGTTGTTGTGACCCAAGTGCAGGACCCAGCACTTGGCCTTGTTGAACCTCATACACTTGGTCTAAGCCCATCTATCCAGCCTGCCCCAATCCCTCTGTAGAGACTTCCTACCCTCAAGTAGATCAACTGTTCCTCCCAGCTTGGTGTCATCTGCAAAGACAGATCGTGGATAAAGACATTAAAGAGGACCGACCTCAACTGTGACCCTGGGGAACACCGCTTGGGACCGGTGGCCATCTGGATTTAACTCCATTCACCACCACTCTCTGGGCCCGGCCATCCGGCCACTTCTTCACCCAGCGAAGAGGATCCCTGTCTAAGCCGTGAGCTGCCAGCTTTTCAAGGAGAAGGCAGTGGGAAACGGTGTCTAAGGCCTTGCTGAAGGCTACGTAGACCACGTCCACAGCGTTACCCTCATCCACTGGGCAGGTCACCTGGTCCTAGGAGCTCAGGTTGGTGAGGCAGGACCTGCCTTTCATGAACCCATATTGGCTTGACCTGATGCCCTGGTTGTTGCACACACGCTGTGTGCCCTCAAGATGATCTGTTCCATAGCTTTCCCCAATACCGAGGTCAGACTGACAGACCTGCAGTTCCCTGGATCCTTCATCCAGCCCTGTAACTGCCACATGGAGGGGAGGCTGTTCAGGGCCTGCAGGCCCTGACTTTGCCTCCTTTCATGCAGACTTTGCCTGCTTTCATGCTCTTCGCTCTACCATTCCTTGTTTGCTGATACTTTGCCTGGAAGGGAGGATAGGATTTACAGCAGCATTAAGCCAGAAGGATGGTGTTTCATGTATGCCTTTGTCACAAGCTGGCTGATATAGAAGCAGGAATCTGCAGACATGAACAGCTGTTCTCATCTCGTGGAGAGCAGCTGAAGGTGGAGGCGGCAGTGGACACAATCTCATTTTGCTATGGCTTTCAAGGGTTTGAAGTTTTCTGGGTGGCATTGGGATGGAAAGGCTCCCAGGTGGGTTGTTTTCCTTTAGGGCGAGCCAAAGGGGAGGTAGAGGTGAGTAGCTAACAGTCAAGGCAGCTAGAGATTGCTAGGGTCTGAGATATGATTGCAGAGTGCAGGAGACCTGGTTTTAAGCCTTTGCTCTGCTTGATTCCGAGCAAGCTTAGGTCTTTCTGTCTGCTCACAGGCTCAGGAATCTCTGTTTTAGTCTATGCTGTAGGTCCCCTAATCTTCCTCACCGAATTTTACAGATACATATCTCTGAAAAAGGTTGTCGGTAATGAAGTAGCATTTCTGAACTGTTGTCTCCGTGGTTATGTTGTATAGTGGCGTGTTTTGAAATGATTATGGGAGCTGGTAGGAGGATGCTATAGGAATGCTATATGCTGTTGATTGTGCGAGTCTGGGCAAGTGAGTGTTTGCCTGGAGCTATTCCCAAGGGCTGGTGCTCGGCTCGGTAGTGTGAGTCAGTCCGTGCTGTAGCAGTGTGGTGGTCCTCTGGCTTCTTTTGTGATGGACCACATAGAGGATTTGACTGTGCTCAGACTGTGGAGTGGAAGATTTGACTGTTTCTGCGCAGTGTCACTGCTGCCGCAGTCCAGGGCATGTGGTTGGTCCCTAGCGAAGGAAGCAAACAGCCTCATCGGTAGGAAATGGTGTCCAGGCAGCATTCCCTAGGGACTGCTGTGCAAAGACCAGCCAGAGCTGTGGGAGCCGCAGGCTCACTTGAATTCCATCACGGAGCTTGTTAGTGCCAAATCCTATTTGAATCACGGTGAAAAATGGTAAAATCATTGTTAGGTGTTCACTAAAATACTCTAAATTTTGCAGAACATGAGACATGAGTCAGGCACTGAAACTTGCCTCTAAAGGAGGAAGAGAAGGGAGAGAGGCAGCAGGAGTGCTTATGAAATATTTTGTTTCACTGGCAAGAGGACAAGAAATAATTGGGCCCTAAATCAAGGGAATGGGAGAAAAGGAACAGCAAATCAAAGGAAATGGTGGAAAATTAGGTCTTAGGGTAGAGAAATGTGTACACATGGATCATTTGGTGGTTCTGGCAAAGATGTAACATCGGAGCATCTCCTCTTTTAACCTTCTCCCTACTGCTAGAAGGGGACTAGCGTCAAGTCTAGTGATGCAGTCTGTCTTTTATACAGGCACTTGGTTTGGCTTCAGCATGGCTGGTGCTACAGATGGCCGTCAGAGGCCGTTCATGCCCCTAGAGGCAGGTCCTTCTGGTCCTGGCAGCAGGTTGTGCGGATGGAGAAGGCATGGAGGATGTTCCTCCAGGGTTGTGATGTACATTTGAAGCTCTTGGCATTCATGTTGGCAGGAATGGCTGGTGTGATCTGTCCCTTGTGCACTGCAAACTAGAAGATGGAGTGGCCTTTTAGCATCTGGGGAGGATGTGGTCCTAGGGTCCGACCCTTACTGTAGGCAGTCAAGGCTTTCATTGACTGAATGGGATTGCAACTGCATCCCCACAGCGCCCTGATGTGCCCTATGAGGGGCATCTCCCTTGGAGGACTAGGAGAGCCCACCTCGAGGACTGGGAGGAAAAGGCAGCCAGTAACATCCTGCATGGAGGCCTCCCTTCTTTGGGCACAGGGTGCACTAGGAGGCTATTCCAACCACAAACCTGTAATTCTGATATTAAAAAAAAAATCCCCCCACTTAGTGCCCCGACATATTTTTTCCTGTAAAAATAATGAAATATAAAATGAAGCTCTCTGTTTGCATCCTCACAAGCAGCCCTCCCTCCCACCGCACAGTGCTCATTAACTCCCCGAACACTCAAGTCAGACGTGGCCTCTGGTTAAAAACAGCAGCCGCCCTCGCGCCTCGCCTGGCTCCCGGGAGCTGGCAGCCAGACAATAGCACTGACGGGATCCTCTTCATCAGAACCCATCAGCCCCTCTGCGAAATTTAAGTAACTTGAACTCGGAGCCAGAAAAAAGATTAAGAAAAGTGCTGGGAAAAGGAACAGGAAGATCAGAGGAAAGCTGCTGTTACGAGAGAGGCTGCTGGAGAACAAGTCTCTTCCTTCTGGCGCTTGGTGCTGGGGAGGACAGTTTGGGCAGGCAGGAGTTTCAGTGCTGGGACAGCAGCCGTGTGTGTTGTGCTGCTGCTTTTATTCCAGTTTGTAAAATAACTGACCCCCCAGTGTGAACTGCTCTGGGATCTGGGGGTGAAAACGCTCTCTGGGAGAGGGGTGTTGTATTATTCTGCTGAAAACAAGCCTCGGCTGAGCACTGTTTCAAAATAACCAGGCTAGACCATGTGCTCGTGCGAGGTTTGGCTAGACCAGAATGTTGTTTCCTTACTTGATGTTTAAACTTAATGGAGACAGTGCTAACATTAGCAATGCTGCAGGACAGCCTTTTCCCCAGTGCTGTTGGACTGTGGGCCGAGCCCAATAACCTGTCCAAGAGAGGCCAGGAAAAGTTGTTGTCCTCATTATTTTCTACTTTTCTAAATGTTTGAGATCTGTGTCCAGCCCAGGGATGCATCTTTTCCTGCATGTACTTTCATTGCTTCAATCTCCATTGGTTTGATTGGTGCTGTGGCGGGCATATCTTTCCCCAATTTCATTTCTAGTATTAAAAAACTTATTTAGCCTGAAGTGTGCAGGAGCTTATTGTGCACGGAGAGTCACAAAGGTTTCCAGAAACGATCTTGTTTCCTCTCGCTGACGCAAGCAGTACAGCCAGATGATTCAGACACATAACATCTGCAAGTCTTAAAAGGAGTTTTGCTCTGTTTGACTGCAGCTTAAAGCAGGGGGAACAGGGGAGGGAGAAGCTATTCAGGAGTCTGATGTTTTTTATAAGACCTCTTGCTTTCCTCTATCACAGCTGCAGCAGAGCCTGTGCAGCTCTGCTAATAGATTCCTGCATTTGAGCTGGGGCCTCAGTTGCAGCTGGTCTGTAGAATTAGCAATCAAGACTTTCACAGGATCACAGACTGGTTGAGGTTGAAGGCACCCCTAGAGATCACCTAGTCCAACCCCTGCTCCAGCAGGGACATCCAGAGCACAGGGCACACGGTGGCATCCAGGCGGGTTAGAAGATCTCCAGAGACGGAGTCTCCACAGCCTCTCTGGGCAGCCTGTGCCAGGGCTCTGGCACCCTCACAGCAAAGAAGTTCTTCCTCACATGGAGATGGAACTGCCTTGGGTTCAGCTTGTACCCATTAACCCTTGTCCTGTCACCAGCCACCACAGAGAAGAGCCTGGCCCCATCCTCCCTACATTTACCCCTCAGGTACTTGTACACGTTGATCAGACCCCCTCTCAGTCTTCTCTTCTCCAGACAAAACAGGTCCAGCTCGCTCAGTCTTTCCTCATTCAATAGATGCTCCAGTCCCTTCACCATCTTTGTCTCTCTCCACTGGACCCTCTTGAGAAGTTCCCTGTCCCTCCTGTCCTGGGGGAGCCCAGAACTGACACAATACTCCAGACGTGGCCTCATCAGAACCGAGCAGAGGGGCAGGATCCCCTCCCTTGCCCTGCTGGACCCTGAGGAGTATGGGGTCAGGGCAGCCCAGGCACGGGGTTGAAGCACCCGTGGAAGGATCGGGAAGCCCTTCAGCTCCCGGGATTGTCAGAGCTGTGCCGGATGAGGCAGCTCAGGCTGTTCCCCGGCCGCACTGTCCAGAGAGGGCCTGGGAGACGGGGTCCAGCAGGGCGATCCGTTCCAAACCGAGGCAGTGTGTGAGGCTGTGATCGGCGGCAGCACTGTCTGGGGCACGTGGGGTGTTCTGGTGTGTGGGGAAGGGCTCACCGCCCCCTTGGGTGCTCACAGACCCCTCGTCTCTCTGCACCTGCTCTAAGTGGAGGGTTGAACCTCTCCCTGCAATCCATTCCCTCTAGTCTGGCAGGACAAAACATTTCCAAGCCTGTGAATTAACGTCCCGATGCTCTACTCTGCTACACCAGGACTTGATGAACTCTTCCATCTTGCCCTGAGTCCTGTTTGAATTCAGAATCCCACCAAGTGGGAGAGGAGGAGGCATTTAAGGAAAGGGATGGGCAACTTTAAAACAGTTTGCACGGTGATATTTCTTTTCCCTGTTAGCATCTCTGCTTTGCTTCCTCTCAAAGCCTCCTGCTTTGACTTCCCTTTCACAGTTGTGTTGCTGGCAGCCGCGAGCGAGGGCTAAAGAACAACTGTGGGAACATAATTAATGCTTTGCAACGTGTCTTACGGCCTTTAGCACCTTGCGGTGACCCAAACGGTAACATCTGTGCCTTGGCAGCAGCCAAGCTGTAAAATTTCCCCTCTCCAACTTCTGCACAAAGCAACTCTCGCCCGCCTGAGGCACGCAATTGGGGCAAGAGTGTAACAAATCGGTACAAGAGACAGGCTGCAACCCAGGTGGCAAGTCCTTTGGTGCTTGGCTTGGCAGTGAGAGGGGCCTTCCAGCTGCTGATCCTTGTAGGTGTCCAAAGGGACAGGGGGAAAACTGCAGCTTTTACAGGGATTTGACAGTAGCAAGTGGACATGTCCGGATCTGTGTGCAACAGCAGTTGCTTCCCGTGTTCTCTTCCCAGCTGCTGGGTGGATGCAGGCTGCAGCCTGTGCACAAGCCCTACCTGGGGTGTTCAGGCCGGGTAGTTATGAACCCCAGTGGATTCTGGATGTGTGCCTGTCGCGGGTTTCTGGCCGGGGCTGGCACTAGGCCACAGATCTTCAGGCCTGGCTGATGCGCCGACCCTCCGCGTGTGATCTTGGACCCCCCCGGGGAACCGGCTTGTCTCACCTTCCGGGATCCTGGATCCTCTGCGATGTCCGGTCGGGGCCGGAAGGAGGACGCCGCCGCGCCGGGGCACTCTCTCGGGCTGGCCCAGTTAGGTCGGACCCACCCAAGGTGAGGAGGTCGTGGGGTGGCCGCAGGGCTTTAGCCGCACCGACGGCGCCCTGTATGCGGACAGGCAGCACCGACTGCCTAAACACCCGGACGGCTGACAAAAGACATAACCAATATGGTTCAGGGTCAACCGACGAGTTTATTACAGCTAACATAAGCTTTTATCTAACGAACGGTAGGAGGGATGATGGGAGGAGGGAGATACATGATTGGGTGAGGGCTGTTGCCAAGATGTTCTCATTAGCTGCACTCCCCTGTCACACAGCTGCTCGCTCCGGCCCCCACCTTCGAGGAGTGCCTAGCCCCCACCTTCGGGCTGCCCGAGCGTTCTTTCATGGGTGTGATGAACCACCTGGTGCTCTGCAAGACTGCTCAGTCCTGCCAAGTGGCATGAGTGAGCCTGTGCAGGCACCAGGGGTCACCTTTGGGCAGCCCAAGGCCTACACAGACCTAGGCCTCACCTGAGGCCTGTAAAGATCTCCCCATGTCCCCCAACATGTGCCCATTTGGATCGTGTTTTATCAAGGTCTGTCTTTTGCAGTAGTTTTCCCTTTATATGGCTGAAGGGCACCTTCAGGGCATGCCACCCCGATTTTTATATAAGCCATAATTCTGTGTAGAAGAGACGCCTAAGTGACTGCAACTCTTGATGGCTCCAGCTTGAGTTGTCCTCTCAGTCCCAGCAGGGAAGTCAGAGCTGGTGCTGCTTTCGTAACCAAAGAGAACACGAACTCAAGTAGAGTTTTTTTGCTTGTTTTTCAAGATAAACCTTCTTCTTTTGGCCCATCTTTGCTGTCTTTGCTGTTCACTGCAGCAGCCCCCCTGAGTTTCCAGCCCTCAGCGTCCCCCTCACGCAGCTGGGTGGGAATGAGCTTGCCAAGGGGTGCTATCGAGCTGTGCTCGTTTTGGTTTTCTGCCGAGCCCCGGCTGCAATGAGTGCCAAAAAGCCTGGGCCTTATCCTGACTGGTGGTCCCAACTGCTGCCACGTTACTGCAGCCTCTGCCCACTGGCAGCTCAGCTTGATTCCCCCATACATGAAGATTTTACCTGACAGATAGGTTTCTTTTCTGACGCTAGTCGTCTTTTGATGGACCAGCCTGTCTGCTGCCTGGGAGAGGAAACACTTTGTTCCTCTCCTTTGCTCCCATTGGAGTGTGCTGGGGACCCTGCCCGGAGTTTGCCTCTCAGCCAAGGGGCTGTGTCCCGGCACCCTCCTAGGATCCCAGTGCCTCTCTTCACACCTTCCTGCTGCCTTTGGGCAGGGGGAGCTGGCATCAGTGACAGGAGCTCGTTTTGAAGAAATCTCTTGCTTTGCAAGTCAGATGGGGATGTTTTTGCTGCATCTCTAGTGAGATTTCTTTTCCCTTCAAGAAAAACTGTTTGGATTTGCAATTGGCTCCCTCCTGATGATTAGAAACTGATGGGGTTACTTCAGGGGCAATGGCTGGGGAATTAGGACTTTTGCTCTGAGCAATGTTGTATTTTAGAATCTCAGAGATCCTCCTCTGTGCAATGTAAATAACGCCTCAACCAGGACGTCCCTGTGCACTTGGTGAGCCCTACAAGCTACAAGGCCTTTTGCAAGTGGGGGACCTCTAAGATATGTCTAGTTTTGCTGTGTGATGTGTATTTGTCTATGAGTGTTGTCAAATACCTATTTCTCGTTCCTCTCTGTGAAGAGGGATATGGATCACTTACTTGCTGAAAGGCGACATGGCTGTGCCTGTATTTTGGTAGTTATTCTTCCTTTTCTTTAGGCAGGTATTTGCAAGCAGGCATTGCTTCCTGGTGCATTAGAGTCCTAATTCATAACCAACTCCTCCCTGTCCAAACAGCTTTTTGGTTTAGGTGATAGAAAGAAGAATAAGATCATTATTTGGGAGCTGCAACTGAAATAAATAGAAATCACCTTGCTCTTGTAGACATGCCTGATACGGGGCGGGACAGGGCATTTTGGTTGGAAAATGGTTAGCAAGCTACTGTGAGCTGCGTGAAGGTGAAGAGGAGAGGGAATAGTCCTGAAAAGAAAAGCTCTGGTAGAAAAGTCCTGGAGTGCTGGGGAACCGCTCCAGCCCTGCAGTCACTCCAGAGGTGACATGTGGGTGAACAGGGCCAGGTTTGTCACCGTTTGATTTGTTGCCTGGGATCCCAACACTGCTCGATCCAGGGATGTTCCCTTCTCGCCCACGGAGAGGAGCAGAGGGGGCTGGTCGCCTGGGGGCTTTCGATGGCTGTGGTCCCTGGGCAGCCTGGGGACAGCAGTTTGTCGCTGCATGACCCGGGGCTGAGGACTTAGACCCTGTTGCTGGCTCTCAACAAGTTTCTGTGCCTGGTAACCTCAAATGAAACGAGCAGTTGGAGATAGGTGCTACCAGCTGGATGTGCCGCAAGGGCTGGCAGCGAGTGGTGGAGCGAGGCTCTTTATTTCCATATATTTCAATTTATTTCCATTTATTTCTCCCTGCGTGTCCCGGTGGATGCAGAAAGCCTTTAGCTCATGGATGAAGACCTAGTCTCCAAAGCACCAGATTGGCCTGGAACAAGGAACAGTCACAGAAACGTGGGCACAGAAAAGGCCTCGTAGCCTCCTGAGAGGATGGTGCAAGGAACAGCAGGTCTGTAGCAGCTCTTCTCCAAGCGGAGCTTAAGCCAAGACCGGGATCTCAGAGGACCCCTGTCTTTCTCTATGGCTGGGCACAGCCCTTATCACAGGTATGCAGCTCTCCTGCAGGAGCTCTTGCCCGGGACAGGGCACAGTACAGCAGCCAGAGGAATGACATCTGCCAAGAACCTTGTTGTGTTGGAGGAGCCGGGACCATCTTCCAGCTCCCGGTTTTCCAGATAAGACAGAGCAGCTCTGAAAGGGAGGCCTGGGAGATGCCAGAAGTGCCAAGACCCTCCTCTCTGCCCCCTTGCTGTTCCCGTGCAGAGTGTGGGACCCCGGACACCAGACCCAGTGTCTGCTCCATGTTCCACTGCCCCAGGACTTCCCAGCTGCTTCGTAGCCCTGTGCAGGGCATTTCCTCAGCCAGCAGTTGACGGATCAGCCTGGATGGCAGGAGCCTGACCCAAGCACCATTGCTTTTGGGCAGTAGTCATCTCCCTTTATTGCTTGGTATAAATCTCCCGTGGGGCTATAGGCAGAGATAAATACGTCAGGCAGGTCTGCGGGCGGCTGCGGGTTTGCTTGGGTGTCTGCTTGCCGTCCCGTTGCTGTGGCAGGGTGCAGAGGGCTAGTTAATCACACTGGAGAAATTAGATGCCAGCCGGCTATTTTTTTCAGATGTCACCTGGAGCTCATACAAAAAGGCCGCTTGGAGAGCCCTGAGCACTCAGTGTTGTTTGACAGTGAATTAAGCAGTGGGGCCTTGTTCTCTGCTCCTTTGCTGTTATAAATTGGGACTAAGTCCTCAAAAATCACCATTTGCCTGAGTCGGGGAGGAAGGAAAACCAGTTTTGTAGAATAAAATGAAACCGACTAGTAATTTAATTTGTAAATCTTGTCTCCCTTGGGCTAATCTCCTCCAAACTGTTCCTTGCTCAGGTCAACTGCTTTTAATTAGCAGGCTCCGCTGATCAGGGCGGGAGGGGAGCCTGTCCAGGCCATTTTAATTTAGAGGCTTTTCGTTCCTGCTGAAGGGAGGGTATTACCCAGAGAGGAACCTGGCAGGAAGATCCTGGGATTGTCTGAAGGAGGCTGCCCTGCAATTGCCTTTATTGCATCTCCCTGGCAGCGTCAGATGTTGGCTAATTTTCAAGTGCAGAAAGGGAACAAAGAGAATGATCTTGACAGCAGGTTTTGCAAGCCCTGGGAATTACGGTGTGGCTGTAGTCGCAGGCAGGTGTGTGTGTGTTGTCATATGGTTTCTGCCCTTGCTAGGGAAGGGAAAGGGCCAAGAGCAAAGAGCACCGGCCTCCCCGCTCTGGGAAGATACTTTTCTCCAGGCTGCTTTCTTGGAAATGGCTACGCAGCAACACGCGTGAGCAGGGAGCACCTTTGTGAGCAGGAGCACGCGCGGGCCTTGTTCCTGCCATGGGGTGGGATGCTCTGCAGTCCGGTGGTACAGCAGTTCTTACCGTGGCTTTTCAGCCTCTCATTATTCTTCTCGCTTCTGGGTTCACTAGTAGGAACTGGGATCAGTCTCTCTGCACTGGAGGTGCTTACCTGGCTTCTCCATCTGCTGTTTGCTTAGGAAACCATGCTAAAACAAACCTGGCAGCTAAAAATGCTCTCCAAAGTCATCCTAAAGGAGGACACCTTGTTGTTCTGCTTCTCCCTACGTATCTGTTATTAGTCCATTTTTATTCCTTCAAGTGGTTGGATCCTTGTGTATTCAACATGTTACATGAACCTCTAGAGTAGATACAAGGAGATGGGGATGCGCCAGCAGGTTCTCACAAGTGCTCATGGTGAGTTTGCAGCCCAGCCCAGGGGACATACTGCCTTTGAGGTGATTTCTGTCCCATCCTGTGGGTTGTGTGATGATTGCGGGTGTGAGTCTATGGGCTGGGTTACCTAGTTGCTGTCTTTGCTCTTTCTGCCTCAGGGCCTCTTGCAAGTCATAGTTAAAGAAAATACACCTCATTAACACTAGTTTGCTATTTTATGGATTTGATCTACTAAGCTATGAAAATTCTGAAATGAGATGTTCTGTTAGGTAAATCAAATAGCCAGGAAGTGGCTTTAGATCAAACTATTGAATTAATATAATTATTTTATTGATTAAATCATCAAGTAAACCTACAGCTGGTTTATCTGCTGTACTTAGCACTTTGGGAAGGCAACTGTCTTGTTTAGCTATCCATCCCCAAAGCACCAATCTTGATAACATCGAATACCTTTATATTCCAATCAAATAGCTGATCTAGCCAAGGTTGCAGTGATCTCTGGCAGAATCTCACATGCAGAGCCAAGCTGTTGGAGCTGTCAGCCAAAATTTTAAGTGTTTGGGTAAGAGCTGATCTCTCACACTACCCATACAAACACAAATCACTGAGCCTGAGCTAGCGTGACAGTTTGTTACATCTCAAATTACAGGAGAAAATTGCGGGTAAGTTGTGACCTTTCAGGGTTAAACCTGCCCCAGGAACATGCACACGTGATCCCATAGGCCAAGGGCTGCTTACGGAGCTGGGAAAACGCTCTTGAGATCTTCCCTAATGCCCCACATGGCTTTTTCTCTGGGAGAGGGCTTGTTCTTGCATTCTGGAGAGGAAAAAAAAATGTTATCCTTAATAAATGCTAACATGGACTAAGGGAAATCTCCCCAAAGAGTGGAGATTTATGTAGGATGGTCAAGGTATTATTCTGCTGCAAGTAATTTTAACTAGTAGTTTTAGTTGCTTGGATGCTTAATTTCTCAGACGAGTGAGCTGCAAGTTGCTTGTTTAGATCTGTCAGTTGTGAAAGCCTGCGAGTCCTCCCTGCTTTTTGGTTGCTGCCTGGAAAGGGGAAAAAAGCAGCTATGCCCAGAAAAGATGGCATCTATAAGGTAGAGTCTGGCAGCTGTGATGTCAGCTCTACAGTCAGCACAGGGGATTGATTTAGAGGGAGCTTAAGCTGCGCTGACACCGTGACACTTTGTCTTCACTGAACCCAGCAGAAGTGGGACAGGGGCTCCGTGATCCCTGGCCTTGAGTGCACTTCCCAGCCGGCCAAGGGTGCTGCCACTGCAGAGCTATGGAGTGGGCAGCGTTTTCCCACTAGAAAAGATGAAGCTGTAAAACGTGGTCTTGGCTTAAAAGCAGAATCCTTTCACAGCAGGAATAATCTAGATCTCAAGCAACCAGGCAGTCAGGAGCTGGGTTGGATCATTCAGATGTTATGCTCAGTTGGTCCATGTGTACTGACCCTGCGGGACTCCCAGCTTGAAAACCTTGAGAACTTGCCACATGTTGGTGCTAGGATTGTCACTGAACTCCCAACGAGATCTCTGTAGGTGGATGCAAGAGAATTGTGGTTTCTGCAAGCAAATGTTTAACTCATTCGTAGGCTTTGAAGCAATGCTGGGCTCTCCCAGGACTCCGGCAAAAGGTTGGGGCTTTTCTGAACATCCTGTTTTGGGATTAACTTCCTTCTGCAGACCTCAGTGCAGTCACCCTGTTGGTTCATCACTGATAAGTGATGCAATTTCATCCTCATCATTCTAGCTGACAACAGTAGAGATTGACTCATCAGCAGGTCTTGCTATTTGAGTGCAGTGTCCAATTGTGCTATAAAAAGAAAGAAAAACCAGGACTGGCTCACGAGGAGGAAATATGTGTTTCTTCCTGATTAGGATCAGTGTCCTGTTAGTTCAGACACTAACAATATTACCCAAAAACTCCCACTTGACCTGCCTCAGTGGGGCAGAAGCTGTAAAACAAGAGGCCTGATTCAGGTTTGCCTTTCTGCTGTGCTCAAGCTTTGCTGTGGTCCTCTTCAGGACACAGTCACTCTGCAGGTGAGGGGTATAGTGCCTCCCCTGCGGGAGGCTGTCTCAGCCAGGGAGGGATCTAAAGAGTCTTGTGCTTGTATCCGTTCAGGAGGGAGCTTTCCAAACTTCCTCAGATGCAGATTTCCTGGGGTGATGCTTTTCGTCCTGCAGGTGATATGTTTTCGGCAAGCTGTGTGTTGCTAGAGAGGAAATGCCTGAGTGAAGCATGTCCTTTACCCTTAGGAAAGTGGCTGCATAATCACATTCACCTTGAAACACTGCAGAACTCAGAGGGGCCAGCGTCTTTGTCACCCTGTTTTGTCAGAGTTGGTGCATCCATTCAGAGGAGAAGGACCAAGGAAGGACCTTGCTTCCTGGTGGGGAATGGCAGCAAGAGTTTGAGCTGCCTGAGGGGGGACACAAAGGAGACCTAGGAAAAAGATGTGGTTCCATCCTGAATTTCTGGAGTGCAGTCCAGTCTTTGAGATTGCATTATCTGTTTGTGTTGCTGTTGTGACATGCCTTCCCTGCCAGGGAAGGCATGGTTTGTCCCAGGACACACAATTTCCCCAGCTTCCCCCTCAGGAGCTGTCGTAGTCACCCATTGCTGTTGGAGCCCTGGAATTGCAGCTGGTGGGACCCCCTGTTGCCTCTAAAGCTTTGGCTTCTCCTCATGTTATGCTGTGGGATGTCTCTCTGAGTGCCCCCCCAACAAGGGGATGCTGCCAGGACAGATGGATGGGAATGGCCAAGGACACAACTGGTTGAGAACATGTGGGCCAAACGCTGTGAGAGCATCTTTGGCCCGGGTCAGAATTTCTGGCCCTGCACCACCAAAATGGTTATGAGTGATGTTTATTGCAAAACCTCAAAGGGTGAGGGAGCTCCCTCCACTGCTGAAGATCTCCTTGTAGCAGATATATGTCGCTCTGCTGGTGCTGGGAGCAGTTAGTATCATACACCGGATGTCAGCGCTCTGGTTTCTGACCCTGATGGGGCTGTGCTCCCTGTGCTGCAGACTGGGGGACACTTCACTGCTGACAGCTCCCCTCCTGCTCTCGTGCCTCGTTTGCTCAGCACGGACACAGTGAAGGGTCATTACTGCAAGGCCAGATGCCTTCTTTCCTTCTTCTCACACATGGTATATGCCTGAGCAGCATGTGTTGAGGTTGAGTAGTTGTGTTGCAGTAGGAGTTTGCTCCCCTTCCTCATCTCTATTCCATGATGCCAAGCCAGAGCTTCCAGCCCAGTACTCGCACTCAGTGCTGGCACTGCCTCTGATGTCACAGCTGGGATCAGTCGCTCAGGTGTTTGCAGCTGCCCCATGCACGGGGCTGGGGCTCCGCATTGCTCCGGCCAGGCAGCTGCTCCCTCCGGTCCCGCTGCCCTGCACGGGATACTGCGCCTGGCCTCTCCTGGCCTGCTGCTTCCCAGCAGAGCAGCGGCCTGTGCTTGGGTCAGCTGTGATTTAGTGAAGCCACACAGAGGATGTAGTGCACCTTGCTGGTGGAGATGGCCTCAGGCTGGACAGAAGCGGTGCGCGTGCCTTCCCCTCCGCCTGCTGCGGCTGTTTGCTTCTCCCTCACTCTGCACAGTGTACAGCTTGGAGGCAGTTTGCGGCTCCATGTTGGCCTCGATGGACTGTGAGGCTTCTTCACAGCAGTGACAAATTCAGCGTATAAAGCCCAGAACCATGATCTCCCTCGGGGTCCCTTGTAATAGTAATTTCTGTAAATAAAGGCTGGAATCGGGATCCCTGTTGTAATAGGATTTTGTTTGTGCAGGGGCTGGGAGCTGCGTCCCCTGGATACTGCCCTGTAATGGGATTTGGGGCTATATCACAGCATTGCAAGTGGCCTGTGGGGGGCAGGCTGAGGTGAGGACACTCCGGTGGGGAGGGAGACAGGTGGGAGATGCCTCTGGAGACGTGTTGGGATGTTTGCAGATGCAGAGAGTCTCCAGGCGTATTCCACCTCTCTGTGACTCTTGGATTATTGAATCCTGTCATGCTGGCACAAGGTCTGGCCGGTGTTACTGGTAGGCTGCAAGGGTCTGTGCAAAGCAGTGGTCAAAGAGGAGCCCCCGAGCCCTTGGAAGAGCCAGCCAGACCATGGTCCACACAGGCAGCTCTCACTGCTCTTGTAACTGAGTGGATCCACGTGTAGGGAAGCTGCAAACCCTTAATTCCTCTCCGGGCTGCTCAAGTTCGCTGTGCTGCATGCCAGCTGCTGCATACCCGCATGCAGAAGCAGCAGCCTTGCTGCCAAGTTCGTGTCTATAAAACGTGTGTTGGTGTGAGAGCGGTTTGCAGCCTTCTGGATGACGGGTGCTAGAAAACGGTGCCCTTAATTACAGCTGCCTTGGAAAGTAGGTGAGGAAGGCATGTGCAATCACAAACCCAAAGGCTTCTTGCACCTTCTTTTCTCACCTATTTTAGCAGTAAAACACACACGTGTGTGCACGTGGGAGGAGCACACGTGTGTTGGCGCATTCCCACTGCCGCCACTGCCAGGTGGAGCCGCTTCTGCGCTGCCACGAGCGGAGGTGAAGCTCAGCTCCACTCCGGCTGGGGGCTGCTGGCCGCACTGGGTGTGCGAGAGCAGCAGCAGCCAAGGAGCCTGAGCGGCTGTGGATGACGGCGCCGTGTTCCCAACAGACTCCCTGCACTTGTAGATGGAGATTTCTGGTTTTATGTTGGTCCTGTCCTGAGATTTGGCAGGCTCAGTACCATGTGGCAAGAGAAGAGCAGCCTGGAGAGCCTCGTGGCAAGGCTGCCGTTCGCTCCAACAAAGCCCGCACACCCGTCGCAGTGTAATTAGCACCACAAGTCTTGCTAATTGCTGAGGGCTCCGTCCCTACTCAGCCTCCATCTCCCCGCTCCTTTCCTCTGGCACAAAAATTTGCTTGTTATCTTGGGTTATCATCACGGTAGACAGTGTGCTAAGCTTGGATGGTCCTTCGGAGGGTTGGTGTCAGGAATAATTACTGCTGTGGTAAGCTGATCAGCCCTTCATTATTAGCCGCTGTTGTTACCCGACATTGATTAGTAATTTGTAGCTGCCAGTGCTTTCCTCTACCCTCAGAGCAGGGTGTTTGCTGGTGCCTCAGAGCTGCTCTGCCAAGGACAAATGAGCAGCTCTCCCCCTGCTCCTTCCTGCCGCTTCCCTCTCTGCACTTTGCTGTTTAAATATACTGCTTGTTGCTCGGAGGGCAGCGTGAGCCCCATCTGAATGCTGGCTTTGCGTCTGAAAGCCGCGGCGGGTCCCAATTGTCCGTGATGATGGAGGATTCTATGATGACAGAACCAGTGGTGGGACAGTGTTTGTAATTTCAAATTGAGTGCCTTGCAGTGTTGCTCTGAAAACGCCACCGTCCCCAGCCCTGCCAGCTGGAGGGAGCAGCACAGGCATCGCCCGAAGTATCAACTGCTGCTTCAGAGGGTTTGGTGACGTCTGCAGGTGGCTGCTCAACGCGCGTTCGTGTCTGGGCTGGTGAGCAGCGCTGAAGGGATAGGGTGGGATGAGGAGTAGGAGAAAACACCGTGTAGGCCTTCCCTTGTTCAGAGTTGTTTGTAAAATAAGACCAAAGTACCTTGAAACTGCAAATCCTGGGAGGAGGGGGAGCCTCTCAGCTGCCGCTGCGAGACTCAGGGCTCTTGCGGAGCAGAGCCTCAGTGTCACTGCACTGAGCCCCGCTTGCTTCTCCTTGTGCCTGCGTGGGTATTGTGTGTTCTGGCTGTTGCTCCCTTGCTGTGTGACTGAGGGCCATTGCTCACCCATCTGCTCTTCCGATCTACACAGCCGCTGCGCCTGGCTCCCCCTCCGTGGAGCAGAAAGAGGTGGAAAGCTGTGCTGGAGCTGGGAGGGAGGTACGGGATGGTGGTGTTGGGGTCATCCGTGTGATCCACATCCCAGGCGGGTCTCTTGTGCCAGGGTGTTGTTGGCTCCTGTGTTGGCTTAGATCTCCGCTACCAACCTGGCAGGAGACTCAGGCCGTCTGATGTGGTCCGGCTCCGGAGCACTGTTCTAGGGGGTGGCCTTGCAGTATTAGCAGCCCCGGGGATGCTGGCCATGGATCTGCTCGTTGTGAGCTTGGTGTTGCTGGCGATGTGATGAGGATGAGGCTGCGTCTGTGCAAGGCTCCGCTGCTGCCTCCATTGGGTTCCTTGGGCCCTGTTCTCCAGGGCGAGGGCTCGCCGGGAGGCAGCATGTGCAGTCGTGCCAACACGTGTTGGTATCTGACGCGGCAGGTGTAAATAACCCATGGGCAGCTAGGGAAAGCTCCTCTCCCCACCTTGCTCTCATGAGCATCCCTGTGATGCCATGGGGTAGCAAGGGGCAGGGCTTGGTGTCACTCCATGGCACTGTGCGGGAGTGTTGCTCGGGGGACCATGACCCTCGTGGCGGGCAGAGCCCTCCAGCCTCATGTCTGCGGCAAATCCAGTGACGTGTTGCAGGAGAGGGGCTTGCAACCCACCATCCGTCATGGCATTGCTAACTGCCAGGAAGGCTGCCAGGCAGCCTCCCCTCTCTGTCCTCATTGGCATCTGAGGCCGAGTCCTGGGGTGTCATCATACTCGTCCATTAGCAAGTAGTAGCCGTGGCTCCATCCACAAGCACAGCACAGTAATAGTTGCCTGGCCCACGCCAGCCTTAATTAAGTCTAAATAGTGGTTTCTTTTCAAAGTCCTTCTTCAAGTGTGTTTTTCCAGTCTCTCACCTTCCCAGCTGAGATTTCAGGGGCTCAGGATGATTTTTTTTTCTTACTGTTAGCAGTTTAAGTGGTTCACCAGTTTAAAAACGTGACAGAACTGCAGAAGACCCAGCCGGAGTTTGTCCCTGATCAACACATTGAGAGGATTTTATTATCTTTTCTTTTCCTTCCTGACAGCTCAAGTGCCAAGGTAGCTCAGGTAGAAAGCTGCAAACCGCAGGAATTAATCTTCACTGACAAAGGCTTCCCCACGAAGGGCTGCTCTGGATTCGAGCGCGTGCTCGGAGCTGCAGGCTCCGCTCCACGCTGTGTCTCTCCCTTCCAGCCTGCTCCGCGGGGCTGACGGGTGTCTCCAGCTTGGGAGCCGCTGGCTGCAGTCCCTGTCAGCCCCGGTTATCCCGGCTGGCTGTGGGTTCCAGCTCTGCCTTCAGCTGAATTCCTTGGCACATGCTGTCCCCTCGGGTTTGCGTGCCCTGCTGCTTTCCCTGCCTTGCTGACCACCGCCTTCAAGTCCAGCTCTTAGGGCCATCGTCTCAACCAAAGGTCTGACACTGGGTTTCACCTCCTGACTAATGTCTTTCAGAAAGAATCCGCCACTCTCCCTCTTCCTCATGCTTATTTTGGCTCCTGTCAGCTCTTGAAAGGGGGCATCTTCTCTGTTCTTGTGCGCTCGTGGCCTTTGCTCAGCCGCCTGTAGCCTCCCTTTCCATTGCATAGGTTTTGTAGTGCCAAGACTGAGGTTTTTGAGGCCTTCGGTATATACGTTTGATATCCACAGCACTGAATGTGCCCATGGAGGACACTGTTGGTAGTCTTACAGGGGGCATTTATTTACCACCTGGGCTACAATCCTATCTGAAGGGCCTCCCTCTCTGCTGACTGAATTAGCTAAGAGGAATTTGCTGAAACAGGCTTCTGATTTCTAGGCAGCGAGCGAAGCTGCCTCCATTGCATCTATGTGAGAAGCACCTTCCTGCGGGGTAAGGAGCTGGTGCTGTGGTTCTGCACTTGGCTATCGCCCCTTAGACCTGCTGCACCAAAGGCGACACTAGGGGAGGAAGCAAGGACTCTTGAAAACTATAATCTAAGCAGTCTTGTTGGAAGGACTTATGTATCCAGCAAAGCTGGTAACTGTGGTGATCAAGACTGAATAGCAGATTGATGGCTCCTGCTCTGTTGAAGGTCTAAGAAATATTTCCCAGATCTTTAGGGCCACCCACCCCTGAAAGTCCTTTGTGGTAGCCAAACTGTCTTATGCCAGGCTGGACCTGTGATGTGTAGAATGGTGCAAGTTGTTGAGATGCTCACTTGGGCGCTGCAGGGCTGGTGTGAGAGAGGTAATGTGTCTGCTGAGCTGCTGGCTGAATTTCTGTGGTTGCCCATTTGCCCAATTTCTAGTTCTGCTTAACAAAGGGCTAAGCATGGTGGGATAAGCCCTGGAAGCCTGAAAGCAGAAGAATCTGTGCCCTCTCCTCGGAGGTGCTGGGAAACAGCACGTTGCTAGGACCTTGAGGAGCCTGTACCGAGGCTGCACTTCACCATTTGAAAGCCTTGTGCTAGAAACCCAAGACATTCAACTCTGCTTTGACATGTTGGGCACAGCCTTTTACAGCCTCTACAAATGATTCTTCTGGTTCCCTATCCTTTGCTGACGTGGAAGTTGTAAGGAAGTGGCTGACCTGATGAACATGCAAGGCTAATGATTTGATTTGCACTGTTCTCCTCGACAGTGTTGGACGTGGGAGCTGAATTCTAGTTGAAGTCTCCTGGAAGCTGCTGCCCCACCAGACCTTCCCTGCTGCACTGCCTTGGGTTGGTTACCCCACAGCTCTCCAGTGGAGACAGACAGTTTCTGCAGCTACTTCCTTTCTTGTTCGCTCCGAAAGCCTGAGGCTCTGAACTGGTATCTCCAAATGCTGTCTTGTTCCTCCAACCTGATCCGTGATGGGTTTGTTTGGATCTCCAGCCCCGCAGCGCGAATGCCAGTGTTGGGTTTTAGTTCTGACTGCTGTCCTGGACTGCGTGCAGGCCTGAATTCCTAGCTGGAAGGAGGAGGGGAGATGCATGGGGAGCAGAACCCTGCTCTTCCCTCCAGTTCTCAGGCGGCTGCAAGGAGCTGCACTGGCTGTGTCCTCTCTGCTTGCTGTCATGTAGGGAACAGCGTGATGTGCCACCATGGGGCTGACAGACTTCGAGCCTCTCATGATGAAGCCAAGGCAGGTAGGTGAGCAGGTCTGTTAACCTGGAGAGAGGTACGGATCGATAAAGGTGCTGGAAGATCTTGGCTGTGGCATGGAGGCTGTGTCCCGAGTTGGATATGCTGGGATCTGAACCTGCCTTCACAGAGGGCTTGGAGTTGTTGGCACCTTCCTGTGTGCAGCAGGGGTCTGGGCTGAGAGCCAAAGCCAGGTGCTTTCTCACACCGTGCTCTTCTTCACAGCGACTCCGATATGGCAGTGCTAGTGTCATCCCACAGGCAGCTCGGCTCCCTTGGGACGGTCTCGCCACGGTGCAGGGCAGAATCCTCGGATTGCGTTGCGCCAGATGGATTGCTGTGGGCAAGACAAGTCTTCAGAGCATGGAAGCGGAAGAAGTAGTTGCCTTCCCTCTGGCCACATTCTTGCAAGGAGCAAAGACAAACGTAACCCGCATGAAGCTGTATATCCAATTTTAATTAAAATCTCTTGGAGTCTGACCCATGCTGTGTTTATAAACGTCGGATCTTCTGTCCCCTCAGCCATCCCTTCTATTCCACACAGCAAACGGTGGAGGGTGGAAATTCTTCCAAGTTTTCCCAGACCTTTCCACAAACAAGACAGGAGGCCTCTAGATGGCAATGTTACTGTTCAGGAATCCGGCAGCTGGAAGTGCCTTTTCCCCATGCACCCAGCTTTGGAGAAGCACTGAGATTTATGCTGGACTGAAGTGGACAGCTTAGCACCCTGCTGCTTCTTATTGTTTGCTTAGTGAAAGTAGCTTGGGTTTTGCAACCTCCGGAGAGCAGTAGTTTAGCAGGCTGGGCAACAGTTTCCTGGATGCTTTTTCTGTCCTCACGGTTAAATTATCTCAGGCTTCATTGCTGCGTCCAGGTTCAGACAAAATAAAAATCGGAGTGAGAGATTAGGCAATCAGGTCATACCTGTTACAGCTCCTCAGAACTTTGTGAATTCAGGTATATCCTCATCCTGTAAGGACTCTTTCTCTCTGGTGGGCCACAAGCTTGAGGTGGAAAAACCTCTTGAGCTTGACTTGTCTAAGTGTGGCATGGTGCATGACTGACCTGGCATCTGGGGCTGCTTTTGCTTCCCTCTTTGGTTTTGTTTTGGGCTAACTCTTGCTGTTATCACCTGGTTGTTCCTCTGTGCTTTAGGCCCGGCCTGAGTTTGGGATTGTTTAGAAAATGGCCAGAAAGGCCATATTTTTCCAGCTGTTGTCCTTGACTGCTGGAAGATTTGAAGTGAGGTGGTGGTAGGTGCAGGCAAAGGAAACAGGTGCTCCAGAGGGTTCTGGTGGTTCCTCTGTGGAAAGGCCTGGGAAGCCGAGCTGCCAGGCTGCTACCACAGCGGAGAGGGTCGAGGTGTGTGGACCTACACCCTGGTGGAGCGGGGAGCACCCAGCCCCGCTCCTCGGTGTCTCCCCTGGAGTGGGAGCTCATCCCAGTGTTTGCAGTGACACTGGGAAGGAGCACAGGGCTGTGTTGCTTCATGCTTCATTTTCCTCTGTATAAAACACACAGTGATCCTCTTTCTTGCCTCTTTAGTTAAAGGGAAGAGACTGGCTCTTTCTAGGTGCTGTTTCTATTCCCCCTTAACTTGGATGGTGGCTGTCCCCTGGGGACTGGTGTGCTCACCCAGGACGCTCGTCCTCCAAGGGACCTTGAACCCTGCTCTCACAGGACTGCAGACGCCGCTCCGCTTCCTCGGTGCCTCTCCTGTTCAAGGCTGTCTTAGAGCTATCTCCTGTCTCCAGCTTATGCGGAGCTTTTTGCGCCAGCCCTGCACCTGCAGCGCTGTGAAGGCGGCGGTAGTCATGCTGCAGTGGGCATGGACAATTGATTATAACTGGTCATAGACTACCTGGAGCAATGCTATTAAATTTAATACAGTTCTCCGCTGCCTCTTTGGGCACAGCCTTGGGTTGTGTAACGGGCATCTTGTTGCAAAGCATTTTGGGGACATAGCTAGGGGCGCGAAGCAAAGAGAGTCAGCCGCGAAGCGAGAGAAGAGATGAGTTTCTGTTGAGATTTATTTCCTACCCAATAATTGCCCAGAAAGGCTGTGTAAACCGTCTCTGTTTGTGGAACAAATAGTGCAAGAGTTACTGCTCTGACCTTTTTTTCCTTTTTTTTTTTTTTTCTTTTCCGCTGGACAATTGTCTGTGCCCTTGCTGTTCAGAAGCCTTGATGTGCTGCTGGCAGATTTATGCCTTGCTGAAACCCACCTCTTGGTGCCTCTGAGTTGATTGGCAGAGGGGAAACTTGTTCGCTAAAACATAAACCTCCTGCTGTATGTCCTGCATGCCAGGTGAGGGTTGAAGTTTAAAAGTAGTTTGGAGCATTGACCTGTTTTCCTTGTCCTCTGTCATCTGTGAAAGGTGGTCGACCAGCTCTGGTCTCTGTATTCAGGCAGAAATGGGATTCTTCGTTCATGACCTGTGCTGTGAAGCAGTGAGGCCACTGTGAGCCCTGGGCTTGACGTGCCCGAAGGGGAAGGTGTGTTCAGTGCTTAAATCCTGCCCTGACTTAACAAAAGCTTGTGGCAGATCCCCATGTGGATGCTCTCTCATTGATTGGGTTGCTACTAGATTTGGGAATAAATCCACCTTTCTTGGCAGCGGTAGTAAATCTGGTGAGGCTGTGCCGTAGAAGTGTGGAGCCTGCTGCAAAATGCACTTAGCTTGTGCACGGTTCGGGGCTTGTCTGTGCTGGAGAGGAGCTCAAGTCCTCTGGAATAAACCTCAGAGCTGAAATGCTGTTCCAGGAGATCCCAGCAGTGCTTTCTAGGTGCTTTCTAGGGGCGTTCATAGCTCTGTAGACCTCTGGGAGGGGTGATAAGCAGCCCTCTGCTCTTGGTATTGACACAGAGATCATAAGCCAACAGAGTTGTTCAGTAGCCAGATGGCCTGGAGAGGCTGCACGAAGGCTCCTCGCGGTCCCTGATCTATTTTACAGAGTGCCTGAGCACAGAATCAGGCCCTGTTTGCATGTGTGTGGATGGATGTATGCAAGCACTTCCTGCAGGTGACAGGAGAGCGGAGGCTGTGGGCTTTGCTGGTGTGTGGGCAGCTCTGCTGATGCTGGTTGTCAGCTGGAGTCCCAGCACGGGGCTTTGCAGCAGCAGGCGCGGGTTCTCTTTTGCCTTCTGTCACATTTGGAGGGAGGGAAGATGTAGCTGAGTCTTGCAGTAGTAGGTCAAAACATACTGCAGCACTGAAGATCAGAGCAAAAACTCTCTTGTATGAGCACACAGTTTTATTCATCCTGAGGTTTCTTTATCAAGTGCTTGCTTGCCATTACGGAGCAGTGTTCTGCCCTTGGGAAAGCCGAGCTCTTGCAAGAGCAGCAGGGCTAGTGGCTAGAGTGGGTCACGGTTTTGGAAGTCGGGACTATTATTACTGGCTCTGCCCTGGCCTGGAGTCTGACCTTGGCAAAAGTCACTGTGTGTCCCTGGCCTCTTGTCCCTCAGATCTCTCTTAGGATGGTAGGAAATGGGGAGCAGGGTCTTTCACTGCATGTGCGTAGAGCACATAGCCTGGTGGGAGCCCCAGAGCATCCCTGGCATGGCAAGAAATGCTGGGTGCTAGGAGCCGAAATTGCAGCGCTCCTGGAATACAGCTGTTTCTGGCTAGGGTGCTTGAGCAAGCAGTTTTATCCAGACAAAGCACTGCTTGGGAATCTTAAATGCGCAGACATGCAGACAGCTTATTTTTGAGGTCTCATTTGAAAGATGTCGGCTCCCACTCCCTGCCCTTCTCCAGATGGCAAGAGTAGGAAGCTGAATTTATGTGCGTGGGGACGGGGAGCAGGCCCTGCCCCAGCTCTGCTGGGCAGAACACGGGCATGCGGCTCTAAGCCTGGCTGCTTCGGGGCGCTCAAGGTGCTGCTGATGCTGCAGTGGCTGGGGGAGTTGCATGCGTTTACTGCAGCGTCTGGGTTTCAGGAGATCAGAATTTCTCAAGAAGTTTGTCTCGTTGGATGGCTTTCTGTCTGATTTAGTCCCTGAGGTGATTTATTTTTCGTATGTGACGCAAAACAGTCCCTTGGCTTTTGGAGAGAAAATTGGTGAGGCATTATGCACCTCATCCTCCTCCCATGACCATGCGAGGATCCCAGTGTGGAAATGGGGCTGGAGAAGTGTCTGGGAAGAGCCCTTGTTGCTTGGTGACTTCTGAAAATGCCGTAGGTAACGTATAGGTGGTTGTAAAGGACTCAGTACCATGAACTTGCTGCCAACCAGCTGGTTGATGGCGCTGGCCCGTGGCTCCCTTGAAGGCCACGTTGGCCGTGCAGACGGGAACAGGAGAGCAAAGGCAGATGTGCCGGATGGATCTGTGCGACGCTCAGCCCCAGAGCTGTGTGTGCCTGAAGCAGAGGAGACTCTTCAAGACGAGTCTCATCCCAGGGCCGCCCGGGGAGGCCCTGTGCGTGTGGGCAGGCAGGATTGGCTGGACCTCAGGCTCTGTTTCACCTCCTCTGAACGTGGAGCCTCCGTCTCTGCCAGGGAGCTGCTAATGAGTTACTTAATCAGCAGCCCCTTCCCGGAAACACTTCTCAGTCCAATTAAGATCTTGCAATGTGCTGGTTGTGACAATAAAAGTGAATTAAGTCTCATTTCTCCCTTTTTATGATGTTTATTAGAAGATGAGAATGCTCATTTAGAGGAGCTCATCATGGTTATTTATAAGTGAGCA
This sequence comes from Crypturellus undulatus, assembly GCA_013389825.1. Classification (NCBI taxonomy): domain Eukaryota; kingdom Metazoa; phylum Chordata; class Aves; order Tinamiformes; family Tinamidae; genus Crypturellus; species Crypturellus undulatus. The sequence goes on along the minus strand of VWPW01002835.1, from coordinate 84,901 downwards.
CCAAGAAGCCCCCACTCAGATGAGGGACCTGTTGTGCCATTTGCTGTATGTACCCACGGATGGCAACAGAGCCTGCCTCACGGAGGGCTCTGGCCATGGAGAGGCCAGTTGAGGTAGCCAGACTCCCACAGCAGCACCGCCCAAGCTCAGTGCCCCAGTGGCAGCATCTGCTGCTTCTTGGGGGACGTTTGGGGAGTCCCTGAAGCCACTGGATCTTCAGGGCTCTGTCTCTACCACTCTGCTCAGCAAAGACCGCGCAGAGCAGCAGAATCTTTCCTTTGCCTACTCGTCTTCCTCCTTGTAATAACTGTAATTCTGGGATCAGTTTTTGTCCCCTGGTCGTAGACTGGCTGTGGAGTGTGTGTTGGGGAGATAGGTGGGCAGCCACACCGTAAACCCCTCCTTTTGAGGAATCCAGCTTCGAAGTAATAGCTGAAAGCTTTAACTTGGAGCACAGCTCAGTAGGCAGGGTAGATCACGTCGAGGGGCTCATCTGACAGTGCTGTGGATCCCTTCTGTCTGCGTTCCTTACCCCAGGCTTTGTTTACAGGCAAGGAGAAGGCTTAATTTGTCTCCCCTCCTGAGCTCAGGGGCTTGGCCAAGACTTAAAGCAAGCTTTTACAGGGGCCTGGGCAGCTAGTCAAGATGTTTTCCAACACGGCTAGCAGGGCAAAAGAGTTATTATTTTATTGCCATGAGGGAGCCAGACAAGAGGACGCAACAGAAAAAGCCTGTAGGAAGATATAGCTTGTTTTTCAAGTGAGGGTTGTGTTTGTGCTTCTCAAAGCAGGTTACATCCATCTTTAACTCATCAAGCTTTAAAGGACCCGATAGATACAGAGATGCAAGAATACAGAGATGCTGAACTGATGATCTTCCCCTGCTGTCTGTATGCAGAGAGCTAAGAGCATAGTCAACCTTGAGCTCTCCTTACTGCAAGAAGACTCTGCACTAGCACTGGAGGAAGGGGTAAGGGTCTGGTCTCTGCCCTCGTTCAGGATCCTCCCCTGGCTCTACCCTGGCTTAAACACAGACTTGGGCTGCCCAAGAAAGTCACTGTATGGAAAATAAAGGGGATGGCTATAAAGGTTACATCAGAGATGCAGATATGGAATCAGAAGACACGGGGCTGCAGTGGGATGTGCTGACTGGTTCTCCAATTTCCTAAGGAGCTTTCCCCTCTTTTTCCAGCTTAGTTGGGTTGGGGTGAGCAGACTGCATGGGACTGGTGTCAGGAATGACACTGTCTCCTGTGGGAACAGCCCGTGCTATCCCAGCCCTCCTGCTTTGCATGAATGGGGACAGGGTTGAGAGAGCTGCCACGTGGCTGCTTTGTTCCATGAAACTCCTTTGGGCTGGCCACGCACCCGGCCATGTTAGACTGGACCGAACCTCTGCAGTGAAGGCAGTGTGTGACATTGGTGTTCTTCCTCAGTCCCACAGCTGCTGATGGCTTGAAGTTAAGGAAGCACTTAAATTATTAGGAAAAAAAACAGCCTTGGTAAATCAAGGGAGTTTCTAATGAGCTGAAGAAGGGGGAATAGATGCAGAAAGGGCAGCAGAGACTAACAGCCTGGCAGAGCACTTGTCATCTTGACAACGCAATAAATTCCGAACCGGGCTTGCTCCTGACAAACGTGCCTGGAGGGACGTTTAACTAGTGCTGGAGTTGCTGGAGCGGAAAGGTGTCCCCCTGGGCGCGAGGAGGAGCGCGGTGTGGCAGTGGCCTGCCCACTGCCTCTCTTCCTCTGCGCGTTGTGTGTCTTGGGATTGGTGAAGGGAAGTGCAGACGGCTTTGGGAAGCAGGAAGAACATGAAGGAGCCAAGGGTGGGAGGTGACTTTTTCCTCTATCATCTGGGCTGTGCTGCATGTGGAATGTACATGGCATCTCGGAGCAGCCTGTGGTCTGGGGGTCCTGGGGGGTGATAGGAGCCCCTGGGATCATGCAGGCTCAGTGGGGTGCCAGAAAGGGGCCTTCTCTTGGCTCCTAGCTTTTCCTGGAGATCAATAATACCTTTCAGTCCTTGACCACAGGCCCAGACTTAAGAGTTCAAGGGGGAAAAAGAATCCTCAGCTGTGTGATGCTGTCAAGGTCCTGATGGGGCAAATCGGGACAGCTCTGCCTCTTCCTTGCTGCTTCCTGCGCAGTCACTGTCCCTGGATGGGCCTTGGTTCATTCCCTCTCTCTAGCAAAGCAAGATCCACAGGGAGTTTATGAAGCTGTTCTGAACCGCCCCGGTTGGTCCCATCTCTAAAACTTCACTCAGGAGCTTCTGCCCTTGCTGTCCAGAGATGTTTCTGTTAATGGGAGGGCTCATTGAAATACATGGTGAAATATTTCGTCTTTAAATCTATTTAGCAATCTGGCCAGAGAGAGAAAACAGACTGTAAGACTCCTCTTCCCTAGTTCTTGTCTCACTGCTGACACTTATTTACTAGGATATATCCTAGTTGTTAATAAAATCCCTGCCAATCTGAGCTTGCCTTACCTGTGTGTAGTAAGTACTGCCCTTGGAGCTCTGTCCAGGAGTCTGCACCAGAACCAGGTGCCTGTGGGTATGCAGGGAAAGGGCTGAGCCCAGAGGTGTTAGTGCAAGCTCGTCCCGTGTAGCACTGTGGCTCGCTCTTCCTTTCCGGGCTGATTTAAAGATATGGGGAAATGTTGATGTTCTTCCTGCAGAAGAGACTTGCTGAGGTCCTTAACTGGTACTAACTGATCTCCAGCTCACCCTGTGGGGACATAACTTTGCTAGCAGCCTTCCCTCCAAAGTCTGATGTGATTTACTCGTCCTGCAGCCTTTGCACCACGGAAGCAAAGCAGCACCAGCCCGGGGGAGCCTGGGGACTGACTGCCACCTACCATGTCCCAGCCCCTGTGCCCTCATTCAGAAAACCAGGAGTCATCAGCTCTCTGCTCCACGATGCTGTAGTTCCCCTCTCTTCGCCCTCCACCCAGCTGGGACCAAGAAACGAGAAAGCAAATAGGAATAAATACCTCCAGCCATAAAAGTGAAATAAATCAATACCTCTCCTCTGAAGCCAGAGATGCTTAATAGGCAAGGATCACTGCCAGATTGTAAAAAATGTGTTTAGTGTGCAGCTGGGGCAGGTTTAACCCTTGGACACAAACAGCAGCTTCTTGCACCTCTGAATTAAGTAACTTTAACTGTGGAGGGCTATGATTAATAGAGGTACCTCTGGATGGGATGTTCCACATATTTTGTGCCTCTGGATCATCTGGGCAATCGCCTGGGAAGAAGTGGTTATCGGGCCTTTTTTGCAGGTGCAGTGATGCCCTGTGCAGCAGTGGGAAGGGATAGTGTTGGCTAGTAAGGCAGCTCCTGCAGGGCTGCGCTGAGCTGGCCGGCTTTTACAGACTTTTCCAGATTTCCAGCCTCCTGTTCTGTGGTGGGAATGCGAGGAGGAAAACCGGAATGGTAGGTAACCCTGTCTAAGCAAACTCAGTTCTGACCATGGCGAAGAGCTGAGGGAAATTCAGTTGTGTGGAGGCATGTCTGGGGACTTCAATGCGTGGAACGAGGGTGTGAGCATCACCATGCTGAGGGCATGAGAGCAGCTGCCAGGAGAGATAATCCATGTCAGGAGGGTTTAGGAATTGAGGTGTGTTTGTTCTCCTTTCCGGCGTCCCTCAGAGATCCTATCCCGGAGTGGGTTTGCTTCCTCCCCAGCTCTGCAGCTGGCGCAGGCTCTTTGCCGGAGCACCAGACCCGTTGTGGAAGGCTCCGTGCAGAGGACAGAGTGAATCACCGGAGGGCTGGGTCCTAAAGCTGTTGTGGAGGAGGATCTATCCTGCTGGACCTTCACTGTGTTCCCGGGTGAGCCTGAGGCACTGGGATGAAGCTGGAGCAAAGATGATGGTAGGAAACTGCAGCAAGGTGTTTCTGAAAGGCTGCAGAGGTGTTGGCTAGCGCTCTGGTTAGCTAGTTAGTGCTCTGGTTAGTTAGTGCAGTAAGACCTCATCAGGAGCAGTGAGGCTGCGCCCGTCACCCTTTCTGAAGGCAAATGAAGTGAAATGGGAGCAGGTTTGAAGCAGCCCACTCAGCAGTTCTGGTGTGCAAAGATCCCATCCCGCTTAACGAGTTTAGCTTCACAAAAGCTCCGCTGCAAGGTGATGAGCTGTGTGTGTGCTGAAGCAGAAGTGGTCAGGAGGGAGAAGAGCTGTTTGGGTGAGGCAGGTGTTAGCACAAGGGCAGCTGGTTATGTGCTGGCATGAACACCTGAGGCTGCTGGCGAGCAGGAGGATCCTGCCCGTGGGAACCGCGAGGCCCTGGCTCTGCTTCCAGCGGAGTGGGGAACCGACTGGGATGGTTTAAGGTGAAGCAGGACTGGAGCGAGTATGTGACGTGACTGGCTCTGCCCATGGGTGGGGTGCAGGGACATGGGGTTTCTTGCTGCTCTTGTTTATGACAGTCCGTGCATCTTTTGATGGGGCTGTGAGCTCACCGATTGCCTTCAGAATAGGCTTAGGGTCAGTTTCTAGCAAAGCCTTCTTGCACCTTTAGAAGCTGTTTGGTCTCCTAGCATACACACTCGCACACGATTAAGTGCTGCCTGGAATGAGAATGTTTTTCTGAATTAAGGCGTTTTGCTGAGAAGAGTCCTATAATGAAAGTTAATTGTGTACTTAAGAGCAGTGCCACTGGGGGCATCTGGCGCAGCTCTTAGGAAGGTGACTGATGTCCCTGCTGAAGGAGGGCTGTTCTGGGAAAGGTGGTCCTGGAGAGACTTGCACACATTTTGCCTTCTCCTCATGCTCAGGACACAGCAAAGCTCATGATCGTGCATTTGTGGCCCTCAAAGGTTCTGTGAGTTTAGTTCTGACACTAGCCCTAGGAAAGGCTGCTTGGGATGGGCACGATTTTGCTCTCCTCCCGTGTGAGTGTTGTCCTTGGCTGGGGTAGGAGAAACAGATATTGAGGTGGTTTGATATAAAATGGGCAGGATCTGTCCCATAGCTTGTGCGAGGCTGCCTGTATGGGCAGGAGAGGAGAAGCTCATCCCTTTGGCCAGAAGAAATCACTTTTACTCACTCTTGACAGCTTGCCTTGACCCTGCCCCATGCCCATGCTTGCCCTGACCGCAAAGTCCTTGTGGTTGGAGCGTAATCCCTGGCAGTTCTTGTGGTGACAAGAAGGCAGTTCACAGCAGCTGGCCCAGGGACTGGTATGTATTTAAAGAGGATAAAATTCCTTGTGGATGACAACCACGGCCACTGCACGTACCAACAGGAGAGCTCCTGATGTTCAGATTCCTTGGCATAAAACCATGGTGGCAGGTAAATCCCGGAGAAATACAATAACCCTAATGAAATTAACCCAGGAGCACGTGAAGGAGGTGGGGAACCTTCTCCCTGTGTTCGGTTCTCTGGTGGGAATCGCGTTGTTGTGGGTGATCCTGCAGCTTGCTGCAGCTCAAACCAGCAAGGTTTGAGCTTGCAACCTGCTGATTAACCCTAATGAGGGAGAGAGGTACCCGCTTTGGTGCCCTGCTGTCAGGAAGTACCACATTGCTGTTAGATCCTTTGGAATGGGGTATTTTTTGAGGGGTGCACTCATTTGTGTCCTCCTCATGGAATTTGGGTGCTGTGTCTGAAGAAACGGAGGGTTTGGGACGAAGATGCTCCCTCATGTCCGGCAGCCTGGTTGGTCCCGCTGGGATTTGGTGGGCTGTGGGGATGGCTTCCCTTGGGGCAGCCACTGGGGATTGGAGCTGTCACCTCGCTGGCATTTCCAGGGAAGGGGCTGGGAAGGAGCTGCCAGGCGGGATCTGGGAAGGGGGAAGGGAGAGACTTATTTTTTTCAGCATCTGAGGGTGGATTAAGTGGAGCGTTCCTTGTTAGCTAATTGAAACAGTCAAAATGTCAAATGAGGCATTTCAATAATAGCGATGGTAGGAGCTTTAAGTTCTTATTTTGCTCCCTCGCTTTTGTACCGTGCCTTCAAGACACGGGGACATGAGTACCTGCCTCTACAAAGACCCTCTTAAAGATGGGTTTCAGGGGGGCTGGACAAGGACAGAAGCAGTTTTAATCCCCTCCAATTCCAGCTTTATTGTGTTTCAGCAAATATTTTGCAAAAGGATTTTCAGGCTGAACTTCAAACAGGCGTATGCCTCACTCCAGTGACTCGAGGAGCTTTGCAAATTTAGAAAAGAAAATTAAGATTGTTTTAGCTGGCATTTAAACCTCTTCTCTTCCTTTCCCAGCCTGTCAGGAAGCTTCATACACTTTGGGTCAGACGCCCTTTCCCTGGAGAAGAAAACGGTATTTATAGACAGGTAGGATCATAACAGGGAAATGCAGTACCTGTCAGATGAGGTTACTTATGGGGTCAGTAGTAAGAGGCAAAATGGGATCTACTGTAGGGAATTAAAAAGAGGAAGGTCCCGGCCCATGGAGACACATGGAGGTGCAGCCGGGCATGCTGGCCTGGCCCTGCAGTGGAGGGAGGAGGGCTGAGCTAGAAGATAGTGCTTCCTAGGCAAGCATTTCCCATAGGATCAGTGAGCTTTGCCACCCTCTGAGACCTGGTGAGCGCGGGGGGGATTCATACAGAGAGATCCTGAAGTGTGATGCTGGATCCATCCCGTGGGGAGGCAGGGGAGTGGTTAATTGGATATGCAGAACCAAAGAAAAGCAATTTACTGCACGGAGAGGCTGTGGCTCTCTTGTTCCTTGTGGTTGGGAGCTCCTGGGCGGCTCATAGAGGCCCTTCAAGGAGCATTTATAATGTTGGAGCTTTGCTCTGTTTGTGCTCTGAGTCCAGCTGAAGGCCACCCGTTTTGCTGGACAGAGTGGCGAGAGGATTTCTGGAAGGCGGATGGGCCAAGAGCGTTTGGCTGCGGGTCTCAATGCCCCTTGCTCTCTTAGCCAGAATCTCAAGCACAGGCTGACTTTTCCGTTCCTCTCCCGTGTCTCCCCGGTCTTTAAGGGAAGGAAATCCAAGCGCAGCGCTTGCAAAGACTCATGTAATCTGGTTGTAACTTCTGATGATGTTGGATGGTGACGACACGCTTCTCTTGCCGGCGAATAGGGCTGCAGGAGTAACGTTACTCTCCTAAGGTAGGGTACCCTCTTAGGCAGCACCTCTCAGGGCTGTGCAGGGAAGATCTGCCCTGTTCCTTCCCCAGAGGTTGTGACGGGCACCGTGAGCTGCGGCAGCTCTTGCTGAAGCCAAGGGTCTCTGTGCTGGGGGCATGAGGCAGCCATCCCGTTGATGGTGCTGCTGGCTTCTCTCCCCATAGCCGCCCTGGCAGCGCCGTCCTACAGCCGCGCTGCCCGGGCCCTCGTGATCCCTGCAAGCAAAAGCAGCAGATCTGGCGTGCGGGGAGGTTTTCCTGCCATCTGCGCACCCCGATGGATGCTAACAAGCTAGTAGATCTAGACCTGCTGTGCCTTGATACAAAGATTTATTTTTAGGACCTTGATATTTAAAATGATCTGTTATAATTTCATGCTTAAATAACACTAAATAATGTTCTCTATTTGTGCAGTGTAATTGGAAGAGGTGAATAAACCAAACAAACCAGCTATAACTGATCTTCCTTAGTATTTTCAAATTGAAACAAACAGAAGAAAAAAAAACCAAGGGCCTGGCCAAGTTAACACTTTGAGAGTATTTTCTAGCTGGCACCCTACTTTTTCATTTTCATGGGCCAAGAAACACATGAACTTTAAAGAGCCAATGGCTTCTTGCCAAAGAAAACTCAGTTGGTCACATATTTAAAAAAAAAAAAAAATCCAAGTGAACTTATTGTTCTTTAGGAACTGGCGTGGCTAATGACTCCAGAAGTGCCAGGGGATTTTATGCAAGTGCGGGAAAGACTTAGAAAATATTCAGCAAGTTCATTTAGCCTCCTTTCATGCTTCTCAAATCCTGAAGCTTCTTTATTGCTGCTTTATGTCAATTTGACACTGCTTGATTTCATTGTCGCTCTTGATTTTACTGAGATGGAATCACAGTGTTTGGTGCAGAGTGTGGGTCCTGCACCGTTCACATCTGTAACATCTCGTATAATCTGTGTGGAATTTTAGGCGATTGAATTAGATCTCCTCGATTCAGATGGCCTTTTTTGGGGCTAGAAGGTTCAAGCTGAGCTTACGTTACCCCTGTGCAAAACACATGCATATCATTTAAGAGCAAGGAGATTTTTGCGATTAGTCATGAATATGTTGTGTATTTTCATGTGGAAAACGGCCATTGGGGAGTGAATACAGTCAAGTGAATACAGTCGGCTCTGTCCCCTTGGGACCTTGCGCCGGCCCCACGCTCGCTGCAGCTGCCGCCCCATCCTTCCCGCAGGGCGGCGGGAGCGCTGGCTCCCTGCCCGCACTTCCCTCCTTCCCTCCCCGCGTTCCTCCCCCTGTGCTTCCCCCACCTCCCGCTCCGCACGGGCCTCGGCTCTGTTTGCGCCCACATTAGCATTTCTGCTGACTGCGAGGATTGGTTTAATTTCATGGGTGTCATTTCCTTCAAGAAATCTCTCTCTGAGCAGCAGCCCGACGAATGCCTGATAAAACATATTTTCCTACGGTAATGATTTTATGGACCCATAAGTCATGAATTTATTATGATCTCAGCCCCTGCTGCTGATTGCTGTAAAATGCAAAGTAATTAACAGCAAGCGGTAGCAGCTATTCCCACCTGGTAGCATGTTCTTTGGTACACTGATGGGTTTGATTAAAGTAATGGCTAAAGTGTAGAGCCCGTCTGTAAAATATTAGCATGATTAATGCAGTATCCTAAATAAGAAACAAAACTAATGGGCATGGTTTAAAGAATTATATATATATATATATATATATATCCCTCTTCCTCCCTCTAGCTATTGTTCTGGCTCATTTATGCTTTCTTTTCTGTTAAATAATGTATGGGCTTCAGGGCCAGGGGGCAGGCTGGAGATGCATATTGCAGTTTCATAACATCTTAAGTGCTTGTGTTAATTTTTCACTCCTCCCTTTTTCTTTCCTCTCAACCTGCCGTCTCCCATTGGGGAAAGATAATCAAGTTTTCGGAACTTGTCTTGAAGGCAGATGTGGTCTGATTTGGATTGCACAGAGCCAAAGGAAGCAGCTTAGAGGCAGCTTGGAAACTGGACTCGGTTGCTGGCCTCACAGAGCAAAAAAATCTCGAGATTGTGCTGGATGCACTCGTTGCACGTCCATGGCTGAGGGTGATCTTAGTTCTGTATCAGAAGCCTGGAGCCCACAAGTTTTTCTCACAAGAATAACACCCACGTGTCTATCCAGAAGGTGCAGTGCTTCCACTGAGAAAAGAATGCATTTTTTCTCTCTTCTCTTTTTTCTTTCTTCCCTCAATCTCTTAAAAGTCAATAGGTGATTTGGTTTGAGTGAAAAGTTCGCTAAAACAGGGCTCAAGAGGTACAATAACCAAAGATTTCTCTATCTTTTCTTCACCTTGCCACCTCTCCCACCAAAAAAAAAAAAAAATGTGTAATATGTTTGATAACTGTTTACATGGTGATTTCTTTTTTCAGTGGGAAAGATCAGAAATTACTTGCTTTCTGTGGTGGAAGTGAGCAAACGCTAATATTTTTGTGTCACACACCAAGCGAAATATTTGGAAATGGGAAAACACCTGTTTGCAAAAAGGCTTTTTTGACCTACGCGTTTTGATCAGCTCCTCTCTTTAGCCTTCTGGAAGTGCATACACCAATGTCATCTAATTCCCTCCAATCTGCCTGTAACTTTTCAGCCATATTGATCTGCTCTAGTTTATGAAGCTACTTGACTATTGGAGAGAAGAGTTTATAAATAAAAATGGAGAAATGGGCTTCCATATCACAGGAGCTGCAGCCGCGTTGCTTTTGTTTATCACACAACACACATTTTTTGGAACTTTTCTTAACCAGGAGATTGCAAGGGAACTCGGTGTGCCAATGTCACCGGGAATTGTTGTGCTGTATTGTACTATGCAAATGGCATTTTCTCTCTCTCTTGGGATGGAGAGGTTTTCGGGTTTGTTTTTGTAGATAAGATATAAATTCTGTAGTGGTTCTACGAGTGAATACAAGTAGCCCCAAGCTCCAGAGTATGTCACGTCGGCCCTCCCAGTAATTTGACAACCTCGTAAAAGCACAACGTAAAAAATGCTGCTGTTGCTTCAGCATCTGCAATAGTCATGACACAGGGATGCTGGGCTCTGTAAACAACTGGTGCATGGCAACCTGTTCTCTGCGGATGTTTCTTTTCACCCCTGTTCAGCGATGGTCAAATGCATAAATAGGCATAAATTATCAGGAGTGGGAAAACAAAATTGGCATTGAGATTGCCGACATTGGAGCTGTGATTGCCTTCTCTTGAGGAGGATATTAGAAACCTCAAAAAGATACAGACATCAGAGATAGAGAGGAGCTTCTAAGGAAGTAGAGAGATTAGGCAGATTGGGATGCATCAGTTTGGGAAAGAGACAGCTGGGAGAGAGGTATGATCAAGATGTAAATAGTCCAAAATGGAACAGAAGAAGTGCACACAGATGATAGTTTGCAATATCTCGTGATTTGAGCTCCAAGGGTTACCTAGTGAACTCATCAAGCAGAATGTTTAAGCAAATCAAGGGAAGCTCATTTTCCTCAAGTGAGTCATTATACATGCGATTCACTGCCACGGGCTGCTGTGGAGTCCCGAAGTGTCGAATGGAGGTGAAGAGGGAGCAGATCGCCGTGGAAGGGGATCCTGTGGGGATGTTGGACATAGCAGTAGCATTTACAACAGGAGGCCTGTAAGGATCCCATCACCTGTTTGCGTCCTCCCTGCTCCCATCGGTAACGCTGCAGTTGTAGAGCAAGAGATGAAAGATAAACTGATGCTGCGAGGCCGCATCATTGTCCTGAACTGGAACAGTTGGACTCACAGAGGTAAGGACATCACAAACACACGGCATTAGCCCTAGTGGTGACCTAGAGAAGGTCGGGGCTGAACATGTGAATCTTACCCTACCTGTGAGACATAGCAGGGCGCAGGGAGCGTGAGGAAGCGGGGCAGTGCGGGTGGATGCTTTTCTTGTAGAGTTCAAGTGCAGTTCAGGTCAGTGGCTGCAGTCAGACAGCAAGGCTGTGCGGCTGGATGTGGACAGGAACGTGCACGTGTTAATGGTGTTTGAGGAGCAGTTTCTGTGGGAGACCTGTGAGCCAGGCAGCTATGCAAATCAGACCATTAGTGTCTTTAAAAGATAGACTCCATCCAGCAGGAACTGCCTCTGGAGAGACGCCAGAGCTGTATCCCAGGTAGCTCTGCTTCTCCTATTAGGTCTTTCACTCCGTTGTTTTTTCTGCTGGTTTCCTTTCCTCCTGGATAGGCCTTCTATCCGCTATGTTTTAATCCCCCAAGCATACTGTGGGGATTGCCTTCAATGTTACTCCTGCCTGGAAGCGCATGCAAGGAGGGGATGATGTATTTTTATTCCCTCTCTCTTTTCGGAGCTAATCACCCTGGTGAAATTGAGCTGTAATGCAGCTGGCAGCGGTCAGGCTGAGCTTAGTGTGTGCGATCCAGCACACAGCCAGGTTCCTGCATCGACAAAAATGAGCACGGACAGCCACGAAGAGGAAGATGTATCGCACGCGCCACAGCATGAGGCGCTGTAATGCCTTCCCTGTCCCCCAAAAAAGGGAGACGGGAGGGAATGGAGGAGGCTGTTCTGATTTTATATCTATATTCTGCTCTGTAATCAAGGTGAGCAAAGAACATACCAGCCAGGGGAGATGTTAGCTTGATTGTCTCCTCGGTGTGGCTTCTCCCTCCCTTTCCTGGACAACCACAGTGCCCTTCTCTAGGGGGAAAGCAAGACCCAGCTGACCAGCACTAGAAGCCATGTAGACAAACTGTTCCTGCTCCAGGAGACTGCTGTTTGTAAGATGTCTGCAAGCAGGTGAGAGAAAACACTCAAGGAAAAAAGCCTTTGCCTCTTTTTCTGTCAGCCAGACTCCCCATGGCGACACGGTGCATCAGATCCTCTCCCAGTCCCTTCCTCTCGCCCCTCTCTCTGAGGCTCCCTGCTCGGCTCAGACTGAGCTGCTGCAGGAGGGAATAGCTGCATCGCGAGGGGAGAGGAATCCTAGAGGATTTCCAGCAGTGGTTGCCTCCGGACTTGTGCCCGGGATGTGTCTTGTCTTGCCTCAGGCCTGTGCTGCTGCAAATCCTCCCTGTGCTTTTTACTCTGCTCATGGTGCAGCTGCCTGATTCCCTCTGGTGAGTGAGGAGAGGCAAAGCAAATACATACACAGGTCCCCGTTCCTCAGCCTTCTTACCCTCCCGAGTACTGGCACAACATACGGAGATCAACCTGGGCTCAAGTACTGCGGTCTGTAGCTGCCTTAACGTGTGCTAGAAGTGACTACCCTGTAGCAGAGACTGGAATGCCTTGTAGTGTTTAAAGGCTTGTGCTGCTCACTGAGGAAAATGGGGGGGATGAGTCTCCAAGGGTGACCCAAACTGCGGATGGGGAGAGCCCCCATCTTCTACACGAGCTTCTGCCATTGTGGACGTGTTCCCCAGGGTGACAACAGGACAAAAGCTGCTGTCTGGCATGTGGTCCCCGGAGAGCCGCTTAACCATGGAAGTGTTCCGTGGGATGGGAGGACGAGCGGGTGGAGGAGGGCTTGGAGGTGATGAGCGACTCTGTGTGTAGGCAGGGCAGGAGGGAAGAGGACAAGCGGCTGCTGAAGCAGCGACCCAAGCGCTGCCCTTGGTTGAGATCCTGCTTTGAGTTCATGTGATGGTTGCGTAGCTTCCTGCGCCCCAAAGGAGAGCAGAACCAGCCCTGTATGCAGCCCTGAGCTGAAGCTGTTTAGCCATAGCACCCGCTGCACCCAGGTGCCCTAAGTGCAGGGCAGCAGCATTGGGACCCCCTGGGTGCCCAGGCGCTCAGCAGAGGGCAGAGAGCCTCAGAGCGCTCTGCCAATTCTCTCTTTCCATGAATGACCATTCAATTTTCCTCTCTGCTATCAAGCCCTTAAAAAAAAGCCAATTGAAATCAATGGGGGAGGTGCTCATCGTTTTCAGGGTTATAGGCTTTAAAAAGATTGGATACTGGAGGAAAGAAGAGCAGGCAGGGGAAGGGAAGAGGGAGTAAACGCTGATGTAACATTATGGTTTACAATGTAAACAGATGTGAGAGAGGGAAGCTTTAGTAATGATTCTCCCAGCAGCCACAATGCAGCGAAGCTGCGTGTGGAAATACATACATTGAGCAGCAATCTTGATTATGTAAACTGCTCTGGAGGCCCAAAGGGAGCCAGTCCCCCCGAGATCCGTTTCTCTGCATGTCCTATTTCTATATGTAATTAAGTTCTCCGCTCTGTGTTGTGCTTAGGGTTCTTGTTAGCGGTAAGCAAATGCTCCACGGGATGGCTGTCACGCACAGAAACACAGGGAGAAGCCCTGCCCTCTTCCATTGCACTCCCAGGGACCGGCAGGAGTGTGTGCAATAGCTGCAAGAGGGGCACGGTAATATCTTGTCTGGCTGTTTTTGATAAAATCCGTTGTCCAATGACTATGAAGTATTTTGCAAGTATGGAAGGGTGAATCCTCTCCAGACAGGTATTATCTGGCATATTTTTTACAGCAAGAAATGATTCAAATTTAAGGAAATTTGTGGCTGAGTCAAGAGCAAAGCTGAGAATTTGCAGTCTCCAGCTCCATTTCGGCTGCTGTCTTCACCTCGTGATCTCCTCAGCTGAATGAATGTTGGGAGCAGCTCCTTTAAAACCCAGTCCCGTTGTAACACAGCCCTCCAATGAGTCTGGGCAGAGCTGGACCTATCCTACCTCAACCACTCCATCCATGTAACTGCTATGACAATCATCTTTTCCCCAGGGTAAACATTTTTATTATGCAACACTGCTGAGGCACCTTGCAAGCGAGAAGACCCACCGACAAGCCTGTGTTCTCATTTTGGATATATTTGTGTGCCTGTTTTCTGCTTTAGCTGCCATTCACTCGCTTTGCCTGCTCATTAGTTCTGCCTCAGTGCGGGACCTCTCCAAAAATGCAGTGCTGGCAGCGGGCATGAATTCTTAACGACTCCCGTCTCCGATGACAGCAGCCGAGGCCAGGCAGCCCGTTCACTCGCCGAGAGCAGGCGATGCAGAATAGGCTGTAGTTTGCTGCTCATTTCACTCATAGTCGGGTGAGCTCTCAAATCACAGGAGGATCTGCAAAATATGCTCAGGTGCCGGCCTGCTTCTCGTGCTGCAGCAAGAACTGGTTCTGATGACAGGTGGAAAGAGGAGTCGCTTGTTCTGTGGAAGGTGTTGCACCCATTTTTAACACTCATTCTGGCCCCTTGCTGCTCTCCTACCCAAGAGATCAAGAGCAGATCCTGCTTTTGATCCAAAGCTGGAAGTCCTAAGCCCGGTTTGCTCAGTGCCCTGTTCTGCTGCCCAGCTAAATGCAGAGGGAAAATATTAAATCACTAAAAAACAAACAAAGCAATGCAGTAATCAATTTAAAGAATAAATGCCAAGGATTTCATTTTACAGAACAATTGAGAGACTTATTTTAATGGGCACTTTCATATTCATTTTTAGCAGTGCTTTCCTTGTTTTTTTTGTTTCCATTCTGTTCCTGTATTGAAAGCTTCCTTGGCTTTTTGCAAACAGTTTTCAACATAAGTTAGCTCTTCCTTTCACAGATTATATCTTCTTTCAAGAAAAGAGAAGCCTTAGCAAGTTAGGAGAAGTGGGAATGGAAGCTAAATTCTACCAAGGTGCCCTTCATTGTATTTCATTTAGTGGCAGGCATAAGAAGAAAAAAAGATAGAGGAAAAGCACGTAAGTCTGTCAGTTTGGCTAGGGCTTTGCTGTGCAGGCCGGGCAGTCAAGGTCATTTTTGGAATACCTGAAGTTCAGCCTCCTTGTTGCTGATCTGAACTACAGAGGGGCAGAGTAAAATGATGAAAGGCAGTCAGGAAATTCCACTCGCTACAGCACGATCCTGTTTTGGAGGAGGGAGGAGGACGAGGTGTGCTGTCCTGATCACGATTGTACCGCTTGGATTTTACCTTTGCTCCTTTGCAGCCACCTTTATGTTCTTGGCCCTGGTGAGACAGACTGGGGACCAGTCTAGAGAACCAGGGTGAACTGGGCTTACAGCTTATCTTAACCGGGCTTAAGGAACCTTGCGGCTCCTTTGGAGACGCGTGGAAGTTCACTCAGACCAACTCCGCTCTCTCCTTAGTAAGCTGGCTCTGGGGTGAAGGATTCAGCACCTGCTAGTGACCAGCTCTTTGGGGCTCTCATCCCCGCAAGGACGCGTGCTCATTCCACATCCCACTTGTTCTCCAAGGTGGCTTTTGGAATCTCAACATAATTATTCACAAGCCACAGTTGGAGCTTGCGCTCGCGAGGGTCGGGGCTGCTATGTGCATCCCATGAGGATCTGATGGTAACTGGAGCAGGAAAGTTTGTCTGAGATGGATCTGTTCCTCCTGAGGTTTCCTGAGGATGCACCTTGGGCAGGAGGCAGCTACAGGCACAAGGTCCAGAGAAGGTAAAGGAAGGAGCTGGAGCTGTCAAATTTGGGTGTGAAAATTCCTTTTACTTCGGAAAAGATGCAAGTGATGGGACTGCTTAACTGGAGAAAGAGCAGAGCGGTAGGTCATCTTCAGGGTACCACTACCGTCTCACCCTAAAGACTTAAGAAAGGTGCATGTTCTGTTTAGGGTAGTTGATTTAAATCACCCATTTTAATCATGATTTAAATCAACAAGCAGGAAATCTTGATTTAAAAAACACATTTTAATCTTGTGTTTTAAAGTTCATTTCCTAATGAAACGCAGCTTCTCATTGGTTGGTATAATTTGGTACTATTTTTGGCAAAGCAGAAAGGGACGCGACACCCATACATATTTATTGGCACCACTGTATAGCTCAACATGTATCTATTCCGATTTGGAACTTTTGCATTTTTTTATTATTTTGGAGAAGTGGCGAACATGTAATTTCTGATTTATTAGACCTTTATTTTTTAAGTTTGTCTCAAGCTAGGCAAAGGATCAAAATAAAAAAGCAATTCAAAATGCACGAAAGTTTGTGTTTGTACCGCAGAGCTGGTGGAAGCCGCTGCGGATGATCTACTCTGTGCTTTGGCACCGAGGCAAGATCAATTCCACCTCTCCCTTCCTCACAGGTGTTTGTTTAACCTTTTTGGGGATGTCTCCAGTAAAAAATTCTTCAACTCCCCTGATCTCTATGCAAGTTAAATGATTTCTTCTTCTTTTGCCACTGTGAATGCGGAGGACGATTGACTGCTGCAGTGATGACCTGCCAGCTCTTGGAAGCTTGTTATGCCTCTATGTCTTGGTCTTTTGTAGCCTGAACAAACCTGGTTCATTTAACCTTTCCTTGCTGGGTCTTTCTCCTAAGCCTGGCAATTATTTTGTTTGTCCTTCTCTAGAGCCTCCTGATTCTTCATTTTGTTCTGCATCTTCCCTGAAATTGCTTTGTGGCTGCTTCGAAAGGAGGAATTGCCTCCTGTGGGCAAACTCTGGAAATCCTTGCTATGGGATGTTGCAAGGCAACAGAGGCAAGAGATTAAATGTGTTTAAGAAATATTTAATGAGTTAATAAATGATGTTCCTGAGCTCTGAGTTGCTGGAAAACATTGTGAAATGGGGACATGGAGGACAGAGAGGGAGATGTCTTTGTTTCAGGAGCCAGTCAAGCCGCAGGCCCGCGCTCGCTGTCCCCCTGCTCTTCACGCGACTTGGCAGCACCACTGCTTTCGCTGGAGTTTGGATTTGGTTTTAACTCTCTGTGCTGCTCTGTGAAGCCAGAGAGCGTGGAGAGCAGTGACCAGGTCACATTCTGCACGTGGGCATGGCGGGCACCAAAACGGGCTCCTCCTCTTTCACCTTGAGTGCTTAAGGTGGTCAGAGCTTTTTAGCAGACCCTTATTCACTCGCAACTTAATGATCCCAGAAAACTGCTGTGGAACAGATGATTTTATCTGATTCGGAATTGCGGCCACCATCTTACTGGCACCAGCCTGTTGCTCAGCCCGTTCTTGGATGGTGAAAGCTGGGCATGGCTCCCTTTCCCAATCCTGTTTTTTATCCACAGGTTTCTAATTAGAGATTTAGATTCGGAGAGAGCCCTCAACCCCAGCTGTGAGATGGCAGTGGGAGGGTTCCCTTGGGTGTGAGTAAACACATTCCCAGCGCCAGGACATGGGTGCTTGGGGCTGTTGACACTGGGGTCTCTGAGGCTGCTGTGAAGAGGATTGACAGAGTGAACAGGCACTGGGGGAGAATCGAAGCTTGCTCAAGAAGGATAACGTGAGCTCTCCTCCAAATTCACAGGAGGTTGAGGTCTGCATGTGCTTTGAGGGTGGAGGCAATTCCAGGGCCAAGAGCAAGTAGCTTTAAAAGGTGACATGAGTCCTCCCCACTGCCATCCCTCCCCTTTCCCCGGCATCTTCCAGGACTGAGCCAGCTAGCCGAGCACTCTGACCTCGGCTGCGCGGTCTCCATGCCCTTCGGACACTTTTGGTGACCTTACAGGCGCCTCTTGTTTCCGAGAGGGCTAAACCATCCCCTTGGAGGTATCTTTGTGTGGATGAGCGGGTGGGCTTGGTCCCTCCCTCGGGCCTGGACGTGGGGCGAGTCCTCCCTGTGGTGGTCAAAGCTGGCTTGTGGGTGCCTTGTGGGTCTTTGTGGCTGGTGGTGCTGCCGGGAGGGTGTTGCTTTGATGTGAAAGATAATTAAGGTCACCAGAAAGGATCATTAGGGGCCTCCTGCCTGGCTAAGCACGAGTGCCCAGGAGCTTAATAGCCTGCTCTGGTGCACAATGGCTCGTGCAAGGTATTTATAGAGAAGAGTGCTTCGAAAGGGTCCTGAGTTCTAGCTCCTCCTACTGTTCTCTAGTTAGGGCTGAGCCTTGCTGTTAATAAGGGAAACACAGACATTGCTCCCAGCAAAGGCAAAAAAATAAAAGCCCTTTGCTTCCCTTCCCATCTTATCAGGAGCACCCTGCTGTTCCGCTCTGCTCTTCCACAAAGGAAGTGGATTCTCTGTCTCTGCTGTTCTCCTCACTTGAGGGTTGGGTGCTGGGCACATCCATGTGGCTCTACTGTATCCCTGAAGTAGGATCCTCACAGCAGACAGCAAGGAAAGTGCGTTGGTTTGGAAGGAAAGGGAGAGTTTGGAAGATGCAGGGTTAGGTCTCTGTTGTGCTTTGGGTTTACCATGTAGTGCTGGAAAATGCTCTGCTCTCTGTGTCTGTTCTCAGCCTGTAAATGCAGACGCTGTCTGCCTCAGTAGGATCTCTTAGACTTCTTTAGTATTAAACATAGTCATGTATCACTTTGAAACCATATTCTGTCCATGGGGGAAAGGACACGAGTGGTGAAACCAGGCTTGCTTTGGATCTGCGGCCCAGATTCCTGTATTTCTCGCATGCTCCTTTCGGAAATAAGACCCATGAAATATGTTATGGGCTAGAAATACTGCAGAGGGCTATTTTGAGCCCTGCTGGCTTTACCAGAGATTGCAAAATGTGCCCAGCACTTCTCACTGTGTAGTTTGAGTGAAAATGAGCATCTTAAGCCTTCTGCCCGTGCTTCAGGTAAGCGTTTCCCTTTCAAGACATGTGTAATCCCTGTCCCCAAAAGAGCGCAGGGTCTGGCTCGGAAGGACACATCAGTTCTCGTTGTCTGCACTGCAAAATCACCAGCCATGCTAAGGCCTCAGAAGAGAAATGTTTGTTAAAAACTCAGTTAACTCTTGTTAAACAAACTTAAATGTTTGTTAAAAATTTTGCTAAAAATTTTCCTGTGTTAAATTCACTGGAGAATCCACTTGCCCGGTCTCTTCTGGTCTGTGAGAGCTATTAGGAGATTTATTTATTCCAGTGCAAACTTGCAGGCTTGTAAACAGAAGCTCTTTCCTTGGGCTGAGTCGAAAGGATCAACTTCCCTTTGATTTCCTGCGGGACTGGAGTCGACTGCATCTCTTGCTCTGCTCAGGACCAGAGCCATGGGGAGCAGAGGGACAGCAGAGGAGCAGGAGCGAACAGAGGGCTCTGTGCCTGCCTCGTGCTGCTAATGGGCAGCAAATCCTGCATTAACACAGCAGTAAAACCGGGGCAGCTGCAGCTTCCTGCCACAAAGATGAGCCCTGCAAGAGCTGGAGCTGCAGCCTCCCTGTGTAGGAGGAGGATGAGGACAGGCTTTGGCTTTGAGGCTGAGGATAAGCTGCGTGGCTTTGGAGCGGGGAGGAAGGGGGAGCTTTCCTGGGCTGCCACAGCGCTTGGAAGAACCGGCTGCTGTTTGTGAGGCCTCTGGTTGATACCGGCGAGCTGAAGGCAGCTTTGGGAGCCTGGCTGGCGCTTGTTAAAGCCCTGTGTGTGAGAAAGAGCTTGCAGAGCTTGTTGCAGAACTGAGGTTAGAGAGAACAGCTGGGCTGGCCTCTCATTCCATTTTTTTTTATTTTTTTCTTTCCTGCACCTTGCTTAGGAAGATCCACATAATCTTGGGCCCTGCTTAACACTGGGACTTCTTGGTCACCCTGTAGCTGGTGCACAAAAAACAGAGGAATTGTAGAGTTATTCTAGTTGCTCCACCTGCAGATTCGCTTTGCTGGTTTTAAACCTGCCCAGGGATCCTTGGCCCTGGAGGAGCTGTTGGGATCCAAAAGATCCCTCCTGGGGAAGGCAGTGGACAGAAGACCTCACTTGAGTTCCTGGCCGTGCCCTGGTCCCTGGGCTCACTGTGGAAGTCCCTTCCTGCACAAGCCGTGCTCCTCGGTCACAGGGGAGATGCTGCTGATCGTCACATTTCTGCTGAACCCGAGGGGGTTAGACACCAGCACAGAAATCGGGAGCTGCGCCTGGACCAGCCATAACTTCTTTCCGCCCCTTCCTGGAAGGATGAGCTCCACGTCGCTGCACTCCCGGGAAGCAGCTCTTTCCCATGCAACCGCCGTGTACTCGCGGGGCAACGCGGGACCCTGGAATTCAGCTGAGTTCTGAGCAAGAACACAGCCCCTCTGCATTTCCTAGCTTCTCCGTAGGAAACATCTTCACCCAGCGGCTGCAAGGTGCTTTTGGTGACCTGGAGTGTCCCGACAGTGCTTACAAGCCATTAAAGGGTTTGTTTCTCAGCGTATGAAAAGCCTTAATTCAATCTGCGTTCTCTCCTGGCGTTCCTCGGAGGTGAGCGTGTCCCCTCGGCAGGAATCCTCCGATGCTGCTAATTGACCTGAAAGTATCTCGTGTCTCCTCGCAAATGTCACCCAGCCCTTTTCAAGTGCAATTCCAGGCAATCAGGATCAATATACTTCTCTGGCGGAGTGCATTAGTGGGTGACTGACAGCGCTGTGGCGGGAGCTAGTGCACGGGGGCCTCCAGGCGCTCGGCTCCGCTCTGGTCCACGCAGGGCCGAGCACTCGGAGCGGAGCCGCTGCCTCCACAGCGTTTGTGCAGTGCTCAGCACGCTCATTGGCACCGTGTAGGCCCTCAAACCCTCCCAGGTCCCTGTGGTCCTGCCTGGGACACGGGGAGGACATCTGCATTGCCCCATCTGCTGCTTTGTCATTGCACGGCCTCGTGATGCTACAGGAAGGCAGGGGCTGAATTTTCTGCCTGTTTTAATCAGTTCAGCACTTGATTTGATATAAGAAAAGGTCAGCATGTTTTTAGTGTACCTTTTACACAGGGAACATCACTGGTATAATTCTCTCTCCTCAGATCCCAACATGTTCTTGCTCCCTGGAAGGCTTTAGTCTACAGCAGAGGACTTCTCTTGCTCTCCTTATGCAACATGGGTGCTATTCTGAGATAACATTTGAATTCCTGATTTCTGCGGTTCAGCAAATATACATCCTCCCTCTTTAGAGTCTTGGAAATGTTTTTGAGTTTGTCTTCCCAATAACGCTGTGAGGGAGGCGTGTGCTGTGCTCTCAGCTTAGATAGAGAGGATGAAAGTCATGAGGAAAAAAATAGAGGAGCTTTGAAAACCCCATGATGCAGAGCTTCCTGGAGGGAATTAGATTTGGGCCCAAGTGCCTTCTGCTTCCCTTCCCACACTCTTAAAAGGCTGGCGCAGCTGCTACACCTGCACTGGTTCCTTTTCCGGAGGGAACTCGCGCGCCTGCTGAACCCCACTTGTGCTGCTCTCCTTGGGCGGGAGAGTCGGCTTCGCCCCTCCATTTGGGAAACATTGACCCGGGCGATTTAGGAGCAACAAGAAGCAAATCAAAGAATATTTCTGATTTTCAGATAAAGAAACGGATGCTGAGAAACCGTGCGCCGTGTCCTAATTGAGAAAATACTTCTCAGTTGGAGGAGATAAAATTCTTCCGAGTGTGTGTTGTTCTTCCTCATGTCTACTGCTATTCCCACCTCTCAGAAGAAGCTGCTCCCTGGCATTGACAGCGAGAGCAGCTTCCCAGGCGGCGAGCATGGACCCGCTCAGGAATCCATCTGCGGTGCCAGGCAATATTTGGAGGGCTTCTCTGCCATGCCGTGGGTTTGAGGCACCTCAGCTTTGTGCCGCGTGAGCTTCGTTAGGAAGGAGTTAACACGCGTGCCCTGCGAAGCAGCCAGAACAAGTGCATCCAAAACTCCTGCAATCAGAAGCAAGCAACAATTATTAACACCTCGGCATTTAGCGTGGCAGATCGCTTACACTCCCAGTGATTTTGTGCGCTCCATTCCAGAGCACTTGCAGTTGTCACTCAGCAGCTCCATAGATCATGGTGACCTTAGCATCATGTCAAGGGGCTTCGCTCCATCAGGGATAATGAACATCTCCCACCGGTTTCTTCCCATCATTCATCTGAGATCCAGAAGTTCATCATGCAAATGACAAACAATGTTAATTTTCTGCCAATAATTCCTCCAGATGTCCATGGGACTCCAGCTCTCTTTGCCCAGAACAGTAAAATATGTTTGTCTTCCTCCCTATAATTCATCAACAAGCCCACAAATCTCAAGCTCTCTATAAACAAAGTGGGAGGCGGGGTGCAGGGTGTATGAGTTCACTACAGACATGGTTTTGTGTGGAAAGGGCTGGTAGAAGAGGTGGAGAAGTTTCTTCTCAGCTGAGCTTTGCACTCAGTTTCTCAGTTACTGCAAATACAGCAAGTGTGGTCATTTTAGCCAGGCCTCATGCTGAACAAATCAGCGTGGCAAGAGAAACTTGGGAGAAATATTTCTGGAATTAGAATTTAAGACTGAGGTGCAGAAGCAGCCCTGTCTGGAATGAAAGCTGATGCAAACCTTAACTGCACCCCTAGGAGACCTTCCATCAAATTGGGCTTTATCGTGGCTCTGTACCAAGGTGCGTTTCAGAAGAGAACTAAGACAAACAGGCAGTTTGCTTGGTTTTCCCAAGCCTTTTGCAGTCCTCTGAACTCTGGGTCCAGCTAAAAACACATGAATGAGTGAAGAGAGTGCAAGTACCCAGCTCCACTGCAGACCTTTGGGGCAGGAATTTAATTTAAATATGGATGTTTTCAAGGAAGCTCTGACAACGCCCCAGTGCTTTTGCGCTCCCTGCATTTGCAAAGTTTATCCTAACGCTCCACCAAGTATCTTGTTTTGGTGTAGGATTGCTTGTCTTCTCCTGGGAAGAGGTTTTCTTTTCCTTCCCTTTTGCTTGTCTGGAGACTGTCTCTGCCTCCTCTTCTGTAGATTTAAGCTTCACAAATGCCTCCCACCTTTCCTTG
This sequence comes from Crypturellus undulatus, assembly GCA_013389825.1. NCBI lineage: Eukaryota > Metazoa > Chordata > Aves > Tinamiformes > Tinamidae > Crypturellus > Crypturellus undulatus. The sequence continues at coordinate 62,194 of VWPW01002835.1, read as the reverse complement.
ACGCCTGCACTGTCAGATTTCCAGCCACCCTTGCCTGCCTCCTTTGGACCCTCTCCAATTGTTTTGTGTCTGCCATGGAGCGGTGTCGCAGCTGAGATCTCACCAGCGTGGAGGGCATGTAATGACAGTTCGGGTGGGCTGTGCATGGTATCCTTTGCTGCATTGGTCCTTGTGCCCTTGAGGTGACCTTGAGGCTGTTTCGGGCGGGACCTGCGGTGTCTCGGCTGCTGTCTGGGATGCCTGTTGCGGTCTCTCTGTCACTGCGCGCACACCAGTAAGACCATCTGTTATGGGAACCTGGGTCTCGAGTCAGGGATGCTTGAGAGAGCTGATGTGAATGGACAAGGGGTGCAGAGCCTGTTTAGAGGAACTGACGCTCATTAACCCCTCCATGGATACTTTCCACACAGGCTCCTGCATGGGGCCGCTTGCAGGGCATGTCAATACGTATGAGATGCCTGTTAATATGTGACCTGGGTGCAGGCACACCTAGCTGCCTGGCCTTAGCTTTCCTGAGTATTTGCTTGCAGCCAAACCCGTGCAGGAGAAACTGCTGTCTGGCAAGTCTGGAGGCTGGAAGCGTCCGCAGCCACCTGGATGTAGCCCCTGCTGCTGAACACATTGCCATCCCTCACCTCCCTGTTGCTGGGACTAAGAGAATTGGTAAGTGCTCCCTCACCCTTGCGTCCCTCACTGTTCTCTTGCGTTCCTGCAGACTCTCTGCTGCCTTTGGCGCTTCTGAACAACAGAAGCTGACTGTGTGTCCGTGTTTTCTCAAGTTTTGGAGGTGGCCGTAGGGGAGAAGTCATTTGTGGCTTTGCCTGGACACCTCCTTCGAGCTACAGAGTTTGGGTCGGGCCCAGGCTGTGACATCAGGGGCTTTACTGCCTTCTTGGTGTTGTTTCCATGTGACAAAAATAGTGGAGCTGTGGCTGCTGGGACGGTCTTCTAATCACAGAGCTGTGGAGGAGCCACAAGGAAATAAAGTCCTAGCTCTTTCTTCATTCCTAGCTCTTTGTCTTTTAGTAATTTCTCCTTACAACCATCAGAGGACTCGTGTATTTTTAAGGCCAGCCTCTCTTTGGTCCCTTTAATGAGTAATAACATCTAACAACATTCTCCCAGTAAGGCTCTTCCCCGGGGAGGGCAGCATCTAATCCTGTTTTATTGCTCAGTCAAATAGGTCACTGTTTTTACTGGATGTGCAGGAAGGGCATTTTAAAGATCCAAGTACAATGCAGAGGTTGGGTTACGTCTGCTGGAGTCAGGTGATTATATGAGACTTCTATTTAAATACACTTTTTATCTTTATCATTCGTGGAGGGAAGCTACCAGATGTCATCTCTAGAGACAAAGAAAACGGAATCATCATTTTGTAGTCCAGAAATTTCATCGTTTTCGAACTAACAAACAGGCTGATTTTGGATGCTGGGGATAGGCTGTGGCACTAAGAGTCGTTGCTGAGCAAAGCAGAAGCAGATCCATCCTGGAAGCCTGTAGGGGTAAAACAGGCATCTCTTGCACCACAGGAAAACTTGAATTCTTGAAGTCATGTCCAAGACTGGGGCATTGCGGGCTGTTTCCTTAGACCCAGACCTAGTGGCAGATTTCACTGAAGGAAAAAGTGTTTTTGAGAAGTTACTGGGTGCTGATCTGTCGAGAATGCTTTTTCCCAGGCTGGATTTGGTGGGGATTATCTTAGATTTTCATTTAGTTCTGAAATCCTGTGTATTGGTTTTATAAACTAAAAGCCCTTCACAGCAGGTTGCTTGTTCTGTGTTGTTGTTTTAACCAATGCATAGAAAAGAATTTAAATTTCCTTTAGGAAATTTAAAGGACAGGCCCACCTCATCAGTGGGGTAAATCAGTGTAGTTCACATATTTGAAGGCAGATGCATCAACCCTGGCAGCTGAGGATCTAGCTTACTTTGATTAATATCTCACCAAGATTACTCAGCCTTACCAAGGGACTTGGATTACCAGTCTATAAAAAGAAGAGTGGGAGAAGAGAGGACATTAAATATAAAAATAATCCAATGATGGACTTGAAGCTAAACTCGCTGCAAATCAAACAAATAATGAAAACATCCTCCTCACACAGGTGGGCAATGGGCTTGTACACAAGAGCAAGGCTTGGAGCTATGTCCGAATTAGAAGTATGTTGCTCTTTGCTTTCTGGTGGCCATGGCCTCGTCTTTTAAAGACAGATTTTTTTCCACAGGAGAGCGTCGCTCACTAGAAAATGCCCAGGGGAGTGCGCAGGAGATTCAGGTGACAAACCCTTTGGAAAATCCTTGCTTCTGCTTCCCTGGGAGACGTGGGCTAGTGCCAAATCTCCCTAGCAAATTGCTGATTGAAGCTGAGGAATGAAAAGTAGACTCCCTTACGTGTTTCAGGACGTGACGTGTGAGTTGGCTTTAAGGTTTGTGACAATGGCTGAACCTTCGTCTCTCCCCTCCCATTGTGAAGTTTTTTTTCAATGTTCTTACCCCCTTCTAAAATGTGAAATGTGTTTGGAGCTGCTCTTGTGCTATGTAATTAGACTCGAGGGAGTTGATACCTCACTGGGGGAGCAGAGATTTAACCACAACCTTCAAATCCAGCCACACGGGAACGCACCGGCTTGCTAAGTGCAGTTGCAGCCCTTCCTGATTTCTGCTAAAGGTGCTTGGACATATTCTGCAAGGGTTTCAGGCCTGGTACGGAGGGTGTCACGAGCTTCAAGCTGGGTCTAGGTGAGCAAGGTGCATGACAGGCTCCCTCATTCATCATCCTACATTGGCCTGGGGTGAGTGCAAGATGCTTTGAATGTGTTGGAGGGCTCTGAGATGAGAGAATGAGGCTGAACGGCCTTAAAAACACTGGTGACTTAAACTGGAGCATCTAATAACGCCCGAGGAAATGAGAGAGGGTCATTCGGAGGCTTCCTGGGCAATTACGTACATGGATGGTCACCAATATCGCCTGAATACCCCAGTGATTACGCCAGTCTGCCCAGTTTTCTTTACATGGAACTAAGGTTGGATGAGGATAAGCTGGTTTCTTGGTGCATGAGTGTTTGTCGGGAGGTGCTTTCCCTCCGTCGCCCCCATGGAGCTGGCAGTTGTCCTTGCGCCGCCCCACGATGCGTCCCCGCTCGGCGGGTCACTCCGACTGCGCGCTCAACCGATGCCCTTTGCTTCAGGGAAGGGCAACCCCAGAGCTCCGTTCTGCTTGAGCACCAAGGCAAGCGCCGCTTCGAGTCTGTGCCCACGTGCACGTAACCATGGTGAGCTCTGGGTGCTGGCTTTTTGAGGAGAAAAAGTTGCTAAGCAGTAAATGCGACCTGCTTTATTGAAGAGATGTGAGGCTTTGCTGACGTCAATCTCAGCGTAAAGTCACCCCTCCTCCAGTCTCAGTCCCATCCTTCTCCAGGTTGCAAAAACAGTGAATGCCCCATGGAGGGGCCTGAGAGGCCACTGTGTTTTGGATCATTCAGGCTGGGTTTGAAACGGTTTTCAAAAGCAGATCTGCTAATTGAAATGCCTTGGAGAACACATTTTAAAACCATTTTCCACTGCTGTCTGAGACACAGTTATGGTCCCTCTCCGCCGCAGACCTGCGCAGGGACAGGCTGAGGTGGCAGCTCCAGCCCTGGCCAGCCCACCTGTCCGTGGCGCAGGTTGGCCCTCTGGTGCCTCTGAGGGACCCTCAGTGACCCCGCGGCTCTGAAGAATAGTGGCGCTTTGGTGAGGAGCCAGGCCTGCACTGAACATGTGATGGGTTTTGAGTGTCTCTCTTGAACAGAGCCACCCTATGATGGGTTTTGTTGCTGCAGGAGTTGAGGGAGAGCAGAAAAAAATACTTCAATGACATCTGATGATGGCATCTCTCAGGCTTGCCCTGCCAGGGTTCTACCACTGCACCATTTAAAGTCCATCTTTGACAACATAGACGTATTAGCTTAGGGCTTACTGAGCACAAAGGAGAATACTGCTTCTGATGCTGTCTTGGGGTCTTGTCTTCTCTCTCTGTCCTCCCTCTGTGAGTCAGCCTCTTCCCCAAGAGCAGTAAGTGCAGTAAAGCATGTTCTGCGAACCGCAGCTGGACCTGGACACGCATCGAAATGACTGCGACTGTTGCATCTTTTTGTGGCTCTGTTTGGTTTTCTCGGGCACTCAGGACAACTATTTGGTATCTACAGAGCTGCCTGGATGCTCTCTGGAGTGTTCAGCCGGTAGCAGCTCCCTGCCTTAGCTGAAACATTCAGCACGCGGAAGGCAAAAACGTTGGATCTGCAGCATGGGTTGGAGGAAGGAGAGCCGTGCATGGAGGACTGACTTAACACGGTTTTGCGTTGCCATTCTTGCTGAAGATTTTGGTTTTGATTTAAGAGGAATTTCAGTCCTGAACACCCAGAATTTCTCCATGTCAGGAAGTGTCTGAGTTCTTAAGATTCAGCTGTGTTGTCTCCTCCTCTTGACGCAGCCTCTGTTAGAGGCTGGAAGTGCTTGGTCTGAGAATCCTGGCTGCTCTGAGCTTGTTGCATTCTGCACTTTCCCTCTGGCCTGGGTTGTAGTGATGGATTAAGTAGGTAAGTAATAGAGTGGTAATGAGATAACCACTGACATTGAGCATTAACATGGGGATATATGAAGTTACCATCCAGAACTAATGGCCTGAACTATCACTAGGCTGTAATTAATGGATGTGGTGACTGAGATTTACAAGGATATTTTAGGATGCTGCTTGCATGCAACTTTGGTTTTTATGACTTAGTTGGAGAGAAATCAATTAATGCCAAGAACTTAATGGATGGGCTGAAGCTGTTCTTTGTTAATTTGTAGTGCCCCTTCTCTGGAAGAGGTGGGACTGCTCTGGAGCATCCTCCTCTTCCTTGATTCAGGATGGCAGGAGCGGATAGGATGCTGTGGGCTCTCTCTTGTTGGACATCTCATTCTTCGGTGCCTCAGTATTTAGAGATGCTGCAAAATATGTGGGAGATCTTTGTTTATTCCTCTGCTTTCTCAGGTCAGAACAGGAGTCTTCATGGAAAAGAGTGTGTTTTAAGGGTATCCTTGCAGCAGGCTGCATGCATGTGACAGGCCCGTACTCTGGAGACCTTGTCTGGAGGGAGATCTCTCCAGTTCATGTAGTTCACTAGACACGTGACCGCTGTCAAGCACCTGTGAGAGGTATGAATAACATTTTTTTGAGGTGATTGCTAGACTTTTTAGAAAACATAGAATAGTTGAAATTCTTTATGTTAATTAGTGGGAATAATTCAGAAGTCTCTGCTAACTGGTGTCTCTTTGAGCTTTCCATGTCAACGATTGCTGTATAGCAGCCTAGGCGCTCTTAGTTGCATATATTGGGATTATTGAGCCTTCTGTCCCCCGGATCACTCCTGGAAGCATGCAGGGAGCATCTATAAGACTTTGGGCATTATGTGATATGTCAGGTAACTTCCCTTCATGCAACCACATTCTTTTTCTCTATTCAGTTCTCTATGAATTGAATCCTTGCATTTCTAGCTATTGCCCTGTTTTTAGCTGGAAAGAAGGGTATGAGGAGACAGAGCAGCGAAGTTGACCTGAAAACCACACAGAGCAGCCAAAAGCATAACTGGAGCACAGGGAGACGTATCTGTTCTGTGTTTTATTTCTTGAATCATCGCACATTAACAGAAGTACCAAAACAAGAGCTTGAGTCGAAGCAAACAACTTGTCTCTGCAAACCCGGCCCAAATTCCTTGTGTGCCTGAGTCCCTTATGCCTGAGTCCCTTATGCCTGAGTCTTTATGGCTTCCTTCCCCAAGGAAGCCAAGAGCAGGGTGTCTGGCACTCCATAAGCTGTAGTGGGAAGCACTGCTTTTCCTCTGCTTTTCCTTGGTGCAGGCTCGATTGGTTCAGGATGGGAGGGAACTGAGTAAGAAACTTCCACTCGTGAGATCGACATGTGTCAAGACCCGACTGCAGAAAAAACAGATGGATTAGGCGATATTTAAATCCCGCTCCTTCATCCTTGGGAATTTTATTGCTCTCAACAGAACACATGATATAGCTGTTTTTACAAGGGAGCCCAGGCAGCCCGTTCCGTGTCAAGGGGAGATTACCCAGCCTGTTCTCCAGAAGGCAAGTGAGCAGGAATTTTCCTCCACATGGTTCAGAACAAAGTTAATGCAGGGAAAGCCATTAAAATTAATGCCGGTAAACACGGATAAAAAGCAGCAGGGTTGTAACAAGTCTGGGCTGTGCTGGGTTTCCCAGCTGTTGTGCTGTCTCGAAGGCAGTGGGCTTGGGACTAAACTGAGCCCGGAAATCTCCTGTCAGAAAGGACTGGGATGGTGAGAAGCCTTGGGACATCCACTCTTGGTCCAAGCATTTTAATCTGCTTGGGCCTGCTCTCCTTTTCTGGAGAGAAGCAGCAGCTCAGTTTTGTCTGCCCATCCCTAGATCTCGTATTTATTCATGTCATGGTTATCTGCTCTCTTCTGGAGCCTGCCCTCGAAATTCAGCTCCCCCTGGGAACTCGCCCGCACGCGTCTGCAGCCCCGACCTGGCCCGGGCTTCCTGGGAGCCAGCTGCGCTTTGCGCCGCTGCTCTCAGCATGCAGCCGGGGCAGGCGGGGGGTGCTCCGCATCCCCAGCCTCGCTGCACTCCTCACTGTGAGGAATACTGCAGACAGGGTCCCAGCGCTAGTGCCCCGGGGAAGGTCTGGCCCTTTGGCTGGTGTCCCCATGCTCAGTGCATCCCAGGGAGAGCTTCCTGGCATGGGAGCTGCGTGCAGGTTCCCTCTTGCAGAGGGACGGTTTTCCCTAGCCCCACAGGACACTACCATAAGCCGGTCAGCTTCCCCAAGGCTCCTGGCATTGGGAATTTGTCTGACTTGATGCTTTGAGCTAGGAGGACATTCTCGGCCCAGCATAACAGAACCGGTTGCTGTCGGGGGCACTGGGGCGGGCAGCAGGCCTGCAGAGACTTCTGTAGCTTTTCATGAGGAATTACCAAAGGTCAAGACTCAAAAATATTTCTGTGGAGTTGAACTATGTGAAATGCTTTTTCGTTGTATTTGAAAAGCAAAGCTGTTCGTGGATTTTAAAATTCATGTCCCCTCCGGGTCTCTCTGTTTTGTTTCTTATCACTTCTCCCTTACTCCTCAGAGGGAACCATCCAAATCTAAACAGTGCATCATTTCTCGAGGAAATGCAATGAAATAATTTTCCAGAGAAACACAGGCTAAAAATGCTTCTGGTGTTTCATTTGTCTGAGAGATTTTAAGAAGCTTGGATGAAATGAAAGGCAGGGTGATTCAGGGGGAGCTTTCTTGTTTTATTTGAAGAGTCACTTGATAGATTATGTTTGGGAGAGTTGGGCTCCAGCTGTTCTGCACCTTCTCGTGGCTGCCGCGTTACCGAGCTGGGCCTCCTTGCACTGAGTGCTGTGGACGGAACCCTGCGCTCTCCAGGGCTGCCCGTCGTGCTCAGGACGTCCCAGCCTTGTGGTACATTGTACGAAGGGACGTGTTGGTGCAGCGCTGCGTTCCCGAAGAGCGGGAGGGAGCTCCTGTCCCTCAGTGAGGAGCCCAGCTGTATTCTGCTCCATCTTTTCACCTCCGGGAGCCCTGTGCTGAGGTTTTCCAAGGCCCGGTGAGAGCCAGGCACCTGAAGGGCAAATGCAGCAGTAGTAGCATGGGGAAGTCTGCAGGACTCCCCCATTGGCCTTCAGTTTCCCCACGCTGAAGCAGGTGTTTTGGCTGCTCGCGGCTTCCTGCTCCCTCGTGCAACAAGGAGCAGTGCAAAACACCCAGGCTGCAGCTGAGGTCAGCGGAGCTGATCCATCCCCTCCTGGAGCTCTCCTGGATCTTCACAGCGCTTCCCATCATCTCAGAGCAATGTCCACGGGACAGCTTGATCCGAGGCGAGGTGAATCCCAGGCAGCGCTGAGCAGGAGAGCGCAGGGCCCTGTGGAGGCTCCTCACAGGGCAGGAGAGCATCCTGCTGCCGAGCGCCTTGGTGCCGCCGGCCCTGCCATCCCGCGCGCACAGCGCTAACTGCTCATCTCCCCTCTCTGCCACGCCGGGCCCCACATGCTGCCTCTCCTATAAATAGCCTGGTAGGCAGCGGGGCACAGAGCCACCGCAGATGGCCCCTTTTCCACATGCACTCATGTGTGACAGCCCAGACAGGGGCTGTCAATGCGCTGCCTGGAGCCACCCATGAAACCTCGTTACACGTGGTGTCCTCTTGCCTCCCTCCCCGCGCCGCTCGCCTGCCTTCACGCACCCTCATTAAACACGCGCTCCTAAGCAAGGAGCGCTGACTTCCCCTTAATTGAGGCATAATAATTAGAGCATTAACACATTAGGAGGGTGAGACAGCATGTTTAGCTTTTGTGATTAATTATCTGAGGATTGTAATAAGTTGTTAAGACATTAATTACTCCGGCATGTTTATTGCTCTTTGCTGCAGAACAGACACTCTGTAGCAGTAAGTGCCTGGGTGTCTGCAAATGCAGCAAGAGGTGGCTGGGCAGAGCGGAGCACCTGGGTGTCCACAGCAATGTGAGATGTTGGTGACGGCGTCAGGGGGACCATTTTCTCAGTGGACCTCAGTGAAGAAAAACAGAGTATTTTTTCTTATGTCTCCAGGACGCCATAGATGGGTAGGAAGGATATCTGGGTCCCTTCAAATTCATGGAGTTTTCTTTAGGACGTTGGAAAACCCTTTATGAGCTTTTCCCTTGGATTTTTCCCTTTTCTCCATCCCCTGCGCCCAAACAAACAGTTTCCTTTTTGGTGGTTTGATCTTTCCCTCCTCTGGATCTTCATCTTCACAAGTGCAATGTGGCCCATGCCCTGTTGGATCTTCTGCAGTAGGTTGTGCACTCTGCAGACAAGCCAAAGTTCAGAGAACCAGCAGTGGCCGAGGAATGAACAAGCACCCCAGTGCCTGTGCTCCTGTTTTGGATGAGTATTTCTCTGGTGGACTGGCAGGAGTCCACCAGAGAAAGGTGAGTTAGAGCCCTCTGGAGGAGGGCTCTAACTGCAGGAGTGGATTGCAGGACCATAGCCTGTTCTTTAGAGAAAAAGCTGAACTGTGGTCTTGGTCAGCTCCACGGTGGTTAATGAGACTGGTTCTAATGGCAGAGCTCAAGCCCAGCGGGTGGGTAGGTCTGGCGTGCTGCTAATGCTGGTGACAGAGAAATGGAATACCGCATTTTCCCCTTTAGTCGTGATTCTTCCTCCTCCAAGGGAAAGTGCTTGCCATCCTGGAGAGTCCATGTTTCCTTGCTGTACTCTAAGCAGGGAATGATGCAGTTAGCCTGGGACTGATACCATCCATTAGACTGGTACCATCCGCTCTGCTTTGGGGATGGAGGCACCAGCCACAGTGCAGAAACGTGCCCGGGTCTTGCTTTAGAAAATCCTGCGTTGTTCGGGGGCGTTCTGTGTGTGCTCTTCCTTGCCATCCTTTTCTCCCATTTCCAGCACGGGAGGATTGCTGAGGTTTGCACCTCCGGCCGCAATCACAGCCTAGTGACATGTGCTCCAGCTCTGGGCAGAGAGGAGTTTCCTGGCAACTGGTCCCTAGGAGGAGTGCAGGTGGGATTTGGGTGCTCACGGGGTTCCTGTTGCCGTTTTCTCGTGCTCTTGCAACGTGCACTTGTGTCTTGGGCAGGAGCTGGTGAATCACAGCAACAGGAATGGGCTCTTGTGCCTCTTAGTCCTGTGTTAGAGTTGGAACGTGTGGTGATCCGATGTTTCCAAGGCCTTGACTCTGTGGTCTGTCCCACTGTGTCCTCACCAGTTGGAGTGGAGCTGCCGCTCTGCTGCCATTACGGTCCAGACCTGGCATCTTCCTGTGTGCTGCGGGCTCCGTCCGTGTACGCCAGCCGTCGCCGGGCTGTGTCTGCATTCCCACGCAGGGGTCTCATCTTTACACTCAGAATGTGCAAAGCATCAGCCTGGCATTTCCTGCTCAGCACTGAAGGACCGAGAGGGTCACGACCAATGTGGTTTGTCATTAAAAAGGTAATTTCCTCTAGAGATGTGCAATAAGACAATGGCACTGGCCTGTGATCCTGGCATTGCCCGGCATTAATGATTTCCCTTTGCAAGTAATAAGCAGCAAATGTACACATTTTGGGGAGATGTGAATTCTTTTCTTCTCTTTTAAGATTGCTGGCTTCCTAGACCAGACTTAATTAGCAGACCTCATTATTTCCTCAAATGTAACTTGACTTCCATTGAATGAGAATTGTTCAGTGGATGGGGAGCAGCAGAGCAGTGCTGCAATATTCATATTGTTTTAATTGCAACATTAACATTTCATGCAGCTCTTGGCATATTTTTGGGTGCAGCCCTTTAGCTCAGTGAAATGCTGTGAAAGGTTGGATTAGAACAGCTAGGAGAGAGTGACTAGAAGCCACATTTTACCCATCTTTCAGTCATTTGGAGCACATTTAACTTCTCTTTTTGAGGTGCTGAAGCCCTGCAGATACCCAGGCTTGGTCTGCTGGTCTGACAACCTCTCCATGGACCTGACTTTTACCAGGTGAATCAGAGAATTCCCCAGATGTGTCTGGACAGTTGGCCATGGCAGCTGGAGGGAAAACCGCTGTGTAACGGAGAGTACGGATCAGAGAAGGGGAGTTTCTGGGAAGAGGGACTCTTGATTCCACACGGAACTGTCCTGCTAGGATCTCCTATTGGGTCCCTGGTACAAGATGATCAGCGGAGGCCAGTTGCCAGCTCTAGTAAGTGCCTTCTCGCCGTTGCTCTCCGGATGCTCTCACACGCAGTCATCCTGCTCATGGGTGGCTTCATGTATAAGCGATACTGTGAGCTCCGGAGCCCACGGGCTGCATTCTTGGCACTCGCTGGCAGCAACCTGTGGATGAAACTTCTTGCTGGAAGTTGGAATCTCGGTCCACGTATTGGAGAGGGGCTGGGAGTGCTGTGGGAGAGAGAAACTCTCTGCCATCAGTGCTCCCCTTTGGAGTCAACACACCTCTTCCATGTCAGGGAGGGTCTCGGCTCATCCATGTGCCTAGAATTGCAGCTGAATTCTTTAAATCACCAGTAAAGCTGTAAATGGAGCAGCCATTCCTGATACATTCAATGCCAGGCAGTTTAGGCGGTTGGATTCAGCACACCAGAACCTCAACACGGTCTCTGGGAGGAAGGCAAGGAGGGAACACTTTTTCCACAGCCTTTTTGCAGAGGCTAATGTGCCATGTGAGAGTTGGCTGCCTCCCATTCTAGCTAAACACATTAAACCCTCCAATTAGCATTGTGTGCAGAGGAATCCACCAAGTCTCATTTCCTCATGATAGATAGTTTGGCTTTGGATTCTCTGGTGTCTAGTAAGCCGCTTGTGGTGAATGAAGCAGCTTCCCTGGCTGCGATATTTATAGCAGCTCCCTCTCCCACGCAGATCGTCTGGTGTCTAATAAGTGATGATACGCGGCGGTTTGGAAGGTGCTAATAATCTCTCTCCTCTGTTTGACAGTCTGTTCCCATGAAATTTATAGACTCTGACTGTCTCCAGGACCTCTGTGTCTCTGCCAGATCAGGCTGAAATCTGTTTGTGGTGCCACAAGTTGCTAGGGAGGGGGCAGGGGACAGGCTGATCCTGCAAGCTCCATACGGACCCCGTCTTCCCGGGGAGCGGCTGGACGCAGCCATGGCCATGGGTGCCCCCGCCGCAGCCCCGTGTACCCTGAGCGTACAGGCTGGCCGCAGCAGCTCCGCCTGGGTCTGGCGGCGACACGGGACACGATCACTCCAGGCAGAGAGGCACCAGCCTGGGTTAAAATGCCGTGGGTCTCCCTGTGTCCTGTGTCCCAGCTGCGGGCCGGGAGGGGAGGAAGGCTCGCGCCGGAGCCTGGAGGAGCGCGGCGCTGCGCAGCCACTTGGTTCTGCTTTGCTTGCAGCACAGCTGAGTCCGGCACGAGCCTCGTGCAAGGAGGAGCGAGCAGGGAGACGTGCTGCTCAGCAGGGCTGCTGGAGCTCGCCCGGCCTCTGCCCGAGGTGGCGGGGAGGCCGATAGGGAGGCCAGGCGGCAGGGAAGCTGTGGAAGCTGGCTGGGTGCCACCTCCGCCTGCGAGCAAAGCGCATCCCTGCAAGGGGACATGTCCTCGCTGGCAGGGCCGCGACGTGGATCCCTGCCTGAGCAACTCTTGCAGCACGCAGGAGGGGAGCGATAAGTAGAGCTAATTGCTGGTAATTGGAAAAGCGCTTTTCTCCTCCCGTCTCCGTTGCCTTTCGTTTCTCCTCTCTGGGTTTAGCTTTGGAAGCTGCATTCTGTCTGGCCCGTGGTGGCTGCCCAAGTCCCGTGCTAGTGCCAAGCAAAGGCTGCGGGTGGCTGGGCAGGGCAGAGGCTGAGCACCTTGCCCCGAGGGGTGCACGCAGCGCTGTGACAGGCAGCTGCATCACTCTAGTGAGGACTGCGGCAGCAGCAGCGCAAGAGCGGAGCGGCCGGCGGGTGTGGAGTTCCGTGGGGTTTAGCTGCAGCTCTGCTTTCGGGTCCCTGGAGAAGAGCAGTTGCTGCTCTGCACCTCGGTTTCCCTGTCTGGAGAACAGCACTGCAGCTGCCGGGGGTCACGAGCTGTAAGCACGGAGCAGCCGTGTGGCAGCTCTTCCTTCAGACCGGCATTTCCTTGTGTCTGGGAAGCATGAGGGGACCCCATGCGCCCTTGAGCACGAGCAGGGGATACCCCTGTACCTAGTACCTGATCAGGTGCTCGTGGTCTTGATGGCTCCTCCATCCTTTATGGATGCGTCTTGAAACACTTTACAGAGGAGCCTAACTCTGCAGATTGGGAAACGGCACTTCTTGATCCAGAGACTTGTTCGGAGCAGTTGGAGGAGCTGGGGTGCAGCCTGCACTGGTGAGTCCCCATGCCCTCCTGTAGCTCCCTGGAGATCCAAACTGTCTGTGCTCCTGGTAGAGGTGGAGTGTCCCCTCGCCCCCGTGCCCGATCCAGCCCTGCCTGGCACTCACAGGAAAACACGAGCGGAGGAGCTGGCGCCAGCTGTGACACTTTAAGTGCTGACTGTATCCAGATGTGCGCGCCAGCTGTAACGCAGCTGAGCAGCACCTTTGTAGCCCAGTGGGGCTAACCTGGCTTTGGTTTCCTGCTTACGGACCAGGATGCGATGCTGGAATCCAGCTGGTTCTCTCCAGCCGCTGGCTGCCTGGAAGAAATGTGAATTGGGTTGAGAGCCATGCACCCGAGGAGGTACCTAGTACAGGTCAGGAAAAGATGCCCATGGGTGATGCGAGACAGGCTCTAGGAGGTACTGTGGCTTGACAACACCTTCTGGGAATGTGTCAGGACTGCCCTGGGGTGCTGAGGGTTTCCCTGCCGCTCTCCTTGAAGGCAGACTCGGAATGTGCAGCCTCGTCACAAGCGCAATCACCTGCTCCAGTCGCCATCCTCCAGGGCTGCCGAGACACGCAGGACTCGTGTCGCTGCCGCCGCCTCCATGGTGCGGGAGGAGCAGAGCCTGCTCTGCGCTTGGCTCCGGGCTCTGAGCTGTCCCCACTGCACGCCAAGAGCCTCCCCTGGGATGTCCCCACGCCGCCCGGCCAGCAAAGCTGCGCTCCAGCTGCCTCCACGCACCCTCCGAGGGCCTCACGTCATCCCGTCTTGCAGCTCGGAGGGAAACCGCTTTAATTCCATAGGCTGAAAAAGCGAAAATGGGTGAGAGGGGGAAGGAAGGAAAAACAGGGAAAACAAACAGCAGAAAATCTCTGGCCGTTCTGGGTATTTTTAGCTCTTTGCAAAAAGCCATTTATTTATTTATTTATTTATTTATTTATTTATTTATTTATTTATTTATTATTTTAACTCCCTGAAAACTATTCCTGCTGGATTTGGGGTTTGCCTTTGATACTGCATTAACCTCACCACATCTTGAGAGGCTTCAAGACACTTCGGAGCAGGATTTACCTGGGAATCTGACCTGAACTCCGGGCAGAGAGGTGGTGTAGCCCAGCAGCCAGAGCACTGGTTTGAGACACAAAATCAGTCAGCTCCTGACTTTGACTTTGCTGCTAGCTGGTTGAGCAAATCTCTAATCACCCTGTGCCTCAGTCTCTCCCCTTTTGTAAAACAGGGAGTGGAAAAAGGTGCTGACCTCCCTTCTTGAAGGGCTTCGGGATCTGCTGCCCCTATCTAGGAGGAACATTAAGAGGAGAGCTGCCTGTCCGGACCTTGTGGTGCGGTTTGCTCCCAGGGAGAGTCTGCACATAAAGACTCCCTCATTTCCCCTGCCATCCTGAACTGAGAGCAGCCAAAAGTAGTGGGAATCTTGTCTCTTTTCCCCTGAATCCTTCGCCTGGCTTGTTTTCCCTTCCTCCCGTAATCTTGGCAGACTGAGTTTCAATGCAAGGCTATCAAAAGGAAAGGCGCGTGGAGGAGAGTGACTTATGGAGGGAGAGAAGCCCAAGAAAGAGTACTTTGGAAGTAGTGAGACTGTGGGGACACAGGTCAGCTACTCTGACACTTTTACTACAGAGCAAGGCTGTGTGGGAATGAATCTTGGTGTATACGTTGCCAGTGACACCTCTTCCAGGTCCCAGCTGTAGCCTTCGGCAAGGTTGAATGTGCTGCGCTTCTCCGGCCCTTGGGAAGGGGAGCGGGTGTCATCTGCAGCAGGACTCCCCGGGAACGGGCCCTGCGACGCTCTCCTTGCTCTTGGCTGCCGTCTGCCCCCCTAGCACACGTGTCCCTGGGGTGCTGCTTAAGGACGCGCGGGCTGCCAGTGTGCTCGAAACCAGTCGAGTCATTTCTGCAATAAACACAAAGGTGCTGCTAGCAGCTCAGGTGCGTTTGAAGGTACCTGCAGCAGCAGGAAGCCTGCTGGCCCTTAGCGACGTCAGCTTCTGTGTGTTGCTCTGCAAGGGTGGCCTTGGCCTCCGCTTGTGTTTTTCATTTCAGAAATGAAGCGGGTGCAGCAGCCGGAGATCAAAACAAAAACCTCCTCGGAGATGCTCAGGACAGGTGCCTTCAAAGACAGGTTGGCCCTCCTCTCTGGAGAACAGAAGCTACCTGCTCAGCATCATGCTGGATCGCTGCCTCTGCACAGTGCAGGGGCTGGAAGCCAGTGGAGACTTCAGGTGACAGAGTGGGCTGGGCAGAGCTTGCTGCCCTCTCGGCTCCTTTGCGATATCGTTGTCAACTTATATTGCTCATTGAGAGGCTGATGCTGCGGCTGGTGGTGACTCTAACAGAATGTCACTGGAAGAGGTGAAACTTGTCCCTCTACGGGGGAAAGAAGCTCTCCTTGGCTTTTGTCAAGGATAGCTAGCTCTGAGCCAAGCAGGACATACCTACGCACTGCAAGGGGTGGCATGTGCGCTAGTGGACAGTGTGTCCTGGCTGTGTCAGTAAGCATTAGTTCTGTGGCGCCTCTGCAGTTTGCTCCATGGGTGACCCTGGACACTTGTCCCTTGTCCCCGCTGAGCGGGGGTGCAGGGAGATGCTGTGTGCGCCGTTGTGGGGAAGCCGTGCATGGGAGATGGTGCTGGTGCCCTCCTGCTGCCAGGGCCCTGCTGCAGAGCCCTGGGCATGGTCTGCATGCCGGGAGGGACGGGACGCGGGTGAGGTGGGGACTGAGACAGGCAACGTGGCAGTGGTTAGTGTTCGTTGCCAGCTGTGTCTTACTCCCTCTAAATAGCAGCTAGTTTTATGGAAGCCGCCTGTGCCCACACCGCTCCAGCATCCCATTCGCCAGCCCTCTGTCCTCAAAAAGAAATTCAGCAAAGCTTCAGTGTTGTCTCGATCCAGCTTTTGTTTTCCAATAGGTTACAGAGGAAAGAATGAAGGTGGTGGTGACCGCCAGGCCTTGCTACACAGCAGGAGCAGGGGACTGGCCTCTTGGTGCCCTTTGAGGTCCAAGGGTTTAATCTAGTTCTGGTTCTCTATTAGCCCTAATCCTGTCTGGCATCTTTTCCAGCTGATGCCTGCGCTTGTCTTTGCTTTGTTTTTGCTTTTCCCTTTTTCTCGCACCTTATGAAAAATGACTTTGCCATCTGCATCTGTCAGGAGGCCACGGAGCCGCCGTACGGCTCAGTGAATGTACAAACGTGCGGTTGGACTGCGGCCGCCTCCGACAGGCCCGAGACGAGTACCAGCGCGCAGGTAGCGGAGCATGTTCCCCTCTCCCGCTGCTGTTGCTGCCTCTAATGGCTTTGTTTTTTACCTTTCCTGCCTGCTTTTGTATCCTGAGGAGGTGTGGGAATCGCCTTTGGGAGCGATGCTTCCTTCTGCTCCTGTTCCGCCTTGCCGACGGGCTTCTCTGCCATCCATCATCAGCTGCGTCTTCTCCTCACCCCCGCGCCTTACCTACTGCTAGCAACACCAAGGAAAAGGGGTAACTGTTGTGCCCTGCTTTTTCCCTACTGATCTTTCCTCTCCATCTTTTGCATCTCACCTCCCCACACCATTACAAGGCAATAGGCTGCCTTGTGAGGATGCCCGACTTCACTTGCTGGTGCCAAATGCTTTAGGGGAGGGTGAAAGATTGTCCCACTTAAAGAACGCTTAAAATACATTTTTGATGAAACTGCTCAGCAGCATTGTGCAGGGCTATGGCCTGATCCTGTGAGTGTGGTGGCAGGGTTGGAGCCCCAGGCCTTTTGCAGACGCAGGCAGAGGAATGCTTGCGTCTGGGAAGCAGAGATGAAGCCTTGAGTGTACCGAGGTGTCTGTGTCCCCTGAGGACGCTTTCTCAGCTGTGCCCCAAACTGCTGCAATGAGGGCTGAGCAACCCCATGCACCATGCAACCCCTTGCACTTCTATGTCATGGTTGTGCTGGACCCTCATTTGCTGCTGTAGCTGAGCAGCACCGAGGGCCTCTCTGAGGTGCTGCTGCAGCGGGGTGGCTGTGCAGGGGCACCTGCGTGCCTGGAGGAGGAGATGACCTCCCTCGGCACCGTTGCTTGGGCCCCCTCCGGCCTCACTGTTGTCCCTGCAGTGCCGTCCAGGAGCCACTTCTGTGGCCCCTGTGTGCGGAAAGGCTTTGAGCTGGGTGCATGCAGAGGAGCAGGGAAACTACGTGAATGTCTTGGTGCTGTGGCCACGGCTCTCTGGTCAAGGAGGGGACATTCCTGGGAGGGTGGCCCCCGCTTTGGCTGGAGGACATAGCAGGCAGCTTGAGCTGAGCTGATTTTTCGACAAGCAGATGGATCTTCAGCAGGGGCCTGAGAAAACCCTCTCACTTCAGGCTGGTTGAGCAGCCTCCAAACCGAAGCTTTGTGTAGACATGAAAAACACGTCGCTCCACTGACGCTCAGCCCGAGCCCCCTCCATTGAGTGCCTGCGGCCCCTGCCTCCTGCCCCCGGGCCCAAGGAGCAGCCAGCAGCACTTCCCAGTGCGCCTGGATGCGAAGGTGATGGTGCCAGAGGAGGGTGAGTGGCGGTGGCAGCAGCGTCGCGTGGCTCTTGGCACGGGAGCGCTCATCTGCTCAGGAAGCTCTTAGTGCTCCGGCAGGTGGGAGCCAATTTGTCTGCTCCCCTGCCCAGGTGCCATCTGCTGTAGGACTGCCTGGATGCGCTGAGCGTGACGGGGCTGCGGAAGGAATGGGCCAGCAGGGTGGGGAGACGAGGCTGAAACTTTGCAAGCCCCTGGGTAGCCTCCGCACTCCTAACGGCTGTTGCTCCTTCTCCCCTGCACCGCGGTGGGAAAATCACAGCCTGTCATTTGCTGTTCCCGGAGCGTGATGCGGAGCTGGAGCACTGTTAATAGCAAGCTATCATTTTAATGCTAATTTCCAACCGCTAGCCGAGGCTGGGGGAGGCAGAGCCTCGGTGGAGGGAAGTTGTTGGCAGATGGAGAGGAGGGATGTGCAGGATTGTTCTGCACTTCGAGAAGGGACTTTTAGAGGACAGAGTTTGCTGCTCTTGGTAGGAGTGGTGCAGTCTGTGGTGCATATGGGATGGAGAGGAGCCCTTTGGTAGCAGTCTTGTCCCCCAGGGTGATTCCATTGTGTGCGCTGGGCTCTGTGTTCAACGTGGTGTTCGCTGTTCACCACCACCCTTCGGTGCCTGGTGGCAAAGGGATGCCCAGAGCACCGTTGGGCCCACGGTGGCAGCGCATTTATTCTGTCAGTGGGGAAGCAAGTTCTGCCCGGGGCTGGCTGCAGTCACTGTCCCTTTGGGAGGAAGGACCTGTACCTGAAACCTCTCAGCCAACCAGCTGGACTTCCCCGAGGGCACTCCATAAGGCTCCCTAAATTAGGGATGCAGCTTTCAGCTGCCAGGAAGCAGGAGTGCTGCCCTGAGCCTGTTGCTCTTGTCCCAGCTCCTGGTGACCTCACATACAGCCCTGGGCTGCACTGGGTCACCTGGAGCTTGTTGGCCCCCAGTACCATACCCCCAGTACTTAGTGTGGCAAGGAGGAAACTAAGCCTGTGACCATTGCTACCAGCTCTCAGCAGTGTCTCCTTACCATGATGGGGAGGTTTGCTCAACCCTTCAGTGTGTGGGGAACATTGGTGGGAAGTTCCCCGGCTGCTTCCAGAGGTCTCAGCACACGAATCTGCTTAAGCCTGGCTCTGCCTGGGCACAGCTGAGGGCCCAGTTTGCCTTCCCGGGGGCACTCCCATCAGAAACACCGGCTGAGACGCTGTTAGTGGAGCAGGCATCGCTGCAGGCGAGATGGGCAGAGGCTTGGATGAGTAGCAGAGGTTTGGATGCCGTAGATCAGGTTGGGTAGGTTTGAGGCTTGTCTCTTGCCCTGGGCAGGATTGGCACAAAAGTGAAGCGAGAGTTAGGCGTCTTTCCCAGCTGGGAGAAACCTGGTTGCCAACTTCTGACAACACTATTGTAAAGCAAGGGCCTGGTAGCTTCCTGATGATCAGCCTGATGAGACCCACCAGCCTGTGCTGATCTCGACCATGGGATTTAGCATCTCCCACAGTGAAATCCCGTGTTTCCTGAGGAAGCACGTGTGAGTTTCTAAAGACTCCAAAAAAGACCATTAAAAAAATATATTGTGGCATGTGTGGAGGGACCGTATATATCCACAATAAGGGGATCAGAAAAGCAGCAATTAGTTAAATGGCCAAGGGCTAGGAGGCCGGGAGGGACCATCCCACTGGGAGGATGTTAGCACAAGGTTGTACCAGCAGAGCAGCGTTGCTCTCTGGGGTTCCCAGCTACCAGGTCTACCCCAGCATGGAGCAGGACTCACTGTTTTTAACAGAGCTATTTGCAGCCCCAGCTTGATTCCTGTCTTTTAGAACCTCTTCCTGCTTTGGGCTAGGAGAGGGAGAAAAAAAGTGAAGGGATGGTTTTTCCTAGCTGGGAGGAGAGAAAAAAAATAAACTTTCACTCAAGTAGCTAAGTGATGAAATCAGGGCCTTACACCTTAGATCTGAATAAACCACTGCAACTGCCACCTGCTTCTCGGCCTCTTTTAGGGGCTTCTGGTGGCTCAGGCAGAGCCAGAGATCTCTGGCCCCTCTTTCAGGCATGGTGTCCTGCTGGCATCGGCCTTGCCCCACTGTTGTGGCACTAGTGCTGGTGTCCGTAGCAGCTGCCTAGTTTAGTTCTCAGATGCCTGCCCTTTCCGTAACGAGCTGTAACTCATCCTCTTTTGTATGGCGCGCAGAGACACCTGGAGCAAGGAGAGTGCCATTAAAAACCACTCTCTGGTCCGCTCTCTGCATCGGGGCTTGCGGCTCTCCTGGAGACGTAAAACTGGGGGAGATGTTGACAAGGAGGAGCTGATTCAGGGTGAGCAGTGAGGAGGGATTCGCTGCCGAGGGGGTAGAAGGGTGCCTGAGCTCAAGGCTGTGGGACCGGACACGCAGGTGCGGGGGAAGGCTGTGCTGGGCAGGCAGCCTGCAGTTCGTGAAAGGCAATTCTGGGTTTTAAGCATTTGCTTTCTTGTCTTCTCCTGCTTTATAACCAGTTTTTACAGAGACTGCATGAGGAACACACTTTTTTTTATTGCCAGCTTAGGAATGGAGAGTAATAAAGATTAATTTTTTAAATAATTCCTTGCATTATCTTTTAATTTCCTGTGGCAGGGTTTGACTTTTAAATCTGCAAGCAGAGTTAACCACCAGCGTGCCCGTGAGCTTGGAAGCGTCAGCCAAAGGCGACTGCGGGTCTGAGTGAAGCTGGGAGAGACGTCAAAGGCCACAGGGATCCGCTCACGTTTGCAGCTCTGGCCTGTGTCACTGCCCCAGGAAAAATCCAGAGAACTCTTAATTTGTGCTGTGGCTCAGGGTTTCGTTTTTCTTTCTTTTTTTTTTTTTTTTTGTCCTTTTTGCTTCTATTGGTGTTAATGGTGAAACTTCCCTTGGTGATGAGGATGGATAGGGGACCCAGGTGGCACCCCTGCGTGTGCTGCACCCATGCTGGTGCCATTCTGGGCACGCTGCTGCCACGCCCCGTGCTCCTCTGGTAGATGCTGGTGCTGCTCACGGGCCTGGGTGAGCTCACATGCCGGGCAAAGGAGCGCACAGCGACGGGGGATGAGCCCGGGCAGAATGCAGCCATCCCAGCCCCAGCTCGGTCACTCCCCACCGCACTTCAGGAGGCACCGCGTAGGGCCAAGCTAGCTCTTTCTGCGTCCCCCTCTTGGAGTTTGGAGATGAACCGCATGGCAGAGTGGTTCACACATCTCCCTTGGCTCCTGCAAGAGCAGCAGTGTGACCCAGGCCACTTGCAGATGCCCAGTTACTCCCTACCAGTGCACTCCTGTTTGGTGCTTTGCAGCTCTGGCCTTGCAGACACAGCACAGAGGGTGTGAACTGCCTGGCTCCAGCTGCGTGCTTCTAGCAATAAGTGTGGTCTAGGTTTGGGTTTTACACCATGGCTTACGCTTGAGGTCCAAGGGAGCAACACAAAGCTTTGGTTCCTGGGGTGCGTTTGGTGGGAAGACATTCCTCATCCTTCCTCTTGGGCTCTCCATTTAACCAAATCTTTCCTGCACAAAAAAGGAGGAGCCCGAGCTCTGCCAGCTCCCTTCCCAAGCGCCCTGATGGAGCCCCGAGCAGTCGCAGGGACAGGTTGAGGTCCTGCTCCTGGGGAAGAGGTAGCCTTAAAAATTCTTGTGGTACTTCTCCAGAGCCAACGTGACTGTCCAAGTCTAAGGCCTTGGAGCAATGCATCTCCGGTGTCCTTTGGAGCCTCCGAGTCCTGTGGGGCTCCACCAACGGGAGTCTGGGCTCTGAGTGAGAGCTCTCAAAGGCAGGAGTGTTTCTCATCCCCCTGGATGGCCGCAGTGCCCAGACAAACAGCTCATGGGACTCCCCAGGGACTAGGGGAGCTTCCATGGGGTAGAGCAGCGCCCAGGGCCGCTCTCCCACCACGGTGCCTATCGGGTTCATTTCTGATTTAAGCTAGCATGAGTGGGAGGAGGCTGGAATACAAACCTACGCCTAACTTCACGCCGGCGTGAAATATATTAGGCTCAAGTGGCTGTTGCCATGAGTGGTTTACGGCTCGGAGGCTGTAGGGGCGGTGCTGACAGTCTCCCAGGGAATGTGGCTTCTCTTTAACGCCCTCAGCCCTCTCCTGCATCTGGGGTTGCCGCATGGTCACGCGAGGCGGCAGCAACCCGGCTGAGCAGCGCCTCTGCTCGAGGCTGTGGGTCCCGCATATGTGATTGTGCTATGGCGGATCCCGGTATCTGTCCCCATTCCTGCAGCTCTGTGTGTCGATACAGTCCTCAGGTGTGGGGAAAGTCAAAGGCAGGCCCCACTTGTCCACATCTGTCCGAAAGCAGAAAGCTCTTCTGTGTTTTCTTTTTTTTTTTTTCTTTGAAATCACATAGGGGAAAAAGAGGAATAAAGAGCAGCAGGGAGAGAGCTGTTAAAAAGCTTAAATCTGTCACAAGGCATTGGTTAGTTTATGTGCAGTGAAGTATATGAACAAGTTTTCAGCTTGTTGGTTGGGACTGAGGAGTTTTTTGTGATAAATATGTTTTATGGGTCTTTTATGGGATTTTTTTTTAAATGGCTGTCCAATAAATTATTTACCAGGATAATAAAAGATCAAGGAAATTGTTCCAACCATGTCATAGATCAGCTAAATCCTCAAGTTTTACGGGGTATAAGGAACCCCTGAATTCCCGTGGCCTTGTAAAACATGCTTCCGTTGGGCTGTTTTGGGATTGTGTCCTTCTGGACCCTACATCCCCATCGCTAGGAGCAGCTCCAGGAGGTCCTGGGGGCCTGACACCAATATCCAGCCCCTCGGCATCTACTCCTGGAGATTGATAGTGTCTCCCTCCACCGTTGCCTCTTGTGGCTGCAAATCTCTTGACGCTCTCTGCCTCTTTATTTAAGTTTCCAGACAGCCATAGAAACATAATGGTGCTACTGGTGGGAAAGTGGGAGGTAGAGCTCACTTGGAGCTGGCAAGGATTTTGACAAGCATCTTTAGCCCCCCTCATGCAGGTTGGGAGGGCTCCCATATGGGTCCTGCCATATAGGTAATGGAGGCCTCCCTCCAGCTCACATGTTGGGTGGATGTGTTTCTCCTTCCTTGGCCTCTGCTACTGCATAAGGGAAAGGCCAGGTTCTGCTCTCAGCTGTCCTGAACTCCGTGGTCAACAAGCCCAAAATAGCCTTTGCGGAGGGGATATAAACATTTTATGGCATTCCGGCCATGGAAACCTATATATATATCTTTTTGCCTTGTGCAAGCTTTGGGTCAGGCTTTAAACTCGAACACTCTCCCTGCCTGATTCACTGGGGAATGTGCAGGAAGGAGAGGTCCTGCAAGGCTGCATCCCAGCTTTGTGTATTGAATGGGATTACTGTTAACCCTCGGGGAGGGTTCAGAATACATCCAGTTGTCAAAGCTGTGGGCCTTGTAAGGATCCTTTTAAAGAAAGATCCGTGTCTTGTAAGCTGGTCATAAATACATTTAGGCAGGATTTTTAGGAGCAATTCCTGATGCTTGGCGGAGGCAGTTCTGGAATGGCCTTCAGAGCAGGTGGTGGCTGGGAAGGGACATCCGCTGTTTGAAGGTTGTCTAAAGTCTTTATTCGTTTAGAGTCCTTGAGTGTCCTGTGTTGCAGTGAGACTGGACTGATCTTTTCTGGTGCCATTTCTTTCTTATTTTAATCCCTTGTTTTGAGGCCTCAGCTGTCTCTCATGTGGGGATAGGAGGAGATTCTCTTCTTCGCTAATGTTCCTTCTGGGGTTGGTGTTGCTCCTCTCTCCCTGAGGCACCGGAGAGTGGTCACAGCTGGAGACCCATCTAGGGGCAGGAACAAACTTCCCCCATTGGCTGACAGAGAGCCCTGGGCTTTATTTTTCTTCTGGTCCCTGAGATCCTTTCTCAGCCCGCACAGAATTTTCTGAAATAGCTCCCTTGCTCTTGCAAGGCCCTTGGAAACTTGTAGTGCCACTAATGCTCCTTGTCCGTGTCTCATGACATGCTGTAACGTGGTTTCTGGAGCTGCATTTAGCTGCAGGGTGCTGGGCTCTTGCTGCGGAACATGGGGGTATGGCTGTGTCTCCAGCTCCTTCGGAGCAGCAGGAATCCTGGCGTGGAGGGAGACACTGGCCCTGCAGTAGATCCCGGACCTGGGAGCTGCCTCAGGAGCAGCCCCTTGGAGCCCTTTCTCTTGACCAACAAAAATCTTGGGGTCTGTGTGTGCCCCAAAGGATGTCAGTCCCATCAATGCTGGCGTTGACATCTGCAAGGCATCACTGATGGGAGAGAGCACGGCCAAGGCTTCAGAGCACATTGTTATGGTGATGACTTTATGGGAGTTTAAACTGAGGCTACCCACTGAATGGAGTGATTTGGGGGGTTCAAGACAATGTTGTTTAGTCTTTTGTGGTGGCATCCAGAGATCTCAGAGCAGTTTTAATCGAGGAGACAGTGGCTGGTATGAGGTGCCACATCTAGGCAGCATTCTAGGAAGGCAGCGTTTTTGGAGAGCGGCAGGTCAGACCATCATCTCTCCAGGCTCGGGCCTCCCTCTGACGGGCCTGGTGTCACTGAGCCGCTGTGACAGTGCAGCTTCTTTGCAGTGACCCCTTCCTTGCAGTGACAAGGCTGGAAGGTAGCATCAGTTGGACAGAGCTGTGTTTTAACACTGGAAAGCTTCATCAGATGGAGTTGTGACTAGAGACCAGACTGCGCTTATAGAAGTACCTGGTCCCTTGCAGTGCCAGTCACGGTAGAAATGTCTCTGGGGCTGAAGCAGGGCTGCTGCTGCTGCTGCTAGTAGCTGTACATCCATTTAGCAAGGATCAGGTCTTGCTTTAAAACCCCTGCAGGCCGGGTAGGCTGGGGACCCTGGAGGTAGGGAGTGGAAGAAACCACCCTGGCATTTTGGTTTCATTTTCCAGTTATTGTGGATGGAACCAGGAGTGACTGGTAAGCGCTGGGGACCCAGCTTGGCGCAGCCAGTGGATGAGGTGGCCTCTTTCCCTCTGCATTGCTTAAAAAGAATGGAGTTTGCTGGAGGCAGTGGATTACAGCTTTTCTGGTCCCACTGTTCAGAGAAGCCCCTTCTGAGGGGA
Organism: Crypturellus undulatus; assembly: GCA_013389825.1. Classification (NCBI taxonomy): domain Eukaryota; kingdom Metazoa; phylum Chordata; class Aves; order Tinamiformes; family Tinamidae; genus Crypturellus; species Crypturellus undulatus. The sequence continues at coordinate 37,706 of VWPW01002835.1, read as the reverse complement.
GAGGGGACCCAAATTCCCAAGCGATTCCAGACTGCTGGGCCTGCTTTGGGGTCTGGGCGGCCGCAAAGGTCCTTGTTTGAGGGGGGAACAGGTCTCTGTGTTCCTTTGCAATGTTGCCGACATCCGGACCCTCTGGGCAGAGCCTGTTGGTGACAGATCCTGACTCCCGGCCTGTGTGGAAGAGGCATTGCAAGTTTCACAGGGACAGTAACTAGTGCGAGACCTCGGGAGAGATGCTTCCTCTGAGGGAGGAAATGTAAAATAGAGCAAGACAGTGGCTGGAGATGGAAAATAAGACAGTCTAATGTCCTCCGAGTCAACAGCCTGAGTGGGGAGCAAGGATGGTTGGCGTGAAGCAAACAGTTCTCCCGTGTCTATGCAGGTCCGTCCTTAATTCAGGTCATCAATGTGCAGTTATTTACATTTAAGAGGGCACTGTCAGGGCAAAAACAAAGAGAAGGAAGAAGAATCCCATCTGTGCCGTTCAGACACCTCACTCCTTGGGCTCTGGTCCAGAAAAGCACTTACGCATGAGGAGCCTCAGGAAGGACCGTGCTCGTGAGCCCGGGCTTTGCACCGTCCTCCCAGGGTGCTCCGCAAGAGCTGCTTGCCCTGGCTCCTCACCTGTTTGCTGCTGAGCCCGGCCTTGGGAGGTCCTGTGTTTTTATTTTTCCTTAATTGAGTGACCCTGCCTGTGAGATGGGTTGAGCTCCCTGGAAATAAGGACTTATTCCACCCTAATGGGATGACTGGAGGCCAGCGGGATGTCACCGTTAGGCAGGACAGCTCCTCTCAGACAAACGGGTACTTTGGGAGTCGCTGAGATGCAAAAACAAAGTTCTGAGGTGCTGCCCATAGCTGAGGCTGGAGCCTCAGGTACCCAGGATTGCCCAAGCCGCTTCCGCGTGGATCTTCCAGGCGTGCGGAGGCCCGGAGCAGCTCCACCACGGCTGCCGGCAGCGGGGTGGAAAGTGCAGCCTCGTGCACCGGAGCGCAGGATGCCCCATCAGCAGCTGCTCTGCAAACCCCGCCGGCGTCATTAGCAGAGGAAGCAAGTAAAAAAAAGTAGGGCTTCAAATGGGTCTCAGAGGGATTCTCTGCAGCAATTAGGTTTATACTTGAAAACACATTTCCAATCTTTACTGCCTACTTGCTGTATTTGGAATAATTTTCTACCCAATAAACCTTAGTAGCCCCCAAACATAATTTCAGCAGTGCATTAATTAACAGCAGGTGACCCGCTGGCTCGAAAGCTGAGCAAAAACCAATGCATGTGTTCTGCGGAGGAGTGTTGTTGTAAGGTGCTCAGCACATAGCGTGTGGTGCTCCTCACATGGAATATTACCTAAGGACAGGCCGGCTGGGGGCACGTCCTGTTGCTGACTGGCACCTTCTGCACCGGGTACCTGCATGGGAATTTGGGAGCAGATGCATCTCTCTCTTCCAAAGCTCTTACCCCTTCTTTTCAGTGCTTCAATAAGGACAGCTTTGGCTGTTAATATGTTTATAAATGTCTAGCCCTTCTACAAACCTGGAAAGCTACTTGACCTTTCCCGTGTCTCGTGGCAGCGAACTGCAGTGGTTAACGAGGTGCTGGATACTCTTTGAGCTGCCTTTTTATCATCTGTTTTCCCTTAATTTATGTGCCCACTACCCAGCGGAGCTAGCTGGGAACGCTGTTGCCTCCTTGCTCTCCTCCCTTCAGCAGCAGTTCTGCCCGGAGGGCCTCGAGGGCAGGAGCCCCTCAGCGAGAGCCTCTTGCCGCGGCGGGGACGTGGCCTCATGGGGCCAAGTTTTACAGGCTGCTGCCCCTGCATGAGTTTTTAGCGATCTCAGGACCATCCTGCTTTCTGCTGCATCTGAAATACCCTGTGTAAAGTGAAGCAAAGCCACAAAGCTGCTGTAATCCCTCCTAAAGCCACACTGCCTCTCGGTGCGAATGCTGCACTTGATGATATGCTTATTAAACACGTGCGACACAAGTTTTACTTCAGACTGGTAGTCCTGAAAAGCTGCTAAGGTAATAACTGCAGTACGTTGTCCTCCATGTGGATCTCGGGTGCTAATTGCTCACATCCAGGTGTAGTTGCTCCACTGGCAAGCGAAGGGCTGTGGTATTTTTTATTCGGGGCAGCGATGCCGCCTCCGCGCAGCACCCTGGCATGGTGTCGTCTTCCTGCGAGTCTGACTGGAGAGGGGATGCTGGATTCGTACATCCCGAGTGTGCAGAGGGGGCATGGATGTGTGCTGACCCCTGCTCAACAGCAGTGCTGTTGTTTGCCATCCGCCTACCCTTCCTCTGCAGGAATCCCTTCTCCTCCACGCAAATGAAGCAGGGGAGCAAAGCTTGTCTGTCCCTGAAACGCCACAGGATTTGCTTACTGGGTAATGTGCTTATTTCTCTGGCATCATTTAGTGTCACAGGTAAGATGGGATTTTGGCCCATCTATTTATATTGAGAGTGAGCCTGGGGCTTCCTTCCTATCTCCTCCTATTGCCACCAGTGAGCTGGGACGTGCAGGGCAGAGGGAACCACATGGCTTAGTGATGCTGCTGGATTTAACTTGGAATAAATCATTCCCAGGGCAGCCCCATGCCTGGTGAAGACTCTGTCAAGACAGCACCAATAGGCAGATGAAGGTAGTGAGAACCACCTCACTGTGAGGAAGGGTAGTATTAATAATACCCATTATAGTGCAGGTTGGTCCCCAGCCCTGAGCTGGCAGGATAGGCCCAAGATGACAATCTATCTCACCTGCCAATTAGCTAGGTCAAATTTGCATGTCCCTATGGGGAAGCGTGTCTGTCCCACGGCAGAAGGTCCATGCACAAATCAGTCAAATTCAGCATTTCATGGAAGATCCTTTAACTGTCACTTCCATTGCTGAAATGTGTAACAGTTTACCACAGATTTCTCTAAATGCCTGCATAAGAAAATGTAAAGTTGAATTGAATTCAGTCAAGTTATAACACTCACTCCAATCAATGCCACTTAAATGTTTGGGGGCGGGGGGAAGAAAAAGTGCATATTTAAACCTAGTGATATTTCAGCAGGTGATTATTTCATGAGTCAAGTGAACTCTATTTATCCTCCAGTCAGATGTAAACCCACTGCCTATCACTCATCCCACCACACTCCACTACAGCCTCACTGAGATAATCTGTTTATTTGTAAGCCCTGTGAGTCTACAATATATTGCTTCCCTGGGTTATAATTTAATTGGGTAGGGATGAAAGCTTCCACTCACTTTGTTGGTATCAAGTCCGAGTAGAGCAGAACCTGATATCCTGGCTCACAAGGAGTTATTAATGCTGGAGACTCCAAATCCGTGCTGAGGTGAGGGTATCCCTGGATTGCAATGACCCTGTGCTTCTAATGGAGAAAGCAGTTCTGATTTTGCGTGAAATGGGATTCGCTGGGTGACTTTGCTGGACAGCCCTGGCTGCAGCAGGAAGCCTCAGCCTCCGTGCAGGGATCGGTGAGGCCCCAGGAGCTGGTTTGGCTCCCTCAGCAGCTTGGAGAGGACCCTGCCGCTCTGGGATTGCACGTGGTGCAGATGGGACTCCTCTGTGGTACAAGGGAGTCCCAGGAGGACCTGGCAGCCCAATCTGGCTGTACCTCTCTGGCAAAGAAGGGTCTATAGTCTTGTCCTATAAGCCCTCGCGTGCTTGTTCAGATCTACTTTCTCCTCTAACACTGACTCTTGTTATTGTGTGTTGGAATTCATCTAGGCAGACATGATCCAATGGAATCACTAAGAATCTTTGTCTTCATCCCTCCCTGCAGGGAGCTGGGTCTGGACATAAGACTCTGCCTGGGGCCTCTCCCTAAGTTGCCTTGGGTGGGTAAATGGGCACTAACTCCAAACCAGGAGAGTTTCTTATGGCCGAGAGAGGAGGCAGCAGTTTTTAGAAGAGGCTGGTGTGAAGCACTGCCTGCCGATCCCTGCCGTGAGCATCTTCACGTTGGGTCTCTGGTCCCATCATAAGGGCAGGTCGAGACGCGCCTTGTGCTCTAGGAACGCGATGGCTGCAGCTCAGCAGAATTAGGTTACTGGGCTTCGTGCTTTGGCTTTGCTGATGTGTCCTGCATCTTGAGGGCAAAAACATTCAGTTAAAGGCAATTTACCTCCGGTGACGTAGAGCTGAACAGATAGACACGCCAGGGACCTGTGACCCAGCATTGGGCATCCAATCTTCTGCCCACAGCCTCCTACTTCTGAACCTCCAAAGAAGAAACTCCTGGCAGAAGCCTGTCATCATGCACGGGTGGGTAGCGATCAGCTGTGTTAGTGTGATGCTGATTTAATTTAAATTTTCTCTTTGCCCTCTGCAGTAGCAGCTCTATATTTTCAGGAAGAAAGAGAATGGGAAACAACTTTTTTAATGAATGAGAGCATTTAAATTCTCTTTATATTTAGTCCTATTTGGAGCTCTTTACCCAAATGAAGCAGAAAGCATTTACAGCTGTATTTTCCATCACACCAACCAAGAAATATATTCATTTGCACTAACATGGCGCTCAATGAAGTGGAAAATAAGCTCCCAAAATTGCTACCACTATGAAACTGTCTCAATAACCAGGAAAAGCCCGTTTGGATTCTAGTGACCAGTCGCTTGGTTATGATACGAATTAATTTGGCCAAGCACCTGAACGGTGGCAAAGCAGACGCCTGGCATTGAGATCGCTGTGCTCAGGGCCCCGCACGGAACGGGGTTTGGAGCTGCCTGCGCTGCCCCTGATTGCACGCTCCTGCTGCTCAGCGTCACTTGCCCACAAGCTGCGCTGCAAGCCCGGTGCTCTCACCCTGTCCCTCTTCCTGGGGCTGCTGGTCGGGCCTCCTGCTGCAGGACCCGCTGCTGGCGGCGCAGGAGCCCCCGAAGCTGCTGCGCTTTGAGGCCGTGGGCCAGCACTGTGCAGCACCACGGAGCCATGACCACACTGGACCCCAAAGGGCCTTTGGGATGGTACATGGTGGGGGCATTTGGGGAGCCCTCTGCCCATGGTGCTGGGGCCCCCTCTCATATGTCGTGTGTGAGATTCGGGCTGTGCCAGAGGTGACGCTGGAGCTGCCTTGGCCGCCCGCGCGCTGTCACCCCTGTCAGAGGAGCTGCAGCCCTGTGAGCCCCAGAAGGCACCTTCTTTCCCGTCAAGGTCTGAGGGGGACACAGCAGCCTGGGGCACCTCGCGTGAGGCAAAGCGCCCCGCACACCGCAATAAGGGGATTGCGGCTGGTTGTGACCATAGCGGTGGCCGGGAGGTGCCTGTCCCTTCCTGCAGGCACCTGTGGCTGGGGGCAGTTTCTCGCTCCACTCAGGGCATGCTGCTCGCTCCCGGCTAGGCAGAGAGCGGGGCCTGGGGCCGTGCGGTCATTCCATTGCTACCTAAAAGCCTCAGCATCCCCTGTGCCCCAGCTGACGACGCAGTGGGTAATGCCACGTGCATCCTGCTCCTCCTGTCCTTCAGACATCTGTCACGTACCTGCAGGAGGGGACCGGGTCCAGGCGTGGTCCTAGGTGGGAGAGCTCCCCAAGCAGAGCAGAAATGTAAGTGGGTTCCTTCTTCCCACTGCAGTGACCCAAGGAGGACGTGAGCAGAGCATTAAGCAGGTACAAGCTAAGCTCCACGGAGGGTTTTGCTAATTGCTTGTGATGTCTAGTCTAACTCCATCGGCACAAGCAACAATTGCTACTAGAAGCGCAATTAATAATTTAGTCCCCAGCCCTGGCAGGTATCAGAAGGAATCCAAGGAGCCTGGGATCTCCTGCACCTGCACCTCCCACTCCCTGCATGGGAGCCACGAGCACCAAGCAGGATGCGGCCTGGCCTGTCACTGCCTTGGTCGATACTCTGTAGGATGCAGATCCGCCCCTGGAAGAAACAGGCTGCTGCAGGAGGTATTTCCAGAGAGCAAGTGACAGCACGGGCAGCAGGATTGGGGCTGAGCTGTCTGTACGTCTGCCTTGACCTGTATGAGCTCTCCAATTAACACTGCAGTCCCTGCGTGGGGCTTACTGGTGGGATCAGTCCCCGTGGGAACTGTTTTGCTGACTTGATTTATCCTTTCTCTAGAAACGGAAGGATTTGAGGTGGAAGCTGCCCTCCTGTGCCCTGCTGAAGCACATCTGTGTCTGCCGCGGGCTGGGGGCCCACCACAGAGCCAGCCCCGGGTGCCCTCCCGACGGCAGCCGCGTGCTGCTGCTGCTGTAGCTCCTGTGGCTGCTGCTCCCAAACTGCGTAGCAGTGAGGAGAGCAGGGAGCTGTGTCTCTTCCCAGGCAACATGCGCTTCCCAACCTGGCAGCAACATTCCAGGGTGGATGGCATGCAAGGGAAGCAGTGCCCGTCGTGGCTGGCAGAAAGCAGGAGTGTTGCTTGGTGCTCCTTGCTGGGTTCTCATTTAGATGCCCCCAAGTAGATCTTCTGGCTTATTGCAGTCTCAGGACCCCTCTGCTTTTACACTTACAGCCTCAGACAGGATCTTTCTCTTGCAGCTTTCACTGCTGCTTTTGATGAGTTGCAGCATTCTTCAAGATGGCTTTCATTTTTAATTACATTTCTCCTCTAAAGATGTGTTGGTTTGCTGCTCCCCTTCCCCCTCTTTTCTTTCTGTTTTAATTTCTTCTTTTAAACAACATCTGGATTCCAGTCATTTTGAGAAACAGAGCCAGCTTTTAGGAGGGTGCAGAGTCCTTTTCCTCTGTAGCCAAGCGCTGATTTCAAAACCACAGGGCTGAGCAATGGTGATTCCCTTATTAAATCACACTTAGAGGCAGCGACTGTCAAGCAGGAATGGAGAGTGTCTCCGATAAGTTGGAGCTGTTCATTATTAAATTATCTTCATTCACTTGAACGTCTCATTTTCATTGAATTAGATGAAAAGTGCTGAAAGCCAGCTGGTGCGGCTGCCTGGAGGCTGCCAGAAGTATTGTGCAAATGTCACTCCTGGCCTTTCCGCCCGCCCCAGCAGCATCTGCCCCTTTTTGTGAGGTAGGCACCTTCTGGGCCAGGCCTTGAGGCTGATGAAGGTCTCTTGGGTGTCACTGGGGAACTGCACAAGCAGATGGCCTGGCCCTCGAGGTCTTGGATCACCAGCCTTGGGAGGTGGGGATGGTGGGGATGCACTCAGCGGGGGAAGGAGGCAGCGCGGCGGGGCTGGATCTGTGCCAACTGCAGGGTCAGGCAGGGACAAATGCCCTTAGTGCCCCTGCCAGGGGACGGGGAAGGGCACGTGATCCCTGCGGAGGCACCAGATTGCACCAGATGAGGGTCTTCTGCCTTCTGTGTGCCCTGACCCCATGTCCTTGCTTTTTCTTTCTCCCTTTCTCAGGCCTCTGAGCTGGGGCAGCAGCCAGCTGGGTCTAAGGGACATGGCAGTCACTAAATGTGATGCCAGCCAGACTCTGGATGCTCTTGAGAAGGAGCTAGTGACGGGACCTGATCCCCATCTGCCTTGTGTGCCCACAGATCCTGATACTTGGTTCTACCCTTCCTGCTGAGTCTTCTGCACCCACCTAGTCAGCTTGTCCTACCTCAGGGCACCCATCAGCTCAAACTGTCTAGTTGTAGCTTTGGCCCAGTGTCCAGATGAATCGTTTTGAATCCTGGTGGGATTATTTATATATTTATTATTTCTGTGAGACGATACCATCTGTCTGCCTGCTCTCTTGCCTCCACTTTCACCTTGGCACGAGTAGCTGGCAGCAAGCCCCGTTGCTTGGCATGGATCAGGGCAGCGCTAGCAGGTCTGCAGCTCTTCGGGAGGCTTTGTGGAACCAGAGTAACAGGAGAGTTGGTCTCAAGGCAACACACCTTGGGCAGGTCCCACTGCATCACTGATCTCTTGTCGTGCTCATATGTAAACCTGGATCCTTCCCTGGGAGCTCAGAAGTAGGATACCTCCCTGCTAATCAATCCCAGCCTTTTGGGGAGCAGGCAGGATTCCTCCTGCCTGTCACAGTCTACAGCCTCGCAGATCACTGAAAATCCCTTTGGTTTGTCGCTCTGCCCACCGCAAAGTCCTTCGCACCTCCCACCTGCACAGAGGCAGGGCAGCTTTCTGAACACAAACGTCTACTGCGTCATTCCCAGCGAGCACCTCCGGGCCCCTGGAACAGCTTCACAACAACTGTTGCTTTTCCTTGCCAGTGAGTCTCCCCAAATAAACTGCTTTGATCAATGCACTTGGATTTCAGGCTTCAGCCTTGATCAAGGCGGAGGGAGGGAGGAAGAGCTGCAGACTCACAGGCACTTTGGAGACCGTCTAGAAAAAGCAGCTCACTCTCCAAGAGCAGCCTGCTTCAAAGTAAGAGGTGGTGGTGTCAAAATAAGAGTGAGAGAGGCCTGGGGAGGAGGAGGAAGAAGGCTGCAGGGTTTCCTGGGGCTTACACAGGCAGGGACAGTGGTGTTGGCATTGACACAGGGCAGCAGTCACTGTCGGGCAAAGAACAGTGTCATTGGGGAGCAGCCCTTGGCTGATGGCGATGGGGAGCCTACGCATGCTCCCTGTGCTTACTCTGCCTGCAGCCCCCCTCTTCTTCATGTGCCCTTGTGGCCAAGAAGGCCAATGGGTTCCTGGCTGCATCAGGAGGAGCATTGCCAGCAGGGCGAGGGAGGGGATCCTGCCCCTCTGCTCAGCTCTGGGGAGGCACCTGGAGCACTGGAGGCAGTTCTGGGATCCCCAGGACAAGAGGGACGTGGAGCTGCTGGAGAGGGGCCAGCGCAGGGCCATGAAGATGATGAAGGGACTGGAGCATCGACCATATGAGGAAAGATGAAGCGAGCTGAGCCTGTTTAGTCTGGAGAAGACTGAGGGGGGTCTGATGAACGTGTGCAAGTACCTGAGGGGTGAGTGTAGGGAAAATGGGGCCAAACTCTTCTCAGTGGTGGCCAGTGACAGGAACTGTCAACTGTACAAGTTGAACCCCAGGCAGTTCCATCTCCATGTGAGGAAGAACTTCTTTGCTGTGAGGGTGCCAGAGCCCTGGCACAGGCTGCCCAGAGAGGCTGTGGAGGCTCCTTCTCTGGAGATCTTCAAAACCTGCCTGGATGCCACCCTGTGCCCTGTGCTCTGGGTGTCCCTGCTGGAGCAGGGGGTTGGATTAGCTGATCCCTAGAGGTCCCTTCCAACCTCAACCAGTCTGTGATTTTGTGTGATCCTCTTTGAGCATTAACTATTTGGCTTTCCCTGCTCCTCCCAGCGTTAGGGGCCTGGGGACAAGAAGGTTTTCTGAGTTGAGAAGTGGTTGTATTTACTTCTTGGGCCAGTGATTTCTTTCCCACTTCTCTTTCCTTGGGAGTGTGCTGCAGGTCTGATGCTAAGGAACCCAACGCAGCTCTGGGACTAGGGGAGAGGTGTTTTCCACTCGAGGGAAATGATATTTCTCCCTTCCCATTCACAGTCTGTTGTGACTCTTTTAGCCATGAGCTCTCTATGTTGGATGAAGGGAGAGGGGTACATGTGCACAGCTCTACTTTTGATTGGAGCTGCTGGTTAACAATAATTAATGGCCAGGAGGAGACCTCCCGGGGCTCGGCTACCTTTCTTTCCCCACTTCCATCCACTTGCTCGCCAGCTGCTCTCCTCCGTGCGGGTCTCCTGCTCGCTCTGTGCTTCTCCCACTCGCACACGCTGCCGTCCCTCTCAGGTGTGTGCATGGGAGCACACACCTCCTCCTCTCCTTCCAGCTACAGATGGCAGCCAGAAAAAACAGCCAGACAGATGTGTTTTTCATAGCTCCCAAGCCAGGCATAACTAAACATTTACATTTATTACCAATTAGAGGGGAAACAGACTGTAGTTTTATGTGCTGAATGTGTGTGGATATTTCTCTTTTTGTGACCTTACTTAAACCCCTCTCCTCCTCTCCCTCAGTGTCTTCTGTACAGGGGCAATCCGCTGGAGCTGCCTTCCATAGAAAGCCTCCGTAGGACTTCCATAGGACTTTGGACCTCTCTGGGAATGGGAGAAGAGACAAAATCAAGACAACCTGTGGTGGATGTGATGCTGCATACTGAGTTATCAGAGTTGTTGACTGAAGGATCCATGGCCTGATGCCCACTAGATCCTGTCAGGCTTTGGTTTTGCACCAAGGTGAGCTCCATGGTGCAACCCCGCTTACCTGTGCGAGGGCAGTGGTTTTAATGAGAGCTGGTGAGATCCATAGGAAACCCGGACAGATTTTGGTTGGGGCAGACTCAGTTGTGGGGGGATGAGTCCTTTCAGGCTTTGTGTGGGCACTGGGTTTGCCAGGGCCATTGGGGGATCAGTTAATAAAGTGCAAAGACAAAGTAGTTTTCTTTGTGCCTTCGGGCAAATTGCAGCCCTAGCCAGGATGAGTTTGGCAAGAGTGTTTTTTTTTTTTTTTAAGTGAGGTTGTCCCATGTTTCCCTGTATCCCTCAGGTTGTCCCTGTACCCCACCACGATAGCAGGAGTGCGGCCAGGCTCTACAGTGCCAACCGCCTGCCAGTTGGGCCGCAGGATTTGGAGACCATCAATGGGACTGCAACCATCAAGGGGAGCCACAGTATTCTGGTTTCCTCCACGCTCCCGCGGGCTCCGTCACCCTCCGACAGTCCTGGGGCGGCAGCTCGCCTGGCGCTGCCGCACTGGCTTTGTCCAGGCACCCACCTCCTCAGCTGCTGAGGCAACAACTTCTGCTTTTGAGGTGGGATTTTATTTTGCTCCTTTCCCAGCGCTGCTGGGAAAGGTTTGCAAGAGCCCTTGCACACCTGGGCCAGGAGGGTGCCCCAGGAGAGCCCGGGCGGGCGACACGGTGCTCGTGCATGTCCCTGTGTGGCTGCTGGAGGCACTCGAGGTCCCCTGTGCACCCACTGGCAGCCACAAAAGGGCCTTGGCAATGCAATATTTTATTAGAAGCCCATTAAAGTGCTCAAACAGCCTGTTGGAGGTGGTGAGGAAGGACGGGGAGCAGTGGTGGGAGCGTGGCGCACATGTGCGTGCGGGCAGCCTTTGCCTCAGCTCCCGGCAGGGCCGCCACTGATGCAAATCCAAGTGGAGCGTGGGTGGATTTCAAACCTGAGCAGGGAGAAAGATGACCCAGGGCGGCTGCAGGGCCAAGTAATGCTCTGCGAAGGGACGACAAGAAATAAATAACCCAAAGAGCAGAAGAGGGAGGGGAGGGAAGGGCTGCAGGGTTTTGGCAGCAAGGGCTGTCAGAGGAGGAAAGGGAGGAGGATGCAGGACCCCTCCGGGCTCTCTGGGAGCAGCTACCTGTGATTTGAAGCCTGCACGAGGGGCTTTGCATGGGGCTGTGCCACAGCAGGGCACTTGCTCTCTGAGCTCTGCTATTTGAGGTAAAGTGGTTCCCTGGAGCAAAGTGGCTGCAGCGCTTTAGAGAGGGCTGCAGACCCGGTCCATCGCTCCGCTAGTCAGTGGAGCCACTGATGCTGGGTTACCTGGAGCACTAGGTTTAGGCTTAAAATAATAATAGTAATAATAATCTTTCTTTTCTTTTTCCTTCCCCTCACCTTTGCTTGTGTGTGACAGGGGTGGGAGCTCTTGACACTCTTGGCAGCTGGGATGTTAAATGTTTTTCCACATGGTCTCTTGATTATTAATGGATTTTAGCACTTGACAAAGTAGAAATTAGGAGATAAAAGCTATCAGAAACTAATCTGGGTAATCACTGAGTCTGTTCCCCCAGGAGCATTTCGGAGAGAGTGCTGCTCCAAACACCACTACCAATTCTCAGAAGAGAAGGAAATCTCTTTCTAACTGAGTTTCATGAGCTTCAGAGGAGCCCCTGATTTATGGGGAGTGGGGGGATGGCCTGGCTAGGGCAGTCCCAATCCGAGCATCTCTCTTCTCCCCGCTGCCTCCTGACGGTATTTTACAGGCTTTCCTGGACACTGCCTACTCGGGATGTTTTATATGCTGTATTTTTGTACTGTTCTGTCAGTAAAACAACGACGGAAACGAGTTTGGAGAAACAGTGTGTGCGTGTGCAGAGGACAGGGGAGATAAATCCTCTGCTGTGCAGGCATTTTCCTCTCACTGTCCCAGGGATAAAAATGGGCTACAGATGGGGAAACAGATCCCCGAGACCCTTTGCTCCTGCAGCTCCCATCGCCTCCAGCTTGTGTCTGAGGTCAGAGATGGAGCTGCATGAGGAATGCACCCCGTCTCCGGGGGCACAACGGCAGTCATGGAAGGACTCTCCACGGGGGAACTTCCATCCTTCCATCTCCTGATGCAGAGGGCACAGCCACTGTCCCCTCTGACAATCTTCTGTAGGAGGACAGAAGCCCTCTAGCCCGGGAGGTGACAGAAATTAAGTGCCCTGGGAGGGTTTTCCTGGTCCCTTGGAGGCTGTGCGTGGTGAGAGGGGGATTCCCATGTCCATGGCAGGACGTACCTATGTCTCCCCTCTGCATTTTCCCGGCACGGCTCAAGGAGGCAGCAGCGGGGACCAGCTCCTTGGAGGTCAGAAGAAGATGGAGAAGCAACGTGGCAGTGGAGATGGCCTCAGCCCAGGTGCTGTGTGACCAGTGCTGGTTTGGAAGCAGATGGGCTTGCGGCGTGTGCGCGCACCTTACACAAGACAGGCTGCCCGGAGGGTGGGGAGAGTGGCCTTAAAAATAATTTGTTGCAAAGTAATGGGAAAAAAAACAAAACAAAACAAAACAAAAAAAACCCTTAGCCCCATGAGCAGATAGAATAACCTTGGTCCGATGCTTTTTAGCACTGACTCAGGTAATGGGTACAAATTGAAACAAGAAGTTCCATTCCCATATGAGGAACTCCTCAGGACAAGAGGGTCATGGAGCTGCTAGAGAGGGTCCAGCGCAGGGTCACGAAGATGATGAAGGGGCTGGGCCTGTTCATCCTGGAGAAGACTGAGGGGGGTGGGTCTGATCAACATATACAAGTACCTGAGGGGTGAATGTAGGAAAAATGGGGCCAAACTCTTCTCAGTGGTGGCCAGTGATAGGACAAGGGGTGATGGGCACAAGTTGAACCACAGGCAGTTCCATCTCCATGTAAGGAAGAACTTCTTTGCTGTGAGGGTGCCAGAGCCCTGGCACAGGCTGCCCAGAGAGGCTGTGGAGGCTTCTTCTCTGGAGATCTTCAAAACCTGCCTGGGTGCCACCCTGTGCCCCATGCTCTGGGTGTCCCTGCTGGAGCAGGGGTTCGACTAGATGATCTCTACGGGTCCCTTCCAACCTCAACCAGCTGTGATTCTGTGTGTGTGGGACTCAGGCTCTGCTCGCAGCTGTCGGAGACGGAGCGAGAGGTCTGGGTAAATATTGAGGGAAAAATATGGGAAGACTCAGCAGAGAGGAGACCCTGATGCTTGGGTGGTTGGAAGGGAGGTGCCAAACATTGTGTTTTCCATAGGGAACCCTTGAGGTCCCTTCCAGCCCCTCCGTGAGCACCGCGCTCTGTTCTCCATGGGCTGGCCCTGCTGGGAGCTCCTGCCTTCTCTACGCGCTCCCTTTAATTGGGTTTCTGTGTAACTCCACAATTTTTATTTCATCCTGGCAGCTTCACCGCCTTCAAAGTGACCGGATGAATCCTCTGTCCCCTCCAAGGAGCTTATGTAACCAAAAGGAAGTAAATTTTCAGATGGGAGGGCAGCCGGGCGAGCTGAGGAGCCCAGGAGTGCGCCGGCACGGCTGCCCTGAGGGCCGGGTGCCGCTCGAGGACAGAAGTGCGGGATCCTCTGCACGCCTGAATGTGCTGAACAAGCCCCTGAGCCTGCCGAGGCACCAGGGTGCCTTGCCCGCCACGGAGGTCCTGTCGAGACCCCGCATGGAGCCCGGCTCCTCGCGGCACCGCACGCAGCAAGGGCATCTGCGCGCACCCAGCCTGGAGCCGGGGTGGAAGGGGAGGAAAGTCCCGTCTTGCCACCCGCCCGTGGGGCACCGGGGCATGGTGGCAAGGCACAAGCTGCTTGTCAGGAGTGACAATAGTGATGCGCACGGGCCTGGGGCTCTGCTCTCCCTGTCCTGCCTGTTGGGCTGGAATTAAAGAGTGAATTGTTTGGACAAGCTTGTTAAGTGGATGGTTTTCCAGTGCTAGTGGGGAAATCTTCACGGGCTCCTTTCGGACTGAACTGACAGACGACTGCCAGCGCCTTTACCTTGGAGGGAAGCTGGCTCCATGCTGTGCCACCGCCTCGTCCCTCCTCTTCCTCCCCAGTTGCTCTATGCTTGGCCAAGGAGGGCTGGAGGGGCTGGTCGTGGCGGCATGGGGATGACTTCCCATCTTTCCTCACGGAAGTTTGGGGATCTGCTGGGCGGAGAGCAGAGGAGCCAAGCAGCCCAAATGCCAAGGCTGGCCAGGGAGAGGGACTGTGGGGAAGGCTGGGGCCAGCCGCGTCCTGCGCTGCAGGAACGGGCCCGGGAGATGAGCGGAGAGATGGGCCCTGCTCTGCAGGAGGGGTGTCTGCACCCTCCTGCTGCATAAGCGACTGAGCAAGCAACTGAGCATAAATTGCAAAAGAAGAGATGTTCAGCCTAGATATGAGGAGAAACTGTTTCAGATGCTCAAGAGGGGAGTTGTGCTGTCTCTGTCCTTAGAGGATTTTCAAGCCCTGACAGGATAAAGCCCTGAAGGACATAGGCCGAGCCTGGAGCTGTTCTGGGCAGGGGCCTGGGCTGGAGACTCGCCGAGGTCCCCGCCAGCCTGGTGACGCTGCACTTCTCCCCTGGCTCTCGTCTGCACTGGCCTCCTGGAGAGGGGCAGGAGGGGCAGCTGGGACCTTCCCTGTCTGCCGTGGTTGGCCATGAGCTCTTGGCATTAGAGACATTGCCACTGCCCCTGCCACCACGTTGTCCTGTCCCACGTGCCCTTTGGAGCTCTTGTGTCTTGCTGAGAGCTGCCAGCGGGATGCGGCGGCGGAGGAGTGGGGAGGAGGCAGCCGAGGTCACCAGCGATTCCAGAGCCTCTTAATTGTCCCCCCATGCTTCCCTATAAGTGGCCATTTACAACAAGCTCTGTAGATCCTCTCCGGAGAGGGAACCCCAGGGAGCAAGGTGTGGGTGGATGAGAGCCCTCAACAGCTTTGAAAGAGATGGCAGAAGAGACGGAGCGGGGCGGAAAAACCCAGACCACCATCGGAAAAGGGAGAAAATAGAACGAAACCGAGAGAAACCGCAAATGTGCTGAAGCAGCTGACGACAGCCCAAACAGCAGGAGAAGGCTCCTGCCTGCCAGTTAACGAGGCTCTGGCACTAATTTGCCACCTTGACTGCACTTCTGATCTTGTCAGGAGAAGGGAGAAGAGAGGAGGCTAAAGGAGCACCGGCGCGGGCTCATCCTGCCTCCTGGCTGGGCAGATGTTGCTGGGCAACATCTGGAGAGAAATGAGAGAAGTGACTGTCCATAGGAGACCTGCCACTTGTGGCCAATCAATCAGCTCTGTCCTGCCCCCAAAATCTCCCTTCAGGAACAGGGGGCCACCAGGAACAGGCGACTATAGCCATGCCCAAGCTGCGACTGGCCAGGCTCAGCAGTGGCCCAGGGCTCAGGTCCCTCTTCCTTCCAGGTCCTATCTATCCACAGCCCTGACGACTTCACCCAGCCCTTGGGACATGGCCTATCAGCTGGTCTGACACAGAACATTGCACTTCTGTGGGATGGAGAGGAGGAGGAGGTTAGCAGGGTCGTGAGTTGAACCTGAGAGGCAAATGGCTCCATTTCCACCCCACCATTTGCTTTGCAAGTTCAAAGAAGATGAATAAATGGAGACCATGTGAGTGCCTAGTAGCAGCTACCGCACAATCTAAGCTTTGGTTTGATGCATCAAGACCAAGAGGAGAGGAAGAGTGTTGCAGCAGCCCGATGCCAGCAGGGAGAGACCTGCAGGTAGCTTGTCCATGTCTACGTTGGCCAGAAGCACCAGGCAAACACCGAGAGAGCTGTCAAAACAGCAAAACAGCTCTGGTCAGGGGGTGTCTGATGGTTAAGGTCTGATGGTCTGTCTATCTAATGCAAGCAGAGGAGCCTGACCAAAAACCTTCATTGGGAAGCCTCCGTCTGAGCAAAATTGTGTGATTTCTCCTTCCCTGCCTCGCCGTGCAAAGCAGGAAGGCAAATCCCCACTGATGGTTTCTGAACTTCCCGGGCAGCTTCAGGATGGATTTCAAGGTAAATGTGCACCCTTGGTGCGCTGTTTGCACACCAGGTTTGCATGCACACCCCAGCTTGCAAGGCTGCCCTTGCTGTTCGCCCCGGCTTGCACAGCCTTGTCCAGAGTTCAGAGATGGGGAGACCAGGCAGGTGGAACAACCGCTCACAGGTTGAGCTCAGCCTCACAGCCTCGCTCACTCGTGTCTCTCGATGGCAAAACTCTCTTTGCTGCTTTTACTACCACTTGAGCTGGCTGAGAGCACGCGGCACCAACTCTTGCTGAGCAGCCCCAGAAGGAGATGCTGCTGGTGCTGTGGGCCCCAGGCAATGTCATCCTCCCAGCCAGCCGTACTGCGATATTATTTGCAGAGAAAAGCACTACCAGGTAATCAGATGCTGACCTCTCGCTCGTTATTGACCTTGTCTTCTTAATCACCTCTTTGGAACGCCTTAATTGCCAAACAGGAATCGGGATATGCTCATTACGCCCTGGATTAATGCGCAGCCCACCGGCTCCCGTAGGATCCTCCCCCGGGGCTGGTGTGCAGCCGCTGCTCCTGCTGCAACTCAAGCACACGCCCTGTTCCCAGCAGCAAAATGCATGGATGTGCTCCTCTGCCAAAATACAGCAATTTATCAGCAAAACTCAGGGTCCTCTCCCGCCTTCTCCCTGCTTGAACATAGAAGCAGTTTGGCCTTGCCTGTAACGAGGGACTGGTAGCTGGGGTTGCTTCCATTGTTATCGAGCCTGTATTTGTTCCTCCACTATAATCACATTGATGCTATTCCAGAGTGAGCCAGGACGCAGGGGTGGATGTGCATACAGTCCTGGGCTCGCTCCAGCTAGGACTCAATGGTTTGGGCCAGGACCCTGTGCCGATTAAGCTCTCAGCTGCCCCTTGCACTTGTGTCCGAGTGCCTTTAGGCTGGGTAATAGCTGCTTTGTTAAGTATGGAGGAAAACACGACAAGACAAGCTCTGCTTAAAGGAGAGAAGATATGGAAGAGGGAAGGGTACAGTGTTAGGGGAGGTGAAGAATTCACCCAAGACCTAGTTGTGCGTGTGGCAAAAACAAGAAACTTGGTCTCTGCAACTGACATGGCCTCAAGTGGTCAAGACTTCCCCAAAGCCGTTGCCAACCACCCAGGCACGGCTGAATCCAGTTTCTTTTTGTGCTCCGGGTCACCATCACTGCACTCTCCAGGCAAGATGAGTTACACAAGGAGCATCAGAAACCAAGCCAGCGGCTCTGCCAAATTCCTGAGGTGATTTCCTTTTCAGGACTGAAGAGGTGAGGGAGGAGAAGGGGGGTGAAGGGTGGCAAGGCAGATGCAGGGAGAGCAGAAGTCCAGGTGACAGATTGAGGGATGCTATAACCACAATGGACTGCCTGATGGATTGATAGCTTAGACAGCAATTATAAATAGCAAGCACAGTTTCCTCTCCTGGGTTTTATCCTCCCGCCTTGCTTATCTCTTTATTTGTCTCACGCAAGGCTGAAGGGGGGCTGCAGCTTTTTCAAATAGGCAAGATCTTCCAGCTGGGGAGGAAGCCCGTGCATATATATCTACATATTTCACCCTTTTTTTCCCCTCTGTTTCCCCTTTTCTTCAGCTTGACCAGCTTCTGTGCCCCTGCTGCTGCTTTCCTGGTGCTGCAGCATGGAGGACCAGCTCGGGCCGGGCCCTGCTCACATTCATGCACATGTTCCTGATGAGAGAGCCGCAGAGCATGGCCGGGTGGTGAGCACAGTGCTTCCCCGTACACTTCCTGCATGTGGTCAGATGTGGCCCAGCAAGTGACATCTCCTCCATGTCACCACAGGCAGTGTGGGCGCCGCTGGGCTGGGTGCGGTGGGGAGCAGGGTGGCAGGTCCCCACTGAAGGGCTTCTGGGGTGGCTCCAGTTCTCCCCTTACACTCTAGAGAAGGCCCTGAGAAGGGACTCAAGGTTACCAAAAGTATGGGGCAGACCCAATCAGGGAGCCAGGACACCTCAGTCTGACAAAGATGGCTGCCGGGGCATGTCATCATGGCAAACCAAAAGGGGCTAGAAAGGGTAGTTGAGGGGCAGTTATTCACCATCTGCTCTCCTTCTCCTTCTCTTTTTCATTACTTCTTCTAATACCAGAGCTAAGGGCCACCTTCCCTCTGTTTTCAGCATGCACCTGTGGTAGAGATGGAGGTGTCATATGCTGGAGCAAGGCCCATGAATCTGTGGCCTCCTCGACATCCCCTTCCAAACACAGCCACAGAAAAGCCAGGGCTAAAGATGACACTTTCCCTCCTTTTTTTCCTGCTTGTTTTTGGTTGTGTTTTTGCTGAAAAAGTCATTTAAAAAAAATATATTAAACAGATAACATTTTACTCAGATGTCCCATGGCTGGAGCCACTGACAAGGAATGACCCTCCCCAAATAAATAGGTTAGAAAAAAAAAAGCCCTCCAAAACAAGACAACCAAATAAATACATAAATAAAACTTTTTTTTCTTTTTTTCTTTTTTTTTTGATGTCATAAGGAAAAGTGGCCCAGGGATGTCCACCTTGTCCGTAACAGCAGCGTCCCTGGGGCAGAAGCCAAGTCCTCGCCTGTGCGTTCGGCGATACTGTCCTGTCTTGGCGTATTGCGGTGCGGGTTGAGCGCGATGGGCCACAGACACTCGGCAAGACGCAACCCTTACCAGGATGGGGTGAAGAGGCCTCAGTGAGGTCCCCAGCCCTGTGCCACGAGCCTGTGTGCAATGACACCACCCTAGAAGGAGTGCGGGGAGGCAAAGCAAAGGCTGTGGTAGAAACCTCTCTTAAAAAGAATACAAAAGGAAGGGTGCTGAGGACGCGCTGCTGCTTTCTCCACGCAACGGGGTGCAGGGGGCCCTTGCTTCTTGCCTGCCTGTGGCTGCCTGCCACTGAGCTGCTCGCCCTGCAAGCCCGCATTGGCTGCAGGCTGGGCTTCCTGGCAGTATCCCTGTGCTTGACGGCAGTCTGAGCTGACATGCCACCCTGTGTGCTCCTGTGGGCTTCCTCTATCAGCACAAGCCCTGCCATCCCTTTGGCCAGTTGCTGGGGCTACCATGGAAGCACACAGCTGGCACCAAGGTAAGGCCTTGCTTTAATTTTTTTAAGGGTGGTTATTGTTAGTATTATTACTATAGTCCTGTTACCCGGGCCCTTGCTCCAAGCTCTGCATAGCCCTGGCTGTTAGCTGCACAGCTTGCCGGTCTCCTGCTCGACTGCGTTGGGCAGCTTGGCGTTGAAGGCCCTCAAGGAGGACTGGATCCGTGCCACCTCGTTGGTGGCCAGCTTGAGCCTGTGGCGGAGCAGGCACGTGAAGAGGTCAAGGCGGGTTTTGCCTGGTGGGGACAGTCTGTTCACCCGGTCCCTGATCTCTAAAAGCTGCAGCATGGCCGAGTCCTGGGAGCCCTGTGTGTAGGGGTAGTCCAGCTGAAGGATTAGGTCGCGAATAGCGTCTGGTTCAAAGGGCAGGCTGTAGCCAAAGACTTGCAAGCTGTTGATTTTCATGTACCCCAGGTTCTTGGAGGGATCTGACATCTCCAATGGTTCATAGTAGATTGTCTCGTTGGAGCTGTCATCCAGGGACTTGATGCGGCTTCGCAAGTAGACGTGGACTGTTTCAAAGAAGGCTTTCCACTTGTTACCTAAAGTGAGTGTCCAGTTTTGGCACTGGGCAGAGGCATCCACGTTAGTCCTTTCCCAGTCTGGGAAGTTGCCCTCGTTGACGGGCATGAACCAGCTCTCCGAGTGGCTTCCCCCAAAGGGGTTGACATAGATGGCCATTACAGGCTCCAGGGTGCTGTTCTTGGTGAGGCAGATCTGCAGCGAAAGGGCCAACATCACGTGAACCAGCCCAGGCTTGTACTTGTTGCTCTTCAAGGTCAACAGCATGCGCTTCCTCCAGGAGGGGTCAAACCAGCTCCCCAAGCGCATGTCGTTGCTGATAAAGATGGAGTGCACCTCGATGCGGCTGTCCCGTTTCTGGAGGAGGTACTTGAGCTCCAAGTCCTGCAGGTCTGTCTCAAGGCCCAGGTACTGTTCCAGAGAGTCGGCCACCTCGGGACGACAGAAGCCCTGGGTGAGCACATAGCCGTGGTTGCAGGCCCCACAGCGCGTGCTGTTGTCCTGGGCACAGCTGGCGCAGGCTGGCCCGTCGCCCAAGGCACAAGGGATGAGCCCCTGGCAGGAGGCTTGCTCAGAGGGGCAACTGCAGCTGTGGCTTTCTTCCAGGAACGTCCCAGGCACGGTGCTCTCGCTGCAGTACAGGAGCGACTGAGCGCGGCCCCACCAGTAAAGCAGAGACCTGGCAAAGGAGAAGGAAGCGAGGCAGCAGCGATGCTTACGGGGGACATCTGTGGGTGAGCAACTGCCCTTCTCTAGGGAAGACCTTGTGTGTGTTTCTCAGGGACCATGCTGCAGTTGTGGTGACTCCCTCTGTGCTAATCCCCATTTTTCACACCCAGGCCTTAACCCAGTTCACCAGGACCACATCCCCAGGCCAAAGTTGCCTCCACTAACATCTCACCACCAGGCTTCCCCCAGTCATGGTGGGGGTTCCTGGGGACCCTACACACAGGGAGATGGGCAGTGGGTCTGAACCCTGCTTGGGGATTTGGCCTGTGCCCCAAGCCTGGGTTCAGGGCCACGGCAGCGTGGCCGGGGAGGAGATGTCCTACCTCTCCTTTGGCAGTTTGAAGCGAGGTTGCCTGTGGCAGCGTTTGCTGAGGTTGAAGAGCCGCCGGATGATTCGGTGGGTTTTCCTGGAGAGCAGCTTCAGGCTGGTGCCCAGCTGCTGGTAGCGGTGCTGCACATCTAAGTCCATGGCCCAGTAGTGGGAGATGGCCGTCCTGTTCAGGAAATGGTCCCCTGGGAGTCTTTTCACCAGGGCCTGGAACTCCTCTGCGGGGAGAGGGAGCGCGTTAGGGGGAGGTGACAGCAAAGGCACCGCGGGAATTGCCACCGGTGCTGGTGGCAGTGCCGGGTGGCTGCGCTGCCCTCACCCGACTCCTCGAACTGGCTGTGGTGGTTCTCCCAGGCACGCTGCAACTGGGCCAGGCTGCCCTCCATGGCCTGGATGTCGGCCTCGGGGCAGTTGCACTGGGGGAAGGCGGCGTGGCATTGGCAGCAGCAGTCGTTGCGCCGGCACAGCAGCTCTCCGGCCGAGCTGCATGCGATGTAGCTGAGCGCGGCCGCCACGAAGCGCTTCCGCAGGTGCTGCGGCAGCACCGTCTGCAGCCCTGCAGTGAGAGGATCCGCGGGGTCAGCGTGCGGTGGGCCTGCCCTGGCCTCCCCGCCAGCCTCCCACCCCACTGGCACGCAGCCCTGGGCAGCGGCTCTGTCTCGCAGTCATGTCTGTCTGCTGCAGAGCCGCGCGTCTGCGCTCCGCATTGATCTCGGTTCCTCTTGGCAGAAGAGCAGCAGCCTCTTCCTGCCCCGCTTTGTTTCCTCCTCCCTCCCCACCATTACATTAAAAAGCAACAGCTTAATTGTGGCGAGGCCATCCTGTCCAACAGCGTCGGCGTGCCCGCCAGCACCCTGCAGTGGCACTCAGGCCCGCGCCCGCAGCAGCGCCATCCCTGCGCATCCCTGCCTGCAGGCGCAGCGCCTGGCAGCCCCCAGCGCCTTGTCCATCGATCGACTCGTGCGGGCGCTGGGGCTGGAGCCAGTGCCTGGTTCGCATCGGGCATCCTGCCCAGCGCCGGCCTGGCCGCTGGGCAGGTCCGGGAGTACCGGAGCCGTGTGGGTCCCATGGCACCAAACCGTCTCGTCAGCATCACCTTGCAGAGCTGATGATGTCCAAAGGGTCTTGCTTTCCCCAGATCCATGTGTCTCCTAAAGGCCCCCATAAGTATTTGCAAGGAGATAATGTGCTTTTTCCAGGTGTGGCCCCTTCCCCCCCCGCTGCCTTCTGCGGCCAGCCCAGCCCTTACCCAGGAGCTGCACTTTGTTCTCGGGGCTCTGCACCAGGACGGAGCTGACCGAGTCCAGGTTGTCGTAGTTGCTGCAGCCCAGCGGCCCCGTCCGCGTTTCCGTTACCTGCACAGGACCAGAGGCCGTCAGGGGCTGGGCAGGGACACACGGACACAGGATAGGGGCAACCCAGCTAAATGCTCCCTCGTGCTGGGGTCACTGCTGCGCGCAGAGCGGCTCAGAGCAGCTCTCAAGGGAGGCGGCCAGGCCACCCGAAGCCTGGGGATGCCGCCCGCCTGCTTGGAGAGACCTAATTGCCTGCTAATTGGCCAGCAGCTCTGCCTCCAACCCGCTGGAAAATGCGGCTTCATTAGCGTGCCTAATTTCCCAGGAGTAAGGTAAAGGTGCTAACTGGGCCGGGGCTTGCCCAACCCCTTCTCCCACAGCCCTGGGGGCTGCTTGTTCCACAGGGAGGGGGGATGCGGTCATGGGATGGGGGTCTGTGCTACCTGCATGCAAGGGGCTGCCTGCAGCCACGCCGACCCGAGCCCCGGCTTTACAACCCGCGCAGCTTTCACTGGTCACCAGCGAGGCCCAGGGCCCAGTGTCCACGCATGGCCCTCTCCCTCGTGTCCCTTGCCTACCTTGATGGCTGCTGTGGCGATCTGGATGTGGTGGAGCCGGCGCAGGGTGCTCTCGCGGTCGATGAAGTAGGAGGCAGCCAGCTGGTGCAGGGTCTCCAGTGAGACAGTGGAGCCGTTCCCGGCCCCTCCTGTGGCGCTGACGGGCTCCGTGCGCCGGCTCAGCTTGCGTTTGTCCACAAAAATGGTCAGGGACTCTTCTCCTGCAGGGACACGCCACGCGTTTCAGGAGTAGTGGGTTTCTTTTCTCCCTTCCCTTGGCCCTATTTCTCCCAAAATATCCTTAGCATTTACTTTGCAAGCCCTCAAAACAGAGCGAGTAGCGTTGGGAGCCGCGTGGTGGGCGAGGGCTGGTGGCAGTGCTCACCTCCCAGCGTGGCGGCCAGCAGGAAGTGTGTCCCATACTTCTTGATGAGGGTGTCGGTGATCTGCCGCAGGCTGGGCCTGCGCCCCAGCAGGCGGATGTTGCGGACGAACTCGGGAGTGAGGGGCAGTGGCAAGCTGAAGAAGTCCTTCCTCTCCAGGGCCAGGTTGTTCACCTTCCAGCGAGCAAATTCCCTACAGAAAGAAGCCGAGGAGAGCGGCCGTGAGCTGTGGGAGCTGGGAGACAGGAAAACCAGCTGGCAGGGCTTTCCTCGAATGGGTGCAAGCCCAGGAACAACTCTGGAGGCCTGAGGGATGTGCGAGAAGCTCAGAGAGGATGAACTGGACTTCAGCAGGGCAGAACAAGTAGTTGCGATGCTACAGAGGATTAATAGTTGGGAAAGCTTCCAAAGGGATCATCGCAGCCTCCTCCTCTCCTTGGTGGAGCTGGAGCTGAAGGACTTGCCCCTACTGTAGCTCCTCAGCATGGGATCACAGAGGGCTGCAGCTGGAGGACCCAGGTGTCCTGCTCTGGCCTTGGGATCACGTGTGCTGATGCCGCCAGCTAGAGTTGGAGCCCAGATGAAAACCCCAGGTCCTCCCTAAACCATCGATGGTAATAATGAGCTACAAGCACTGGAGGTGTCCGCTAGCATTGACGAATCGGTCACCTCCGCTTGGCGTTAATCACTGTTGGGCCCGGCTCCATCACACACGAGCATGCCTGGATGGGACTAATGCGTCTGATCCGTCTTTGATTCCCCTCTCATACATCACATCTGTATGGATCTGGATGCAAACTCAATAGCTGGGTGTTTATTGCATTTAAACATCAATAGCGTTGGGCTACAGCGACCGCATCTCCCGCCTGCCGTGGGCGCGCGGACTGTCGGGAAGGCAGAACAGGAATCTGCACAGGCCATTCGCGCCAGCAATGGCCACGCTGGCCCCTGGCGCTGGCATTGCCCGGCCTGGCCTGGCGGCTGCCCACCAGCCACTCCTCCTGCTGTAAACAATGATCGGCCAATTTCTGCCTAATTGTCACCATTTTGCTCTTATTAAAATCAGGCTGTGGCTTTCAGACAGTTTAATTAGGGCTGATTGGGAGAGACGGGGCGGGCGGGGGGAAGGAGGGAAGCAGCAAAGCCACTCCGCCACTTGCAGGGTGCCAGCTGCCTCCCAGGGTGACTTGTGGTCTTGCACATTCCGGGTGCCCAGGGAGGCCCCTGTGTGACAGCAGCCGCCGGGGTCCCCACACTGTCCCTCCCAGCACTCCAGGCCGCTGCCTTCATGGGGCTCAGCCCTCGTGCGTGTGGCGAGAGGCGCGCTGCTCGGCTGCCCAGCGACAGCCCCGCGTGCCCGTGTGGGCGGCACAACCAGCTGCCGGCTCATTAGCCACCGTGAAGGAGACACCTGCATGCAAGGGAGCCTGCAGCGGTCCCCGCGGGCTCCTTCCCGTCCCAGCAGTGTCACCGGTGGCCTCAGGAGCCCCAGTGCAGGAGCTGCGGCACGTCACGAAGGGCGTGGGAGCTGCAGTGCGCTGGGAAGGGCACAGGAGCTGTGGCACATTGGGAAGGCTGCGGGAGCCAAGTTGGGAAGGGTGCGAGAGCCATGTTGGGCAGGGTGCAGGAGCAGCAGTGCATCGGGAAGGGTGCGGGAGTTGCGTCGGGAAGGGTGTGGGAGCTGCATCGGGAAGGGTGTGGGCCCCCACTACCTGTCCCCTGGCAAAGGGCCGGCCGTGGCACTGCCACTCACCTGTAGATGCGGTACCTGGTGGTGAAGCCCTGCCGGTAGCGCTCCATGAAGTCCATGTAGTCCTGGGCTCGGTAGAAGGGGCCACGGTCAGTGAGGAGCCAGTCGAGGGGTGCGGCGGGGGCAGCTGCATGCTGCTCGGGCGCTGGGCCGCCCGCCCCACAGCGGCAGCACGCACTCAGCACCAGGAGCGCCAGCGGCCACGCGAGCATCTGCCGGGGCCTCTCAGAGCACGTGCCGTCCCGCTGCCTCATGCTTCCGCCTCCCGGCCGGCTTCGTCATTCTCGCCCCACGCTGTCCTCGGGGACACTGACCGCCCTGCAACGGCACCGAGAGGGCGGCTCATCAGCTGCAGGCCCTGCAGAGCGACCCAAAACACTAAGCATCGAGGCAGGGAGGTGCTGAAGGAGCAAAGGCCTCCCACTCACACATGCACACACGTATGTCCTGTGCACACAGTGTCACCACCAAGCAGCTGAGCCATGGAGCTTGTCCCCTCTGTCAGCTGGCCATGGCACCCCATGGGTGAAGGGATGGGGCACCAAGCTCCAAGGAAAAGGAAACTAACAGCAGAT
Organism: Crypturellus undulatus; assembly: GCA_013389825.1. NCBI lineage: Eukaryota > Metazoa > Chordata > Aves > Tinamiformes > Tinamidae > Crypturellus > Crypturellus undulatus. The sequence continues at coordinate 12,359 of VWPW01002835.1, read as the reverse complement.
CACACCATCTGCGTGGCAGGGTATTTGCCTTGGCGTGCCCATGAGGACCCAGAGCACTGACCCTGCTGAGAACCCCTGACCCGAGCGTTAGGCGATGATGGGTTTTGAGGGAGCCAACTCACTGCCCATTGGGAAGGGAATGAGGACTCACACGTAAGCCAAATTCTGCTCCAGAGGAAAGGCCCCTGAGTCAGTACATGGTGCTCCTGGCAGCTAACGTGTGTGTGTCGGGAGCAGAGCTCTGCGGAAGGCAGGCCTGGGTGCGCTTGCAGGGGTGGCTCTTGAAGAGCGAAACGCAGCCCTGCCTGCTCCCTCTTAGAGGAACTTCTGCCCTTTATGTCTTCTTCCGTCTTGTCAGCCCGCCGGGCCAGGCTACGTGGCGACGGCAGCTCCAGGTAGCTGGTAGGTGATGAGCTGAGGAGCAAGTCTCTGCCGCAGCAGTGGCAACAGGTCAGGGCTCTGCTGTGATGCCCTGCTGCTTCCCTGGGGTTCAGGGTCTGGCTGCTGGGGAAAGAAAATCGGACGTGACAGTGATGGGAGCAATCTGTGGGAATTGCAGTGTCAGGTGTCAGCTCAGATCAGCCAGGAGAAGGAGGGAAAGCCAGGCAAAAATCAAAATCCGCTGCTGTGGAAATGGGGCTGGGCTCTCAGCAGGGTACGTGCCAAGCAAATGCAGCTTGTACAAGGTGCTCGAGGCATTGAGCTCCTGCCGAGCATTGAATGTGGCAGGAAGCTCTCCCTTGGAGAGCCCGGATAGGAGCTAATGGATGTAGAGCGTTTTTGGGATGTCCATCACGAGCACCTGAATCTCCTCTCGATTCTGCTTCAGTGAGGTTATAAAAAAGAATTAAAAAAAAAAATCATATTCCCTCTGCGTGAGCTGGAAAAGGCAGCATTTCTAGTTATGGCAGGCCTGGGTGGGTGAGGGTTGACCCCGGGCTTGCATAGAGATGTCGAGCGGTTGGGGGCAGCTCCAGGCCGTCTTGTGTGGCAGGGCCAGCGCTTGAGGGCTGCGGGTGGTGGCGTCTCCATGGGCCAGAGCGCCACCAGCCAGGCAGGGCGCCTGTGGGTCGGAGGGGGCGTGGGGGGCTGCAGGGATGTGCAGGCAGCCGGAGCGCGGTGCCCACGAAGCCTCCCGGAGCCGGTGTTGCTCCATGAGGGCTGTGTTGTTGGCCAGTGTAAATGCAAGGTATAAAAATATGGAAGTGGGCCACGCCGGCAAGTCCAGCCGCCTGCTGCCGAGACAGGGACGGAGGGAGGGAGAGCAGCCTCCCTGCCTCGACTGCAGAGCTCCGCGAAGGCTCCTGGCTTCTAACCGTTGAATCCGAGGGCTTATTCCACCTACGCTGTGGCTCCCTGCTGTGGCTTGAGGCTCTCTTGCAAAACAAAACTGCAGCGAGTGGTGGGAGGTGAGGGAAGGGCTCGGGTAGCAGAGGGGACTGAGGTATCCCCAGGAGAGCCTTGGGGATGAGATCAGGGTGCACCGGGAGCCCTCAAGCCTCCTGGCACATAGGGATTTGCTCTGATTCCCCATAACAAGCGATGAGCAAAGTGGGGAGGCAGGCCAGGAGCCCGAGCGCCCGTGCCTGGCCAGCAGGCACCAGCCCCAGGTCCTTCCAAATCGGGCTTTGGCAGATGATTCATCACACTTAAACATGGAATTTCTTTTTTCCTCTCCCTTCCTCTTCCATTTTTAGACCCTTGAGGGTGCACTTTAATTACGCTTCTGCAGCTTCTCGCGTCCCCAGCCATCGCAGACAGCTCCTTGCTGGCTTTGACAGGGAGCTGCAGCTCTCGGGGCTGGCGGAGTCACAACGAGCTCCAAGCTCACAACGAGCTCCAAGCTCGATGGTGCTTCTTGTGCTCCGCCCTGGCTGCTCCAGGCACCCACCTGCAGCAGCTGCTCCGTGCCCTGCATGGGCTCAAGGCGCGAGGCCTTTTGCACGGCCAAGAGCACCAGGGAGGAGACCTCGGGCCACTTCTTCACTGCAGCCCCAGCCCAGCTAGGAACCCTTGGGGACAGGGAGCTCTGCCTCCTTTCACATGGCTTTTTGGGAGCCAGAGCTGCCCATGTGCTGCAGCCTCACGGAAACCTCATGCTTTAGTGCTCAGCACAAGAAGGATGAGGAGTTGTGCATTCCTGCAGCCCAGATGGGGTCCCTGGGGCCTCCTTGCCAAAAGGAGCCTGCGCTCCTGAGCTGGGCAGGAGCAGAGGGACAAACAAGCAGCCCCGGGCTGCACTGCAACTGTTTGGTTATGGGGTGAACAGCAACACCAGCCTTGCAACGCTCTGCTCACGGGCTGTCCCAGCTTAGTGCCTTTTATGGCTCCTGGGCTAAAGAAAATGGTTTACGTGTAAAAACCCTGACTTGGTGCAAAGGTTTTGCCTCTCTCGGTCACACTGATGATGAAGCCAGCAGTGAGCAGCCATAAGGACACATTGGGGACGCGTGTCCTCAAGAGCACTGACAGTGGGGAACAAGTAACCTTACTCACCCTGCTAATAGGTCTGGAAATAACTTTCTAATCATTTTTCCTTGATCTGAAAGAATATAAGTTTGATGAGAAGCATCCGACTACTTTTATTTAAGGTTTGCATCATGCAAAATGGGAGAACGTCCATCTTGTTTATCTTCTCCCCTCTATCCCCCTTCTACAAAACCTTTAACACCGAGGAGCACCCATGCAAATGTTCTTGGCAAACCTTCCAGCGCCTCAAGCTCCTTCCACGTCTGTTCTGCCCAGGCCCATCTGGGCCCCTCCATTGGCTGCCAACACGTGTGCTGTGTCAGGAGCAGAGTTTGCCTCTGTGCCGGAGGCCGCTATCCTGCCAAGGTCGGCCGCGGACCTGGCACGCAGAGCCCGAGTGCGTGAGGAGCCGCCGGCAGCAGCGCCCTGAAGCTCTGCCCTGCTCCTGCTCCCTGTGATGCTGGAGGCAGCTCTGGAGCCCCGTGCTCCACAGTGAATCGGGCAGAGTTTGATAATTAAGACATTAGCTAATTGCTGGGGACATTAGCATTGATTTCTGCCCTTTCGTGGTGCAGCAATGTATATTCACACACACACAGACGGTGCGAGTGGGAGCAGAGGACCGCAGCTCCAAAGCCTCCGTGTGCTGCTTCCCGCATGCCTGGCGCCTCATTGGCCACGGGCAGATGCCCTGGCCGACACAGGGGCGCCTTGTCCCTGACTCTGCCTGGAGAGGGCATGTGGGGCACAGCTGCCCCTGTGGGCACGAGCCCAGCGCCGACTCCGCTGCCACGCTCATCAAGGAGCTCCTCCCGCGCCACATAGCAGGACACCGATTCCACAGCGCCCGCTAGGGAATCACTGACAGGACAGGGAGGGCACGGAGCTGCCTATGGGGCTGGCACGGTGAAAGCCCACCAGCCCCGCATGGGGACACAACCCCCAGCACCGTGGCCCAGGGCACCGCACAGGCGCTGGAAACACTCCCTGAGGGCCTGTTGGGCGGCTCTTGCTCATGACTTACGTCCCTCCTTGTGCCCAGGAGGATGCTCTGAAAACTTGCAAGACTTTGTGAATTAGATTCTTTTTAACTTTTCGTTCCATCCTTAAGAGGGAGGAACTTTAAGATGAGGGTAAGGACCGTGGGGGGTGGGAAATCAGAAGATTCTCTGGCTCAGAGAGCTAAGGATTTGCATAAAACATCAAACACGAGGCCGGCCTGGCTGCGGCGGCTGCGCGCGGTGCCGCACCAGCACCATGTGTGCTGCCTCCGGCTCCGCTCGCAGGGACGCCCACCCGCCGAGGCGCGAACCGGCTGGAGAACAGAGCGGGCGCCGCATGCGTCCCTCACCGTGTGACTGCGGCGGCCCCCGGGGCTTGGCCGGGAGCATCCCTGCGGCTGCAGCCCTGCAGCGGAGGCCCTGGAGCAGCTTCTCCTCTGAGAGGGGACAGCACTTCCCGCTGCAGGTGCTCGCTCTGGGCTGCCTCTGCGCTGTGGGGACGACGCGAGGGCGCATACCGGTCTGCAGTCGCGCGCGGGGGTGAAGGCCCAGGTCCCCAGCCTTACCGGGAGGATGGGGCTGTGCGGTGACAGTGCAAGCGAAGAGGGCAGCAGGTGCCCGGCCCGGAGCGACAGGAGAGTCCGGGCGCCGGCAGGCAGCGCTCGCCTTTCCCGTGCTCCCGCACCAGCAGCCTCCAGCTCTGCCTGCCTGGAGGCCGGGCGAGGGCCCCGCACCCCTAAAGTGCCACCAAGTGAGAGCGGCTCCGTGCGGCGCGCGGAGCTCGCAGGGACCCTCCGGGGGCGGACGGAGGGGGGACACTGACACCTGCCGGCAGGCGCCACCCGGCTGCCCCCGCGCGCCAGAGCCGCTGCCCCGGCCCGCCCGGCATGGGGTGCAAGAAGCGGCGACGGCCCCGGTCCACCCGCGCGCGGCGCGTCCCCACGAGCGCCCCTCGAGGGGAGGGCACAGGGGGCGCAGGCGGCCACGCTGCGAGCGGCTGCCCCCACGGGTGCTGCTTCCAGCGCCCAGAGCCGGATCCATCTGGGAAGTCCCGGGGCGGGGGGAGGCCCTCTGCGGTGCCCCAAGGTCACAGGGCCGCCCCCCCCCGCCCCGCCGTGTCACGAGGGCGCCGGGTCTAAGCGCGGCCGCCGCACTCACCCCGGGCTGCGGGAAGCGGAGGCTCTGGCTCCAGCTCCCGTCGCGTCCTGTCCTGGCGCCGCTCAGCGCCGCCCCGGCGCGGCCGCGCGGCCCCGGGCT
>VWPW01002826.1:0-16721 GCA_013389825.1 Crypturellus undulatus | reverse complement strand
GTGACCTTCGGTGTGAACAGGTGGAGGTAGGCAGGACTTTGGTGTAGGCGGGCGGGAAGGCTGTAACTCCTGAGTACCTTGGCCAATGGGGAAAAGGAGAGGGCATCCCTCGTCTGGGAAATTAGGATAAAAGGGGGGCTGCGTCCCCCAGCAATTTGAGAGACCCCACAGGGATATGCCTGGTGAACTCTCCCTTTATTTGAATAAAGTTTTATGTCTCCTCTGTCTCCTTTTTGGATATTCGCTTCTAGACAACGAGATTTTCCGCATACTAGGAAGAGCAACTTAAAACACAAAAACTACTGAAAACATTTAGATCAACCAGCAATAGGAATATAAGGAAGCATTATTGATTTGTAAAATAACACAAAGCAGCAGTCATTGGTGTTATCACCCAATTTACATTGATAACATAATTTTGACATTCTTCAGAGAATGTTTCATAGAAACTGAGAGGAGCTTTATAAGCTTGGATGAGCACCTCAGTATTGCCCGTTTGCTCAGCACTTCTATTTGTGCTTCAGGCTTCAATCTCAGCCCTTCTTTGACAAGGCACCAGGTGGCTTGGAAAGCTGGGAAATGCCAGGACTGGCTTTAACTTGAACCTGGTCCTTACAGGCACTGTGGCTTCAGCTCACTGAAACCACAGATCAGGGCAAGCTCAAACCCATCTTGGCTGGGGCCAGCAAAATCAGGCACTGAAGAATCTCAGCAACCTATTCAGGTTCCTATTCACCTATCCAGCTTTACAAAGCAAAAACCCTGTGAAGTCAGTTGTAGCAAATGTGAGTGGAAAAGGAGCAATAAATTGTACAACTGTTTCGTTTCCTAGATGATAAGAAATGTAACATGCAAGTGCATGGATTCCAGCTGAAATAAGCTTAATATTCAGAGCAATCGCAGTCTTCACATTAATAAATCAGTACTTTAAATTAGTACTGAATTTTTAAAGTTTTGGAGTTTTAGGTGGAAGCTCAATGCAGTTTTGTTGAAACTTGATGAAAACTATTCCACACAGGCAAAACTTGAATGAAACTCTCAGAAAAGGTGTTTATTCATACTAAGTGGCATGTCCCCAATCTTCAGTTAAGTGGGACAAAATGAGAGTATATATATGACTTGTAAGCTCCAATCCATTTGAGAACTGCTACTACCATTATGTCTTTATGTCTTGTTGTACCCCTGAAGAAATTGAGGATCAGAAAGGTAAAATTTCATCAATACAAAGCTCCAAATAATTGGCAGAGCTATGACAAGCCTTAGGTGCCTCAATATTTCCACAGGACCATGGTGCATTTTTTTTTTCCCCTGAGATACTTGGTTGGCTCTTCCTTTTTTGAGCATGTTAAAATGACTATGAGAAATTGAGGTTTGGCTTTTTTTTTATTTTCATATCTTTTTATCACAGTAGGATTTGAAAAATATCTGACTTCAGCCAAACAAGTGTGAAAAATGTCAATAGATACACTTTATGGTCTGATGCAGTGAAAGTAAATATGATGTTTTATTGAAGTCAGCAGACCAGAGAGTGTGCTTTAGCTTATACACTTATACGTGCACTGCACGCATCAAAGAAGACACAGGATGTTGTGTTAGCAAACATGAAGACTTGCAGGAGCGGATTAGTGGATCAGCTGCTGGTGCCGAGGACCTGACATTTGCATTGTGTGCATTGCAGGAGGGTTACTTTGAAATAATTATCACATCATTTTGTGGATGGAACAGCTATAGGTGCTTGGAGAGGTGCTCTGGTTTCCTTATATCCTTAAGGAATCCAGTTTGCACCTGCTAAGACCACTGCACGATATTATTCAAAACATGTTAAAAAGTAAAGCTCAAATATCTACTTCAAAAACATACTCCTGATTTGAACTAGCACAGAATCTGTTGTAAAGAAAGCTCATGTCATTCTTTACAGCACCGATATTTCCTTTTCAAACAAGTGCTTTAAGTCTCCTTTTTCTAAATGTTGGCAGTGAAACAATACTTCGAACAGATAGCAAAGCCAAGGGGAAGAGCTTTCCGTGGTATCACTTTGCATTCTGCCTCCTGGATAACATGTGCTTAATGATAATTAGTGAAATTAAAATTACATATTGTGAAAGCTTAATGATAATTTATCTAGATAATATTAATGTTTTGTGTGCTAAGCTTAGTTGTGGACAAGTCCCAGTCTTAGTTCACAGTAAGAACACCTTTATTTCGTGGATACAGAGGTAGACATTTAAAGGCTAGGTGTGACAGCTTTTACCACACTTCACTCATCTGCATTTCCTATTCCAATAGCAAATTAATGCAAAAAAAAATTGGAAAATACTGGCTCATTTCCGATGAGTCGTGATGATGGGTTATTTTAGCATTCTAATTCAGACATTTTAGCTACAGCCACCTTTTAATTTACGTGCAGAGTCAGGGACACATTTTTAGAAATACCATTTCATGCCAGCTACCAGGACATGTGACTACTGCTGCTCTGCTTGTGATCCACAACCACTGAAGGAAAATGAGTAACGTGGTCTAGAATTACAGCATCCTTTGGGAGCTCCCTTTGTTAAATGTGTGTGTTTGATTGAGACCCTGAGTTTCCCATTTAGACTCATAGCCGGGTTGTGCTTTCTGATCAATGCAGGGATGCACGGCAGGCAAATTGAAATGTTTTCTAGGATACTAAAGCTGTTTTTCTGGGTCGATAAGATCCATGCTATCAATCACTGGGCAATAGGGCAGCAGTATCATCATTAATTTGTGTGAGTCCTTTGTCTTGCAAAATATCAGGCAGTTTCATCATAATGAAAAGTATTAACTCTGAGCAAGGTTCAGGTTATAGGGAGCAATGTATCCAGTATGTGGAATAAACGCGCTGTGTATCAAATTGCATATCCTCTGAAGAGGTCAGCCCGCCTTTTTGGCCCAAGAGCAATTATAGGTTTGTTGTAATTTGTCATTTCTAACAGGAACTGTCCTTTACCGTATTGAGACCTTCAGTTTATCTTTGATACATTCATTGGTCAAATTCGGTTGTCAATAAAAGTGATGTTGTGAAATATGACACCACTCTATGGATGGTAAATACTAAGTGATTATTACACAATGCTACTAATCCATCAAAATAGTATTTTCAGCGCAAAATGTTTTGTCTGAGTTTAGGCAGATTGATTAGCAGTAATAGCCCCTTTAATGCACAGGACTCAGATTTTCGGTGATTTTTTACATTTGTACTTAGTGTCCCATCACAGTCCTAACATTGCTGACTCAAGCCTGCCAACGAATCTGGTTGGGTTGTTTCTGTTCTGACATTTTGGAGCCTCATACCATGAGGTCAACATCAATTCAGGCTTGACAGTTGTGCTGATGGACAGATGGAAGCGGCGCAGCAAAACCGCGGCGATCCTCTCTGCTCTGTGAAAACTCCCAGCAGAGAAACGTGAATGTCTCGTATCTTCACTCAGCATCATGGACTGTCTGGCCCTTCATACATAATGCGTGTCTGACTGTGGCTGAATAGACAACTTTGTTTCCTTCCAAACTCGGCAGGCAAATCACCCCCTCCCTCTGGGGAGCAGGGAGGTGGGAAGTGAAGTTCGACCTGTGGCGAAAGCTGCCCATGAACTTTCGAGCCTTATCGGGAGCCACTCTCACTCACCGGGACGACTCTCCCAAGGCCCAGGTGAGGCTGCCCAGGAAGGGCCGGCATTCGGATGCATTTGTGTCACCGTGAGCCACGCAACGGGCTCTGCTCAATGGCCGATAGTTTCTGATCCAAACTGCTGCACACAGCCCGACCTCACTGTGCCTTTCCCACAGCTCATGGCAACTGCTGCCTCTCAGATGGCTTCCAAGGGACGGGGAGGCTCGCTTGGAAAGTTAATGCCGCATTGTGACTGCACACAAAAAAGCGTGCTGCTGGAGCCAGAAATCTGCTATCCTCCCTCTCAGGTCACTCTCCATTTCCTTTTCCTGATTTCTCTTTCTTTCTTTCTTTCTTTCTTTCTTTCTTTCTTTCTTTCTTTCTTTCTTTCTTTCTTTCTTTCTTCCTTTCTTCCTTTCTTCCTTTCTTCCTTTCTTCCCTTCTTCCTTTCTTCCTTTCTTCCTTTCTTTCTAAAAAAAAAAGCTTTTCTGTGATGAACCATGAGCTCAGCGAGCTTTGGATTTGGACTGAGAGCCCCCAGAGTGGCGCTGGCAGGAAGCAGGATGTGTTGCGATGCACATTTCTTGGATCCACTCATTCTCTTTACCTTTTTATATCTTTACACTGGGTGCCGACTTACTGCTAGCACCTGTGCTAGCTTTTACAGGCAGGCGCGGTCACTTGAATTTCTTTTCCCTTTTCCATCCCTTTATGTTCTTATTTCTCTCAATGTCCTTAACCATGACAACAGCAGAAACATGAGAAATGAGACTAAAGGGAGATGTTCGTTTCTAACAAAGAATCTAGTATTGTCTGCATGAAACACTTTTCCTAGAAAACATTTTTATTTCACATCTTTGCCCATAGTAATGTTGTAATGTTTATACTGAACCAATGATTTATCAGTTATTTAATACATCCTGGTATATTGTTAGAATAGTAAATAAGATCAATACAAAAAAAACACTCATTTATATGAAGTTCAGCTAAGGGAACTCATTTATTTGGAGCATTAGGCTAGTGTGACCTTTTAAATACACATTTACTGTTATGGAATCATAATTACTGCAATCAAGACACATAAAAATCTTTTGTAAAAATAATTATAATTTAAAAGCACACAGCTCAAAGTTGCTGTTGTAATAATGACTATAATAGCAACTGTTTAGCATTTGGACATTTTTTTGGCAGAAAGGCTTGGCATTGTTTATTGTGAGGAAGAAACAGGCTCTGAGAAAACATGCAAATTTTCAGCAAGAGAAAATGCAGCATCAGGTTTAGAAAACAAATGGTAGAAAGTCGTCTTTGCTTCTGTCTCTCTCTATAAGCAGTCCACATCAGCTGAGATGATTTAAAGTCATTAAGTTCTGCTGGATTGTCTCTGTTTCATGTACAATGGGAGATCTCAAAATATCTCTCCGTTTCATAGAACCCCTGGGCATCCAGACAGTCAGGCTGTATGGTGGTCAGCATCTGTCTTCCTGCTATGCTTTTCACTGATCTTCCATTCTCTGCTGGGACCCAGGGTCCAGGGAACTTATTGGTAATCTTTTATTTATTTAAAATAAAATAGGAAACATCCCTTACCATTTATTACTCATTGCTCTTCTTGAAATGAGATCAAATGCCTGTAATCAAATGTGTAGAAAAATTAGGCCCATGAAAGTGTTAGATAGCTGTGTAAACAAATATATTTGAAAGGAGATATTTGTGATATATTGGTTTGATTTGCTCTCTCCAGGTCTAGGTTCTTTCCCTCCTAAACCGGTGTCTGAGAGGATATGAATATTACTGTAGTACAAAAGAAATTCAGAAAAAAAGGTAATTAAAAATAAGAAACAAAAATGCACTTTGTTATTTCACATTTTTAAGTACTTCTTGAAAAGTGCTTTTTATTCTTGAGTTCATGTTAAGCCTGGGAATTTGAAAGCATTTCATTCTTTGACCAGGTTTCCGATAAGTTATTAAGGACTGAAATCCAGTGATTCAGTGACTCAGGAGAACAGAGTAAGAGATGAATGAAATGAGATGCTCACACTCATAGAATCATAGAATAGAATCATAGAATGCCTAAGGTTGGAAGGGACCTCTAGAGGTCATCTAGTCCAACCCCCCTGCACACACAGGGCCACCTAGAGCACATGGCACAGGACTGCATCCAAGCGGGTCTTGAAGATCTCCAGAGAAGGAGACTCCACAACCTCTCTGGGCAGCCTGTTCAAAGTGCTCTGTCACCCTCACCGTCAAGAAGTTCTTCCTTAAGTTCCCGTGGAACTTTTTATGCTTCAGTTTGTGGCCATTTCCTCTGGTTCTGTCAGTGACCACCACTGAAAAGAGGCCAGCCCCATCCTCCTCATTGCCTCCTTTGAGGCACTTATAGACACAGATCAGGTCCCCTCTCAGCCTTCTCTTCTCCAGGCTGAACAAGCCCAGCTCCCTCAGCCTCTCCTCACAGGGCAGATGTTCCAGGCCCCTGATCATCCTCGTGGCCCTGCACTGGACTCTCTCCAGCAGCTCCACATCCCTCTTGTACTGTGGGGCCCAGAACTGGACACAGTACTCCAGATGTGGCCTCACCAGGGCTGAGTAGAGGGGTAAGATCACCTCCCTCGACCTGCTGGAGACGCTCCTCTTAATGCATTCCAGGATACCATTGGCCTTCTTGGCCACGAGGGCACACTGCTGCCTCATGGCCAACTTGTCATCCACCATGACGCGCAGGTCCTTCTCTGCAGAGCTGCTCTCCAGCAGGTCGGTCCCCAGCCTGTACTGGTGTCTGGGGTTATTCCTCCCCAGGTGCAGGACCATGCACTTGACCTTGTTGAATTTCATGAGGTTTTTGACCGCCCAGTTGTCTAGTCTGTCCAGGTCCCTCTGGATGGCAGCACAGCCCTCTGGAGTATCCGCTACTCCTCCCAGCTTCGTATCATCTGCAAACTTGCTGAGGGAGCACTCTGTGCCTTCATCAAGGTCGTTGATGAATAAATTGAACAGGACTGGACCGAGAACTGACCCTTGGGGGACTCCGCTCAACACAGGCCTCCAACTAGACTCTGCACCACTGATCACCACCCTCTGAGTTGTGCCATCTAGCCAATTCCCAATCCACCTCACCGACCACTCATCCAGCCCCCACCTCCGGAGCTTGTCCAGGAGGATGTTGTGAGGGACGGTGTCAAAAGCCTTGGTGAAGTCAAGGTAGATGACATCCACCACTGAAAAGAGGCCGGCCCCATCCTCCTCATTGCCTCCCTTGAGGTATTTATAGACACTGATCAGGTCCCCTCTTAGCCTTCTCTTCTCCAGGCTGAACACGCCCAGCTCCCTCAGCCTCTCCTCATAGGGCAGATGTTCCAGGCCCCTGATCATCCTCGTGGCCCTGTGCTGGACTCTCTCCAGCAGCTCCACATCCCTCTTGTACTGGGGGACCCAGAACTGGACACAGTACTCCAGATGTACTCCAGGACACAGTGTGTTTATCAGATGAATGTATTAGTGGAGAATTTAAAAAATAGAAATCTTTAGATAATCCTGGAAAGGCATTTCTCCCAGTATTCAGGGATGGACATTATCTCAGATATGTATCACCAGTAAACAATCAATTTTGCTTTCACCTGGAATGTGGTTTTTCAGTTGCTCTTTCCTTTTTCCCCATTGGATAATCCTCTCATTATCCTTGTGTGTAACATCATTTTTAGGCAAAGTATTAATGTAGAATGTTCCTAAATTGCCATTAATCTCAGTTGTTTCCTCAGGATCTAGTGGATCAGTTTCTTCTCACCTGGATCTTTTTTTTCTGTAATCATACATGTAACTGTAAATATATGCATATTTTTAAATCAAAGTAGTTCTGTGCAAATAGTATTACTGACCAGTAAATATGTAAATGGATAAGTTTCACATTGAAGAGTTGACAGAAAAATCTTAAAAGGAATACTCAAAGAATAAATTAAATAGAATTATCTTTAAATAATATTTCTTTTGTTTCACTGCATCTATAGCTTATTCTGCAAAACTGAACAGATCATGTCTTTTGGGAAATGCTTTTTTAACCATTTTTGGGTTCATCAGCATAGCATTCTGCGGTATATTTGAATAAGAGTCTTGTAGCTAGGAAAACATTAACTCCTCTCTCCTGCATTTTCCCATTTTAAATTCTAACAAGATTAGCCCAAAAATGTTATTAGAAAAGTTTAATCTTTTTTTTTATTGTCAGGAAACGAGGGGGATGTTCTGAATGTTCTGAATAGATACAGCACCATTTTAACCATTTCTAATCTTTTAGCTACATTTTTGCAACTTCATGAAAGTCAATCCGCCTTTCCTCCTTGCACAAGCCTCTCCCTTTTGTTCACAAATATGACAATGAGTGAAACTCTTTGGGGATGAATGCACAATGACTTTGTATGGTTAAAGTGGCTTTTGTTTTTCTATTATATTGTTTTTTCTATTCTATTGTTTTTCTATTCTATTTCTTTTTCTATTCTATTGTTTTATTGATAAATCTGCTCTTTGGTCTTGAAGCTGCTCTCATCCCAGTCGTGCACATGGGTTCTTTGTGAATGAAGAGCAAAAAACAGAGTCTCAAAGCAGATGAGAAATGTGAGACTTCCAATTTAGGTGAGACACAGAAATTTGCTCTTTTGTTTTCAGGAAAAAAATGTGAAATCTCTGGGCAAGCTCAGAGAAAAAATAACATTTTACACAGCTTGTAATAACAGATATGAATTCCTTCCCAGGACTACCCTGAAGATGTTTCATATGAAACTTGAATATAATTTAACCAGAAGAGTGAAACTAGACCAAACCAGTTATCTCATTATTCCCCAATCATTATGATATTCTTTATCACAATTTAAAAGCAGAACAATCAAAGCAGTTTAGAAAACCATTTTTTGTTCTCCAGTCTGTTTCAAATTTGTTTCAAGTTAGAACTGTGAGAAGAAACATGTAAAATACTTAAAATTCATTTTTCAGGGATAGTTTATGTGAAAGCGATTTCCACACTATGCACCTCCTCTGCAATGTGCTCGCTGGCAGGAAGTGATGATTGAAGAGGCTGGGAGCTCTATTCTCCTTAAGCACTACCATACAAGGCATCCTTTTGAATACACCGTAGTGAAAAAAGAAAAACTGAAAAGCAGTGAGAGAAAAGTGGACATTCTTAAGCTAGATTTCTCAGCATATGGTCTTTCTAAACTTCAAAAGTATTCTCATCAGCTGTTGTGCATTTAGAAAGGCCTAATTTTGGAGGAGAATATCAGTGGGACCCCTGGAAAGATCTTTTTATTCAGAACATATGCACTAGAATAATAAATATGGCATGTACCATGGGCATGATATACTTTTGCCTCTTAGTTTTCCTTCTATGTTTATGTTTACAGAGGCTGATAGCACAGCGAGAGTCCTATGTTTGCCTCCCAGCCATATACAGTTCCGCATGACGCGGGCAGCCACACAGGGAGCTCCCTGGTACCCTGCCAATAACCCCTGTTCTGCGATCAAAAGCACTGCCTTCTCCATGGGTTAGAGGTAATTCAATCCCTGCACTTGTTCCATTTGGGCCTAGAGTGATGAGCAGCGTAGAAAACACCTTTTGTATTTGCTTGGAGAGAACTGCAGATGGAGAGTGGAGTCAAACCCAGACAGAGATTTGTGTTTGGTGAGGTTCTCACTATGACTCTTCCAGCTGCAGTTCTTGCATGTTCAAAAATCCACTTTTGAACGTGTGCTTTGGGAGTTTGGCTTCTGACTATCAAGCCAGCTTGTATAAGTCTACATGCAGCTGTGGGACCCTGTGTGCATTAGGTTTTGAGGGAGTAAAGGGATGGTTTCATTGTGCTTGGGCAGGAATAGAGAGAGACGAAAGGTAAGAAATCCTGCAAGGAAGAAAAAAAGTGCATTCCTTTGTATATGGATTTGATGTATGAGGCCAAATATAGAAGGGTCTCAGCAATCTGGGCTAGGTGCTTTGTGGGGATGGCCCGATAATGCTGAGAGATCAAAGCATCCATTAAAATCCGGATAGCACCTGAGGTTCCCAGCAAGAGTGGCGCCGTTTATATTGGTTAAGTGCAGAAAGGAGACAGATGGTGCCCTGGAGGGCTTTCTGTCTGCAGACCTGAGCAAGGAAGGGTAGGTTGTAGCAAGCAAAGCGATTTATGGAGCAGCTGGCCCTGCGGTGGGAGCTCTGTGGAATGCAGACTGTCCTTTCGGTTTTCTTCGGAGGTTGGAGATGGGCAAGGAAGAAGAAGTGTTAGAAAATGCAGGGAAGGGAAGAAACCACAAAATCTTTATTGCTGGAAATCTGGCAGCAGCATGGGTCTTACACAGGGCTTTGATGGAAGGTATCTTCCATGTAGTTGTTAGAATTTTAAAAGGAAGGTTTTCCAAAGCACAGTATCATCATAGAAGGAATTTTAATGGTACTTAGGATTTTGGTGATGACAAGGAAAAGAAGGGAATGTAAGATTCTTGTAACAACAGGTAATATTTATGGTGTCATGACTTTGGGTATTTATTTTAGCATAAATTAGCCTGGGCCCACGATGCTTTGAATCGCAAGGATTTATTTAGGAAATTGATACACATGTGATTCCCCCGAATGCTGCAGATCGGATTCCGCTTGGCTGAAATGCTTCAGAAGGCACTCGCAGAGAGCTGCAAGGCAGGATAGACCGAGGTAAACACTGGAGGGGACACACTGCTGAGCAGCCAGGGGTGGCCTGGAGCCGAAGCCGACGATGGAGGGGACACACAACCCTACGTGTACCCTGGCAAACTGTCACTCTGCTGCTATATGAGCCAGGTGGCTCCAGGGGAACTTCCAGTGTCAGCAGGAAATGCAAAGGAAGAGCAACTGTGAAAGCAGAGTAGAGCAGCCTCATGTTGCTGCACAGAAGCATGAATGAAATAATTCATCTCACGTGTGAGCTGACCAGGGCTATATGTCTTGCAGACAGGACTCGACATCTTCATATAATGATACAGGCAAAAGAAATTGGAATTTCTGGCTTGGTATTTGTGCTCTCTGATGATTTAAGAGCATGTAGCTGTGCAAAATGCTGCTGTGGCACAAAACTAATCCTTTTCCTGGGTTGCACTAAGTTAAATTGATAGGATATTGAACCCCCACTGCTTTGTGGAGTGGCATATTTCAAATATAGTTCACTAATGCCTGTAACAGAGTTGGAGATATATATATATATATATTTAAATCTGATGTTTTTACTGTACTGTTTTTGCAATGAAAAAAATACTTTTCTGTTGCTCTTTGGAATGGTAGATAACTTCTCTTTTGTTCACTTCCGGCTATGCAATTGCAATAACTTTTAGGTGACTATTTTATGGGAATAACTCTAACAAATGAATTGGAAGCTGTCCTCATCTTCGACAATCTTACACTGAGTGTCGTGATTCTTTTTATTTTCCCTCTCGCAGTACAGTGACTTTGGGACTGCTGTGGAGCATTTTTTGGTTCACCGATATGTTTGCACAGCATATCCACCTGCATTAGGCTCCAGGGCTAACTAAAATGCTTATATATGGCAACCAAGCAGGCTGGGCATGTGAGTGCCTTCATACATGAACTCTACTGACCTTTCTGGAGAGTGCATCTTTGATCAGTTTATCTTCCTTTTTTCTCAATAGCTCTTCTCTTCCTGAGTGGTTGTTTTTTTCTTGTCTCTTCTCTTGGCAGAACAACTGCTTCTCTCTGACCACTGGGTATAGCCTTATTTTATTTATTCTTGTCTTTTAACTTTTGTGGGGCAGCCAGATACATGGGGATGGGTGTTATATAACAAATACAATAAATAAATAAAAGCCCTATTTGCAACATTCTTGATGTTCACAGTGAAAGTTGTGGTCATGGAGAAAGGAGTTCGTTACACAAAAATGCCCTGCTTGATCCTGTTGGGGCAAACGGCTAAAAAATAGGAGGTGTAGTTTGAACACAAAGTTTGAAAGTTGAAAAGTGAAATTAACAGAAAATCAGCCAACTTAGGGGTAACTGCTAGATTGTTGAGTGCTTCTGTTAAAAATATAAACGTAAAATCTCCTTTTAGGCCAAACAAGCCACTGGCTTTAGATTTAAATTCTTGATCCTTCCAAATTTCGAGCAGTTGAAATTCAGGTTGCTGCTGGCACTGACCGCTCAGAAGCAGTGCCAGATTCTCTGTGTACTGCAGAAAGTTGATTATTCAGAGCCAAAAGAGTGATCAAGGATTCACGCACTGCAAGCAGTCACTGAGTTTATTTGAAACACTAGGATAGATTTTATAGCATTTACAGCTTTAAAGGGATTTGAAAGAGGAGGTCAGCAGGGTCTGTTTGCAGTAGGCTCTGGAGCTTGAGGAGATGCCTTTACTAGTGCTGCCAGCCTTCCCAAGGGCTCATAAAGACTGAAGGCTATTTCTTCTCTACCTTAAGATAGATTCCTCTGCAATTATTCTCTTGCCTGCTCCCCTGCCTCCTCCCAGTTTACCCTTTTGCTAGGGTAAACTGTCTTTCTTCTCATGCCATTACTCCTCCTCACTGTTTCTCATTACTTTTCTCCCCTCAAACCATTTTTTCCTACTGCACACTTCAACTCCTGTTTGTATTATTCTTCCCTCAGGGGCTAAGCAATACGTAGCCATCTAGACTGGAAGATGTCTCTGATTGATAGACAACAGGACAATAAAGTAGAAGAGATGCATATTGTTTTGTTTGAAATTTGAATAAGAAAGGCTTGATGGCACCTTGAAGCAATTCACTCAGAGCCTTACTGTTTTGGGTACTTGGTTTACCTGTATAGAATATTAGAGGAGCATCATATTTAGCAAGAAAATTTCTCTGCCTACTGGTAGTGATAGAGATGAACGATAATAGATAATAATAGATGATAATAATTGTTATCCTGAGTCAGTACAAGAACAGTTTTTATGTCCTAGGATTATCCCCCGAATTTGGATTTATATTTTGAGTAAAACATAACAGTGATTGCATTTGCCTCGCAGAAATTGCCTAATTTACAGTAGCTCTTAGCCAGGCCCAAGCCCACAAGGACAGCTGTAGAAACTGGATTTCTCTAAAGAGATGAAATCTTTAGCCAAATTTGGAAGCAAGACTAATTTAAGTCAATATTTATGAAGATACGCAAGTATATGTTGCTTTTTCCTTAGGCATGTTCATACCTCATGCTCATCATTCCCCAGTTGTGTGTCTGACCTTGCAGAGCACCGTGATGTTGGAGGGGCAGGATGCAACCCTCCTGCTGGCACAAACCCAGGTCCAGGATCTGCAGCGCCTGCGACCTCTCCCGTGCCACTGGCAGGCCTATGAGGTCTGGGCTTTCTATATGAACCCAACAGAAAATATATGTAAATAGCCAAGATCAGAGTCTTAGAAGAGGAAAAATGAGACAATTTTGACTTCAAAAATAGGTCATTTAGCCCAGTACATGCTGGTAGACAGCCTTAAGGGTCTGCTGCTGATGCTATCAGGCAGATGCAGGAAATCTGAAGTTGTGCATCCAAAAACGATGGATTATTAAGTCTTTGGAATTTCACCAGAAACATGTGAATAACTGAATGGCCTCCACAAGGTCCACATACCATGGCTCTCGAGCTGCAGTCTCTAACTTCATGTATCTGCATGTCCTAAATGGCAACAGCCATACCAATAAATGGGGCAGGGCTGTGGTGTGTGTTGGACGCTGGTCTGTAACTACTCACTCTGTTTAGCACCATTCCTGGCGTTGCTTTCACCTCGGACCAGCTAATGCTTTTCCATAGGGTGCCTGGATGCTCAAGTCAGGATGCAGCATATGCCAGGAATTGTTACCCATGCCCAACTTGGAAGCTGCCATGTTTTAGGAGGGATGAGCATTCAACCATGGGATGAGCATTCAACCATATTTTTGATCTTGCCAAAGATGTTAACTAAGAAAGACTGAATTTTAAATATTTTTACTAATCCTCCCCAATACTGTAAAGCCTAGAATTCTTTTCCCATAA
Organism: Crypturellus undulatus; assembly: GCA_013389825.1. Lineage (NCBI taxonomy): Eukaryota > Metazoa > Chordata > Aves > Tinamiformes > Tinamidae > Crypturellus > Crypturellus undulatus. The sequence goes on along the minus strand of VWPW01002826.1, from coordinate 3,095 downwards.
CTTAACTCATAGAGTAATGAGAGACACAAAAAGTTTGGAGACACCCAGGCTTATATGATTAATATTTGAAATGTATTCTGGACTCTTCTGAGAGGTTACAATAAGAAACCATAGAAGCTGTGACTTTGGCATCTGTATAACACAATAAAAACATTAGCAGTGACTACGTACTACAATTCTACCTATAAATATATTGTTTCAGCTGAGGTGTATGCATGAAAATGCAGGAACTACCATTACTAGAGCTCAATTACTAGGACTCATACTCCCAAAGAAGTTTAGAGAATCCTGAACATTTTTTTCCCCGCTTTTCCTTTGGTCTGAAGTTTTCCTCTGGCAACATGAAAAGCAGGTTCTTTTATTTTGCATTTGTTAGCACTTGGATGTCTATAAAGACTTCTAACAATAAATAGGCAATGGTCTGAATGCCTTAAAACATGGAGAAGTGTTTTGAGAGCTAACTAATGTTGCATATTAAGTTGAAAAACTGAGAGAAAGAAAGAAAAAAATAGAGTGAGATGCTATTTTGTACTCACTATTCAGGGATTTGGGTATCCAAACTAAAGCAGGAACCCAAAGAACAGGAAGATAAGGTCATAGCTGTGCTGGATGGAGTGGAGAGAATCCAAAAAAATCTTTTTAAACATATCTGTTCTTGTATTGGGACAGAATATACTCCTAGACAGTACAAACATTAAAACATCATAGAAAGCACAATAGAAAGTAAATTCATTTCATAAAAAGAGTTTGGAGGTTAACAGAATTAACTGAAAATTTTGAAAAATCTCATTTCTAATTCCCACATGACTTTGTAGTTACTTCATTTGCTTTATGATGAACAGTGAAATGCTATACCCAGGCATCCTTGACTCTTGGGAGATCTAAATGTAAATTTTCAGAAAGAAGAAATGTTTCCTGTACTCCTGCTTTTCATCTTTCAAGAGTGGTGTAAGACAGAAATCCAAAAAAAAAGAAGAGTGATCAGTGAAAATCACACAAGACTGAATGTGACCAATGCCTCCTAATGCCTGGGCAAGTGCTGGACAAGTGCTCAAAGCTCAAGACTCCTGTGCTAGAAGTAAAAACTACCAATCCCTGCATTCTTTTAACCTGTTAAGAACAAAGAGATGTGTGTGCCAGCAGTGAAATACATGGCTTGACTTTCCGGTGTCACCCGTGGAAGTGACCCGACGTGTCCATCAAGCAGTTCTGCCTGCTCTGTTAGAGCAGTCCTGCCTGTCTCCTCTCATTCCCTGTGTGTCCTGTCCTCACCACGCGCTTCAGTGTTTCACATGATATTGATGCTCGTCTGACTGCACGGGGAGCCAGTTGGAGACCTGATGGGAACCCAAATTTTTATGTTCCCCACAGGGTTAGTTCTAAGTTAGTTTAGCTTCCTGATCCAGCTAAGTGTCACATGGTACAAGAGAAGGAGTAGAAACAGAAACAGGAACAGATGGGAGAGCTGGTCTGCCCATTCGGACATCATTCAGCAGGAGATGCACTTAGCTGCACCATTACACCACATCCTTAAGCTGCAGTGTCTTGATTTTTTGAGCCATTGCTCAAGCTGTTGCCACAAATCTCATTTGCCAGTACAAATGTTTGCCAAGCTAAGTAGCTGGCTGGTTTGGGGGACTGATCTGAGGGAGGATTAACTTTGTGATATCAACAACAAATTACTTGTTTTCAGCTCAAGGGGCTTCCTTGATTTGGAAGTGAGTCCCTGTGTGAGGGCAGAGCGGAGAAGTGGGAAAGTGCCAGGAGAAACATGTGTCCCAAGGCACTGAGCTCGGAATTAAGTCTAACAAAGGTGTCCAACTGCAGCTCGAGACAGGCAAGACACTGCACTCCCAATCACTTTTTTTCCTTATTACATGGATTTAATAGGATTAATTCCTATTACCTGGATTAGGTAACATTGCACTGTCTGATATCCAGAAATGTAACTCTGTGCCATTCACTTAAAGGGAATTTATCAGCAACCTGGATTTTAACTCTTACATACTGCAGCATTAAGCATATCAGCACAAAGCAGAATTTTTGGACCTGAGATGACTGAGACTAGGGGACAACTCAGGAAAGACTATAAGGAATACTTCAAAGTTTTAGGTACTCAATTTATGGAGGGGAAAAAAGGAAAGGACATCTTTGTATTCTTACTTTTCTCCTAAAAGAAGTTCAGGTGATGTGTCTTATGCCAGCACAGACATTATATTCCTTAAGGTGTTTTTCATAGAACAGCTCTTGAAATAAACCTATGGTTTGGAAGGATGCTAACCGGTTCCACAGTGTGGCACCTCACTGAACACCTCAGCTAATACCATATTATGAATTATAAATTGCTACTTTGAGCCTTATACAGCCTTATCAGTTCACTTAGGCACTAAACTTTGAAAAAAAAAGTTGCTAATTTTATATAAATAATTAACTTGCATGTGTGGCTTCAGTAATTGCATGTAAATTAAGTGTTCTATTGCAAGGTGAGTTCTGTGTGAAAACTATATATAGACAATTGAAAATGTGGGTCTAAAAAATCAGGATTTTCCTTCTTACATCACTACCCCAGAGTGCTCTCTTGGAAAGATTTCTTTCTGACCAGCGAGTTCCTGTATTTGTCACTGATAGTTATTGATATGAAATGGTACAGGCGTAACCACTGTTCAGAGGCAGGCCTTCCTGGCCTTACTCGTCTGTTTTCTACACTGTCTTGGAACAAATTCTGTCACAGGTGCTTTCCCAATTCCAGATGAGTGTTTTGCTTTCTGATATGCCATCTTCCTGGAGTAAATGTCAAGTATTACCTTAAAACATGTCCTTTTGCTTTATGAGAGCTTCTGAAAAGCAAAAAGTACCTGGTACTGAGCACGAAACTGTATGCTTGAAGGACACATTCTCCCTTGTCTTGGAGAACTCTGAAATGTGTGCTTTGTGGTGGTGTTTATCCTACTAATACAGCAAGGATATATGCAGGTGATATGTTTTTGTTTAAGAAAGTGATTCACATAAAGCACTTACTTAAAGACATTGATAGGGGCCTGCTGTGACTGAGGCAGAAGGGACTGGGGATGTTAGTCCGTAATCCCAATAATCAC
>VWPW01002825.1:533-11787 GCA_013389825.1 Crypturellus undulatus | reverse complement strand
GGCTCGTCCTGGGCTCTATGGGCTCCTCCTGGGCTCTACGGGTTCCTATGGGGCTCTCCGCGCTCGTCCTGGGCTCTATGGGCTCCTACAGGGCTCTACGGGTTCCTATGGGGCTCTACGGGCTCATCCTGGGCTCTATGGGCTCGCCCTGGGCTCTACGGGTTCCTATGGGGCTCTACGGGCTCATCCTGGGCTCTATGGGCTCCTACGGGGCTCTATGGGTTCCTATGGGGCTCTACGGGCTCATCCTGGGCTCTACGGGCTCATCCTGGGCTCTGTGGGCTCCTACTGGGCTCTATGGGATCCTGCTGGGCTCTACGGGCTCCTATGGGGCTCTATGGGCTCATCCTGGGCTCTATGGGCTCCTACGGGGCTCTATGGGCTCCTATGGGGCTCTATGGGCTCATCCTGGGCTCTATGGGCTTCCCTTTCCCTTTCCCCACTCCATACCTCTTCCTCACCTCCTCCACCTTTCCCTTTCCCTCTCCCCTTTCCCATCTCCATGTTTCTTCATCGCCTCCTGCCCACTCCCTTCCCATCTTTCTCCCTTCCGTGCTTCTTCCTTGTCCGCTCCCCCTCTCCCTTTACTCCTCCCCTTTCCATGCCTATTCCTCGACCGCTCCCCTATCATTTTCCCTTTCCACCTTTCCGCTCTCTGTGCTTCCTCCATTCCTGCTACCCCTTCCCTTTTCCCTCTCCCTGCTTCTTCCTTGCTGCCCCTCTCCCTTTGCCATGTCCCCTTCCCTCTCTGTGCTTCTTCCTCACTCTCTCCATCTCTAGTTTTCCCTCTCCCCATTTCCCCGCTCCATGCTTATTCCTTGCCCACTCCACCTCTCCCTTGGCCTTTGCACCTTTCCTCCCTTCATGTTTCTTCCACTCCTGCTCCTTCCTCTCCCTTTGCCTCTCCCCATAGAGGAGGCAAAAGGGTCGAGGAAAAGGGAGAGGAGGATGAGGAAGATGCAAGGAAAGGGAAAAGAGTGTGGGGAAAAATGAGAGGGAGAGCGGGGGAGAAAGAAGGAAGGAGGGAGCAAAATGGGAGAAGCAAAGGGTGAGGTGCAGCGAGCTATGAAGAAGCAGAGAGGAGGGAAAGGGGGATGAGGAAAAGGAAAAGGGAGAGAGGGCCATGAGGAAGAATGGAGTGGGGAAAGGGGCAGAGGGGAAGGGAGAGAGGCAATGGGAGAGGAAGAAGCACAGGGGAGGGAAAGGGAGTGAGGAAAAGGTGGAGTTGGGAAGGAGGAAGCAGGGATAGGGCAATGGGGGTGAGGAAAAGGAAGGGTGATGGTGGAGGAGGAAAAAGAACGGAAGGGGAAAAGATGGGGAAGCAAAGGGATATGGGGAGAGGGTGAGTAAGGTGCAAGGAGTGGGGAAAGGGGGAGAGGGAAGGGCAGAGGGGAGAAAGAAGCATGAGGGGTAAAGGGGGTAAGGCAAAAGGGGAGGTGGAATGGGCAAGGAAAAGCCATAGAAGGGGGAAACGGGGAGAGAGAAAGGAAGAAAGTGAGGCCAAGAGGAAGAAGTACGGAGGGAAAAAGGTGGCAAGGCAAAAGGAGAGGTGGAGTGGGCGAGGAAGAAGCTTGGAGAGGGGAATGAGGGAGAGGGAATGGGAGAGGTGGAGCACAGGAGTGAGAAGCACAAAGAGGCAAGTGGGAGAGCTAAAAGGAGAGGTGGAGCGGGAGAGGAGGAAGCACAGAGTAGGAAAAGAGGGAGAGGGGAAGGAAGAGGTGGAGTAGGGCAAGAAGGAGCATGGAGCAGGAAAAGAGGGAGAGGGAAAGGGAGAGGAGGAGTAGGGGAGGAAGCAGCATAGAGAGGGGAAAGCAGAGGGGAACGGGGAAGAAGCACGGAGGAGGGAAAGGAGGAGAGGGAAGTAGGAGNGAGCGGGAGAGGAGGAAGCACAGAGTAGGAAAAGAGGGAAAGGGAAAGGGAGAGGAGGAGTAGGGGAGGAAGAAGCATGGAGCAGGAAAAGAGGGAGAGGGAAAGGGAGAGGAGGAGTAGGGGAGGAAGCAGCATAGAGAGGGGAAAGCAGAGGGGAACGGGGAAGAAGCAGCATGGAGGAGGGAAGGGAGGAGAGGAAAGTAGGAGGTGGAGCAGGGAAGGAAGAAGCATTTGCTTTTGTGGTTTCACCCTATTGGGCTTAGTTCTGAATCCATCTTCGGAAGAAATGCCAGATTTCAGACATATCACAGAAGAGAGGCGTTTTATTATAGCACATGGCATAAGTGTGCCCAGGGCCTGGTCCCACCTGTACTTCCAGCCTGGTCCCACCTGTACTTCCAGGTCACAAGCACACGGAAGCATAATCCTATGGTTCCTGAGGAGACAAGACATGAAAGGAACAAGATATTTTTATTTATTTACTTTACCTTTATAAGATGAGTATAAATAGATAAAGAAATGCACAACACATAGGCTTGATGCCAGATATCCCAGCGAGTGAATTAATTTCGGACAGTTATTGGAAATGGCCTTGTATCCATTGGGAAAGAAAGAAAAAAATAGAGAGAGAGAGAGAGAGAGAAAGAGAGAGAGAGAGAGAGAGAGAGAGAGAGAGAGAGAGAGAGAGAGAGAGAGAGAGAGAGAGAGAGAGAGAGAGAGAGAGAGAGAGAGAGAGAGAGAGAGAGAGAGAGAGAGAGAGAGAGAGAGAGAGAGAGAGAGAGAGAGAGAGAGAGAGAGAGAGAGAGAGAGAGAGAGAGAGAGAGAGAGAGAGAGAGAGAGAGAGAGAGAGAGAGAGAGAGAGAGAGAGAGAGAGAGAGAGAGAGAGAGAGAGAGAGAGAGAGAGAGAGAGAGAGAGAGAGAGAGAGAGAGAGAGAGAGAGAGAGAGAGAGAGAGAGAGAGAGAGAGAGAGAGAGAGAGAGAGAGAGAGAGAGAGAGAGAGAGAGAGAGAGAGAGAGAGAGAGAGAGAGAGAGAGAGAGAGAGAGAGAGAGAGAGAGAGAGAGAAAGAGAGAGAGAGAGAAAGAAAGAGAGAGAAAGAAAGAAAGAAAGAAAGAGAAAGAAAAGGAGGCTGCAGGGAGTAGGTGCGGGTGGCAGGACAGCACAGTGGAAGGACTTCCCAAGAGGTGTGGAGCCATCAATGACGGCAAGGACTGGTGTGGGGTTGCACTGGCCTTGTGGGGTGACAAGGACACCTGGTGGAGGATGCCCCATGGCCAAGCAGCACAACTAGGTAGCGTGAGCAGTGGCAGGGTGCCCCGTGGGCCATGCATGGTGGCCCCACATTGCACCACCTTGATTCCCACCACGTTGTGGGGCTGTGGGCATGGTGGTGGCCCTTCTACTCTGTGTGAGGTCACAGAGGGGCCTCTCCAGACCCAGGAGATCCCTCCTGGCACATACACAGCCTTGAGAGCAGGAGGAGGTGGCAGCATGGTGCAAACAAGGGCAACTTGGGCCACTGTCCACCTTGGTGCCTTCCTCCTCCTCCTGCCTCTGCGCACCTGGGACGCCCAGGCTGCCCGGCGGGGAACACCAGGCCCAGGTAGGACAGGGGACACATGCACATGGGGATAGTGTCACTGCTGCCCAGTCCCAACACTGTAGAGCAAGGTGGTGGCCACGGTGGTGGTGGCTGTGGTGGTGGTGGTGGCGATAGCGGTGGTGGCCACGGTGGTGGTGGCTGTGGTGGTGGTGGTGGCGATAGCGGTGGTGGCCACGGTGGTGGTGGCTGTGGTGGTGGTGGTGGCGATAGCGGTGGTGGCCACGGTGGTGGTGGCTGTGGTGGTGGTGGTGGCGATAGCGGTGGTGGCCACGGTGGTGGTGGCTGTGGTGGTGGTGGTGGCGATAGCGGTGGTGGCCACGGTGGTGGTGGCTGTGGTGGTGGTGGTGGCGATAGCGGTGGTGGCCACGGTGGTGGTGGCTGTGGTGGTGGTGGTGGCGATAGCGGTGGTGGCCACGGTGGTGGTGGCTGTGGTGGCGGTGGTGGCCATGGCGGTGGTGGCCATGGTGGTGGTGCTGGTGGTGGTGGCGACGGTGGTGGTGGTGGCCCTGGTGGCGGTGGCCACCGTGGGGCTGCTGTGGAAAACCAGCAGTGGGGCAAAAGGACTCAGTATTGGCTGATTTGTGGTAGGAAAAGTCTTATTTTTAAGATTATTTTGCACTCCTGAGGATGCCACTTGCCCAACTGGCAGCTGGATGCCCAACTGGATGCTCAGAGAAACGGTGGGTGCCAGAGAAGGCTCAGCCTTTCCCTGGCCAGTGGGGCATGTGGAAGAGAATGGAACCTCCCATTTTCACCCTACACTGCTCCTATTTGCTTTTTGCCTCTTTCCTGCATGTTAGAAACCTCCTGGAGGAGGAAGCAGGACGAGGAGGAGAAGGAGAGGCAGGTTGTTTGTCTGGGTGGTCCTTGATGGGTGGAGGACGTTGTGTTGAGGGAGGTTTGGAAAGGCAATGAGTCCTGGCCAAGGAATACAAACCCAGATCCCTTTGCAGCGTTGAGAAACTAGATCTGCATCTGCATGACGGGTAATGGCCTGATCCACCTCCTTGCAGCAAAATCCCTCTCAAAAAGCCGCATCCAAACATCCTCTTTGGTTTTTCCTAGTTGCTTACTCAGCTCAATGCCGTTCTCAAGCCTCAGGGAGCCCCCATGGGAAGGCAGGATTTACGTTCTTGCAAGAAGAACCCACTTGCAGAGTCTATTGAAGCGAACTTCAGCTCCACGCTGTCTCTGCAGGTATCCAAGGACCCAAATCCCAGGACAGAGTCGCTGTGTCTTCTGATGCCTTGTTGGAACTTGCCAAGGAGATGGGAACAGCATTACCACGAGCGCATGGTGTGTATATCTCCCCCTGTGTTATCTCTAACGGTTGATGCTTTTAGAAACATACCTGGATACGGCACAAAACCCCTTCTTCTTCAGAAGGATTTTTTTCCCAGCTGGATTGGCAACACCTCTGTAGTAAATTGAAGTAAATTACTCAAAAGCTTTGCAGGATTGGCCCACAGGTGCTAAGTGGCGAGCAAGAAGATGCAATGCATCTGGTTGGAGCTTCTGCCTTAGTCTTCTGGAAACTGTTGTGATCTCCTTGTATTTTTCTGCCTATGTGAAATGTTGTTTGCACTAGTGATCTGCACACACATACACACAAGTGCTTTTGTTTTTAAACTTCTTGAAAGCCCACTGAGAAGTATTAGTTCCATATATCCCATTAGCTCCAGTATTCCTTTTCAGTGAGGTTGGAATTGATGCACAAATTAGGCATGGATTTGAGGAGGAAACCACCCCGTCCTTCTGCATGGTCTTGGGACANGGCATGGATTTGAGGAGGAAACCACCCCTTCTGCATGGTCTTGGGACGAGACATGCTGAGCCTTTACCTCCCTCTCTGATTCTTGCTAGTGCCTACAAAAGCACCCAAACAAGAAACACACCATGGCAATATATGCATTTTTTAAAAGGAATCAAGGTAATCGAGCTAGTTTTACTTCTTTTCACACAAAAACTGTCCTTTAGGTAACTACTGAATGACGTTAGCTCTTCCTGCCCCGCTCTAGGAGATGTTCTGCTGTTGAGTTAAACCGAGTTTTGCCTAATCCAAGGTGAAGGGTGTCTCTGGGTATTTGCAGCTCTGCTTGTAACAGCTTAGTAAGCCAGACCTTCCCTCAAACTCTTTAGGAATGCTCGATTTACGCCTTCCGTACGGATTTCATTGAGCTAGAAAGTCAAGTACTGTGCTCAGCTGAAAGCGAGCAGATATTTTTCTAGGGCTATGGCCTCTACCTCAACCTCAGTTATACAAACACAAGGGCACACGATGATGTGGGTTGTTGCTCTTGACTTTGGTGGTGAACGTTGCTGCTGCACTGCTTGAAGACACGGAGATCTTCCAAGCGAGACGTGAGAATGCAGGGAAAGGGGCCNCAAACTCTTTAGGAATGCTCGATTTACGCCTTCCGTACGGATTTCATTGAGCTAGAAGGTCAAGTACGGTGCTCAGCTGAAAGCAAGCAGATATTTTTCTGGGGCTATGGCCTCTACCTCAACCTCAGTTATACAAACACAAGGGCACACGATGATGTGGGTTGTTGCTCTTGACTTTGGTGGTGAACTGCTGCACTGCTTGAAGACACAGAGATCTTCCGAGTGAGACGTGAGAATCCAGAAAAAGGGGCCCTACAAAACACAGGGTCTGTTTATTCCTTCTATTTTTGCAAGCCCTATAACTTTGGTCTCAGAAATAGACCCTGGAAAAACAATGTATAATTTACAGTTCACTTACAGGTCTAGTTGAGCCATCTGTTTTCAGCTGATCTCCTTTCTGGTACGTGCAAGAAGGCAAACGTAGCCTGTGGGTTTATGTTGGTATTGCAGTACAGAGGAAGCAGTTCTGCAGGCATCTGGAGATGTATTCAAGTAATTCAGTGTGGATAAGCCTTCCGATTTGGGAGAATACTTGGAATACTTGGAATATTGAGCTTGGTATCATTGCACAAGGTCCTTTACCATGGCAGGAGCAATCATCTGGATGAGCCAGGAGACTCTTTTTTGGGTTTTAATCCAACAGGATTCCTGTTTAGAGAGGAATCCCCCGCTTCGAAGAAGTGGTTTCAAGCCAATGCCTGCACTTCCCTTCCTGAGTAGTTTTAACCTCCAGACTGTGAGATTGTACATGCAGAAATGAGGGAAAAAACACCCATTAGATACAGGATCTGACCAAAATCTGCATTGAAGTATTCTCCTTTGAACCTCCAAGCTCTGTATCAGAACATTCTCATGCCCGTTTCATGATAGTTGTCCATCTGGGTTATTCTTACTCAGAATGATGCTGCTCTGAAGTTTCAGGCAGACCCCATGGGTAATCATTATATATTCACTGACAAGCAGCAGCATTTCCTTTTCCATATATTATCGGTGCAAAACATAACTCAACGCTGTCTCTTCAGGGCTCCACATACCTAAATCCCACGACAGAATCGCCGCCTCCTCTGATATCTTGTATGAAGCCGCCGAGGAGATGGGGGTGGACGTGCACAGGGCACAAGGTGTGTATAAATCCCCCGGGTAATTGGTAAATTATGATTGTTATGGCCAAAGTTTTAGAAAACTGCACCCTCTGGCTCCTCAGAAGGACTTTCTCCCAGCTGTGCCCACTACACCCTTTTTTTCTGTCTTTTTTTAAAATAAATAATTGGCCAAGAAGGTGCTAAGATCACCTGCATCACATCACGCAACGCGGTTTTGGTGTCTGCCCTAACTGTCTGGAAACTTGTCTTTTTGTACCCATTTGAAAAAGTATTAGCACAAGTGAATTAGTGAAAACTGAAGATGCAAGTGCCCAGGTCAGGGATTATTGAAGACCTAGTTCCTTGCTGTTTTCCTTGCACAAGGAATAATGTTGTTCATGGATCCGGCTTCCTCTTGGCTGGTCCGTTCTGTAAATCCTTGAGTAGACGGTAAGGGCAGGAGGGAATCTCTGCCTCTCACCAGGTCCAAAAGAGTCAAAACTGCCCTGGTTGTAAGAGCAGCCCTGGAGCCCGAAAGCAAGGCTTCACCCCATATATCTCTGCAAGAGAAATAATGGACCAAAAGGGCTGCAATGCCAAGATTTTTGCTCAGGGAACATAGTAATAAAGTGCTGAAGAACCATTCCTGGCACTAATGAATGCAGCATCTGCTCCTCTAACATATAAAACTTCCTCCAGCAGGTGTGAATAGAGAGAACAAAACCAAGGCTGCAGCAGATAAGGAGCTCCAAAAGCCCCGTAAACCATCCCCTGCAGTAATGTTTGGCTTGATATTGGCTGGCATCGTGCTGGGCTGCTTACTCGCTTTGCTGCTGAGCAAGAGAAAACGGTGAGGGGTTTCTTCATGTATTTCTTCACAATTCAGCCCCTCATGGCAATGAAATGCTTCTTATTGAGTATCCTGGAGGGTTAAGTTGATGGTATTCTATTGAGGGGTCACAGTTTGTTTTCTTTTTAACTGGTCTCTTCATTGATTCCTATGAACACTCTTTCCCGAGCTCTTCTTTTGTTACTGCAGAGAAGAAGTATCACCTAATAGCGACGCTGCTAATAAAAGTAAAGACGCAGAAGCTGATGGAGGCAGCGTGAGCTCAAGGGAAACAAAAGAGAGTGGATTTGCCTCCGAAGAGGAGAACGTCTGCAACAGCTGCAACGCACAAGTGCATTTACTCATAGAGATGACCTTGTCACCTGGTGCTAATAATTCACATACTTCAACCAAGCCGAGATGCTGGAGCAACTCCGATGCTGGTTGTGACTCTCCATCCGACGTGTGCACTTGTTTGCATTCATCAGAAGAGGAGAATGAGTCCAGAATATCCGGGACTGATGAGTCAAAATGTGTGCATTCTCAGTAACAGTTGGGATAAGCACAAGATTCCTCCTCTATATAGACCATGAAGAGAACTGAGTGGAGCATAGTTGTCTCCTGCAGATATAACCAGGAAAGTTTGGCCACCTTTGCTTGACATGGTATGATCGTATCTTTGTCCCGTTTGTGCTGAAGGGCTGGTTCTCTTCTGCAAGCACGGTGGTAAATTAATAAAGCTATTTTGAAGCTGGGATTACTTCTATCAGGACTACAATTACCTGTGGGTTCAGGGTGGAAGTGGGAAATGAGCCAACATGGGTTTGGCTCCCTTTTTCCTCTCCAAGAAAACATTGCTGGACTAAAATTGAGCGGGTCCTTGGCTATTGCAGTGATGGATTGGGCAGCACAGAGCACGGGCAGCACAGAGCATGTGGACAGGGCAGCTTTTCAGAGAAGGGTTTTGGTCTAGATCATGAGACCCCCTGAAAGAATCACCTTCATCAGCAGAACCTTCATCATTTTGCTAATGTGCTCATAGTCGAATCCTGTATGAGCAGAATGGAGACACACTGCAAAGAGGGAGCCCAATACTGAGCCCGTTATCAGTCCTCGATGATGTTTGTCACTGTAGATCAGGATGCAGACAGTGAAAACCTCTTCTACTTACACCTGCACCAGGTACTTGTTGATAAGCCAGTAGGATCAGATGTGGTAGCTCTGCAAGGAGGATAAGATGTGGTAGTCCTGCATGCTGTACCAGTCCCTATATGAATTTTTTCCACTATATTCAGTTTAGTTTCAGTGTTGAAAAGCAATGGTTAATCAGGACTCTATTTTTCTGTTAAGCTGTGGACCAGGAGAGTCTCAAAACTCAGAATTAGCCAGTGGTCTCCCCAACCCAAAGCTGTGAATCACCCCAAGATATACCAGTCACCTGAGTGATCCCCTTCACCCCTCTGGAAAATACATGCTTGTCCAGGATTAACTTCAGGGTCAATTATTCTGAAAGAGGAAAGAAATAAGAGCAGACCTTCCTTGCTTCATTTATTTTGTCACCTTGCTGAAAACACAAACCTGAGGGAATACACAAGGTGCAACGTAACACACTTTTGCCAAGCATGGGCAAGAGCACCCCAGACTCATCCTCACTCACCCATATAGACGTTAAGTTGCTTTCGGTTTAGGAAACAGGAGTTATTTTCAGATCCAGAGGGTCACATTTCAGCCCCAACTTTGACCGTGCAGTTCATGCTCCAGTTTCTCTTTCTAGGGCTTGGTTGTGGTACAATCGTCATATCCATTTGTAAAGATGCTGCTAAAAGAGTAACTAAATAGGGTTGGCTATAAGACAACTTCTCAGTCCCTTAGATGCAAAGTTGCTGCTGATCCCTGATCCCAGTCCAAACAGTAGGAAGGCTGAGCAGGTATTCCAAAGGCACAGATATAGAGCAATGCAGTACCAATGCATGCAACCACCCAGATTAACAAGAACAGAAAACCAAGCTTTTATCTACACCCACAGAAACACACAAAAAAATCACCTAAAACAAACATACAACACACAAAACATTCACATAAATATGAACAGCACAGCCTGAGCCTCTTGCTCCTTCTTGGGCTAGTGATGCTCCAAGTCTGTCAAATATCCGTGCCCAATCCCTGCGATCTTAACCCATCTCTCTCTCAGACCTTGCATCCTTCTAGGGGATGCTGGAGGGCCATTCTGTCCCTCCTATTTTCAAAACTGCTGGAAATCAAAGGTAGACAGATGTTTTACACCACAGCAATATGACAGCATTGAAAGCATGAGGCTGGAAGAGCAAATGCAGTTCTTGGCAGGGCACAAAACCAGAGAGGAAAAGATTCCTGCCTTGCCTGAAGAACTGAGTTACTCTGGCCAGAAAGAGGAAAACATGAAGAGGGAGGTAAACAGAGACAGGAATGAGATGATCACATTGTGGTTGCAAATTCTAGGAAAAATAGAGCCTTGTTGCTGTAGGGATCCCCTGAGTATGCCCTACACTACCTAAGTGCTAACTAAGCAGTTTTGGTCCCTTAAACCCAACAAGGCTGCACTCCTCCCACCCGGTGCTGCCACTGGAGGAAAAAGGGGAAGTTGCCTCCCCCAATCTATGGTAAATGTGGCCAACAAAGACAATATTCCAAGGAAATCCAGTCAAAAATGGATTAAGGAATGTGGTGTATCTATGTGGCCAAGAAGGACAATATTCCTTTGGGAATTCCGGGAAAAGCTGGATGGAAGATTGTGCCTATCGGGGAGGGCTGTGGAGGGTGTTTTGGCTGCAATCTGGCGCTGGCAGAGCTGGACTAGAGCTGTTCCTAAGGCCCTCGTGACACCCGGCAGTACCGGGAAGCCTAGGGGTGCAGCTCCCTGTGACCCGCCCTGCGCTCACCAAGGATGTCCCTGCGTCACCATCTGGTGCACCGGCCCTCGTGACCTGCTCTGCGCTCACCAAGGACGTCCCTGTGTCACCGCGCGTCGTGCCGGTCCTGGCCGCACTCCGCCGCGAGCTTCCGCTGCGTGCGGGCGCCGCCGGCTGCTCTCGCCGCTCTGCCCTGGAGAAGCCGCTTGGCCGCAGCCAAGGAGGAGGCAGCGGAGGCAGCAGCCCCGTTCTGGAGCCGGTTGCAGTGCAGCCTTGGGAGAGCCGTGGGGACGAGGCGATCCCAACCTCCAGTCTCGGGAGAGCCGTGGGGACGCAGCGATCCCGACTCCCAGCCTCGGGAGTGATGTGCGGATGTGGTGATCCCGACTCCCGGCCTTGGGGAGAGCCGTGGGGACACAGTGATCCCGACTCCCAGCCTCGGGAGTGATGTGCGGATGTGGTGATCCCGACTCCCGGCCTTGGAGAGTCGTGAGGATGCAGCGATCCCGACTCCTGGCCTTGGGAGAGCCGTGGGGATGAGGTGATCCCGACTCCCGGCCTTGGAGAGCCGTGGGGACACGGCGATCCCGACTCCCGGCC
>VWPW01002818.1:0-13623 GCA_013389825.1 Crypturellus undulatus | reverse complement strand
CACGCGGTCCCCCTTGCCGCTTCCCATCGGGATCAGCCTCCCGCGCGGCACCCGTCTCGGAGCGACGTCTTCCACTCAAGCGGAGACGGAGCGGAGCGGCCGGGAGGAAAAGCCCTGCTCCCACCGGGAACATCCCCAGGGCCGCGGGGCTGCCGGGGACCAGGTTGCACAGCTGGATTTAGAAGAGCAGAAACGGTGCAGGAGGTGCCTTAACACCCCTGGATGCACTGCGAGTTGCATTTGATTATTTGCATTGCATTGCAAATAATAAAATTATTTGCAATTATTTATTGCAAATCATTATTATTGCATTGTATTAATTGCATTTTTGGAGAATGACTGGAAATATCCCACTGTGCCAGAGCCCAGGATGATGAATTCACCAAAACCCAGCAGTTTTTGCAATGTTCGTTTGCATGCACTGGAAAAAAAAACCCTCTTATTTATTATCATTAATTAAGAACTAGACTTTTTACTCCAGCATCCCTTAAAAGTAATCCGTATACTCCAAGTCTGGGTCTGCCTGCAGCAAGCCGGATCCCTCTCGGATGAGCAGCAAAACCCCAAGGATCTTCCTACTTCTCTGCAAGATGCTCTGGGACATCCCCAGCCTTGCAGAGAAGGTTCCATAGACCAAACCCACGCGTTTGCAGAGACCAAAGAACTCAACGCAAGTGACAACGGTCCCATGTGTGACACGGGCCAATGTCCCCAAGAGCGACGGCCACGGGAGTCACTTAGTACCCGAACTGCAGCCTCTCAAAGGAAGCAACAGGGCAAAATCAAGATGCTCCATCAGGATCGCGACTTCCAAAGGGTCCGACCTCCGCATCAGAGGGGTCTCACTCCTCCCTCCAAAACGAGGCACTTTGGAGCATACCAAAAGCTGCTGAATTTAATTAAAATCATACCGCTGCGCTACATGACTCATCTCTGGAAAGCACCACCTCCAGGCGAGCCAACTCTCCGACAAGTCCCCTGAAAAATTATTATTTGCTTTCGTTTGCGGTCTGGAGCTTGCAAAACCCCTCGCAAGGCTAATTCGGAGAGAAATTTGGAGGGGGAGAAGCAGCGAGCGGTGTGATGGGATGACACAGAGACGATGGTTTTGCAGGATTGAGTGCGCAGTGCCCAAGGGGTAGCTGCGTACCCGGGTTTATCTCGAGCTCAAATCGGAACCGAGTGTTTCTGGAGGCTATGAGACAAGAAAATAACAGCTCGTATAATTTTATGTTTCAACACATTATCGCACTTGGAAAAAAAAAAAGATTTCTCATGTACCAGCTTGGGAAAGCGGCAGGATCCTCTGCTCCTTCCAGCTCTGCTCTGAGAACAACAGATGGAGGAAATCAAAAGGGGAATCTAGAAACATCTTAAAAAATAGGAGGAAAAAATCCCCCAGGGTTCGGGCACGAGCAATCACTAGGGCTAGCTCTGACTCACCAAAAAGGAAGGGCAAAAAAGGCTGGAAGATATCGCAGCTGAAAATCCAAAATGTGATTTTCGGGGCTGTATCTCCATCCTGCAAAGCGGCCGGGAAGAGGCCGGAGAAGCGGATTTACGAGTGGATGGAGCGACTTCGGCATCGCCGCGCAGGGAAATGCAACGGGGATGGGTTTCAGCAAGCCCCTGAGGCTGCGCACTTGCCAAAACAAGTTAAAAAAGTGGGTTTTCTCGATGAAAAGAAATGGCTTTTAGCACAGAATCCTGCCCATTGCCAAGGGAAGGAATCCTGGGACGCTGAGGTCCTCCCAGGAAGGTCTGTGGATCGCAGGAACCGTCTCCTTTAAACCTCCCCTGCAAGGACCACACGAGCCAGGTCCATTGGAGACCACAAGGACCACTGGGGACATGGAAATTTTCCAGGATCACTCTGCAAAGGAACCGCGTGCGTCTGCAAGACACTTCCCTTGCACAGGCTTCTAATGCACCTGTGCACCCTTCCTCTCTCCTTTTGCAAATGTTTTTAAAATATATTTTATTAAATGCAGCGTCTTCTGCAGAAAGTGACTTGGGCAGCTCAATGCTTCTATAGAGGACTGAGGTAGATTAAGGACCTCAAAAAAATGCCTTTGAACAAGCTAACACCTTCCTGTTTTCGGATAGTTTTGCAGTTCCTGCACTAAAAACGCATGATGGTGACAGGAGCCGGTGTTCCTTAGCCTCCTGCGTGCAAAACTCCCACTTCCAAGAAAAACATCCATCTTGGAGAGATGAAAAAACACCCTCCTGCCTCGCTGCTTTCACCGGAAAGGTGGAAAACTTCCATGGGAAAAAATCCTGGTCTATTGAAACCTGCAGCAAAAATCCTCGGGGCCATCCAGAGAGCTGCAATTTTGCTGGAGGATACTTGGAAAGGGGAGGAAAGCTCACGCTGCAGAGCTTATATATGCACATTTGTATTTATTTCTTCTTGCGCCTAGCTTGGACGCAGCCAGTGCCAGCCGAGGAAGGGGATAACGGGCTGCACTGGCCACAAGTCAGGCCCGCAGTGGAAAAATCCCAGTTTCCTACATGTAAAAGAAAGCCTCCTTGTTCGGAGGACGGGCACGGAGCAGGGTGCTCCTTTGGGAGCCCAGCAACGCGCTGAAGGGCGGCACTGTTTGCCCAAAGCAGATCCGAAATCCGAAATAACTGAGATGACTGCAGAGCAGGAGGAGAAAACCCACAGCACGGGCTGTAGCTACAGCTGCAAGATATTAAGCCCAACCTTCGCAGTGCAAACAAAACATTGCATTCAGGATCATTTTCTGCCCTGTTTTGCTATGTGTAGCTTGCTCCTCGGAAGAAACACTCTGTCATCGCAGCTGCCCTGATAGCTATCTGATTTACTCCATGAAACAGGGCTTCTCTGGCAGGGTTCTCATATCCAGAAATTATTAGACAGCAAGATGACTTTTTTCCCTGCTGAGTAACACACAAGATTCATTTTTATTTTTCTATCCTGCACGCGGTGGAATATATTTGAGGACAAATAACAGCCTTGGGGATTTATTTTATTCTTGATCTCCATGATCGTGCAGCCCTGGATCGAAAACACTGTTTGCAGCAGAGCCAAACTCGTGTTGCAGGACCGAAGCCTGCACAGTCCAGCTCCCATCCCAACCGACCGCGTTACTGATGATGTTGCAAGAAATCATCTAATTAAAAACAACAACAAGAGACAAAACAAACGGGATGCGACGCTTTGATGCTAACGGGAGCAACGGCGTTTGCTGTTTTTACCATTTGACCCAATGCTGTGCTGCACCCTACCATCCGGCACAGCACGGGGACCAGTTTGTGGAGGAAAATAAGTGCGTTTTATAACTGGGAGGGTAAAAATACATGCACAGAAGGAAAAGTTATGTTTGCAAATATCCCTGAGCAGCCAGCAAGGTGCTTCTGCAGGAACCCTGCACCCAAATGCAGCCCCTTTGACGGCTCTTTACCCCTAATGTAACAGCCTCAGCCCTAACGAGAGCCAGATGGGATTAAATGCAGAGGAGAGAAACATTATGGGAAGCATCACGTTGCAAGGGTCTTACCTAATTCCTTTGGTTTGTGCAATACTGTGGAAGGAGAGCCTGGATACCGCAGATATCACCTGGGAACGAGAGAAAAAGAGAGAAAACTGTGCTGTGTTTATTGAAAACACGGGAAGCGTTGGTGGGAATGTGGGGACATTTGGATCCATGGATATTGGCTAAAGCGGGTGCTCCATGCCCAGGAATGAGCACAGCCGTGCCGGAGCGGCTCCATCCCGGGAAATGCCACCGTGCAGCTTGTTACGGATCCAGGTCGGCTCGAATGGGCTTTGTGCAAGACTCAGCACCTCTGAAAATTGCCCGTTTTTGCATTTTATTGCAAAAGGTTTCCAACTCCTCAGCTCTTTTGCGGTGCAAGAGGAGCTTATTGAGGCAAATCTACCAATATCGAAAGGTTTCGACTTCTTGCATTTCAATCAGGGTGCAACACCCCTGTTAGAGGCGAGCGCTTGTTTTTCCTAACGGAGAACAGCCAAAAGTGGCTCCAGAGTGAAATATTTCCAGCAAATGGGAAGGGGAGAGCCATCACCTTCTTAGGAAAATCCTCATTTTGGTCTTACATTTTAATTGCTATGCAGGATTCTCAGTGAACACAGAAAACCCGATCCTCTCCCCCATCCTCCTGCTGCCTCCCCGCTTCCATCAGATGCTCCAGGAAGGTTTTTCGCGGGATCCTTTGGAATTCGGAGCCCCTCACAGGGACCCATTGGTCTCAACGCGGCGGCTCTGCCCCCGCTTGGCATTTAACAGGGGACTTTGGCGGCGAGCGCGGAGATGCTGAATTATTCAACAGCTCCAATGAGATTCCGCACGTCGAAACTCGGCCAAGTTTCTCCCTGGGATAAAATGTCACCAGCGGGAGCGTGACACGAGAGGGACTCCGGAGCAAACGAGGGGATTCTCCTCTTGTCCCCAAAGCCTCCGCGGATGCCCCCACGCCAGCGCTCTAAAGGACAGACACTCCAGCTGTCACTTTAATGTGCGCTTGGAAATACCGCTGACCTTCCCCTAGAAAAAATAAGTGACAGCAGCCGGGAAAACCACCCCAGGCGGGTTATTCCAACGCTCCCCATCTCCCACCTGCAAAAGCAGCAGGGTTTATTTCTCCCTGGTTTTGGAGAGGGCTCAGATTGGCCCAGGAGCATCCCAAGGGCTCGTCCTGCGGACGCGGCACCGGAGCGCAGGGCTGACATCCCGGCACCGCTCGCTTCCCAAAATAGTGCGAGGGAAGCCCGAGACTGACGGAATGAGACTCTTCTGCACTCTATTATTAGACTTATAAAGCACAAAAATCAGTTTGATTTCCAGGGAAACTTGAGAGAAAAGCAGGCCACGTGCGACACCAGCTATTTTTGCTCTGCTCTTTTGCGAAACCCCTCAAATCTCCCAACGTTTTGGCACATGAAAGCCGGGACCAGCTTCAGCTGCAACCCCAATGCACAACTCAGTTGTTTGCAATTAGATTCCAACCTAATCATAAGGTACTGACGCAAAAATGACATTTTATTTTATTTTTTTAGGAGAGACCAGGTACCAAGAGCCCCCAGAGCTCCCCAAAACAAGCCTGGGTATCCCCAGCATCTCCATCCATCTGGGAGCAGAAGCCGCAGCTCCTGCAAGAAGTTCCATCCAGAGAAGCCTTTAAGCACGGGGAATCCTCTCCATTTCAACAGGATTCAACAACTTTCTTCAAACTAAGCAAATCCCTAAGAGTTTGCTAAACTGTGCCTCATTTTCCCTGCTAAAATAGCATCTTGTTCACCGAGAAACACAGCTCCCAGCTGGGAGTTTCTGCCATGCGGAGAGGCAGCGGGTGGCACGGAAGGTCCCTGACCTCGTTTGGGGCTCATGGTTCGATCTGTGACATCAGGACACGTTAATGCAGCTCGTTCAGGTCTGACACAAAGTGAAACTCTAGTTCTGGGGGTATTTATACACCACGAAGCTCTTATTGCAGCTTGGCAATGCAGAAGCCGTTTACTGCCAGCAGGCAGTAAAACCAAAACCTCCCCAAATTCCCCCCAAAACTTGTGATTTACCTTAACTATTGCCTAAGTTCAGTCCTTTGGCATTCCCCTCCCAAGGCCAGCACAAAATCATGCAGCATGAGGCCACTTCCAGGGCTTCCAATAGCATTTTCCCATGCAAGGTGAAGGACACTGCTTGCATTCCCAATGTCCCAACTCACCCTTTACTTCCAACACATCAGCTAGACCCAATTGATCTGGTTGATCATTTACCCATTGGTATGTTGGCAAAAAGAGGCCCAGGCCTGCGTTTCAGAAATCACCAAGTTTCCCGGAAAGCAAATTAGGAATCCCAAACCGAGTTCCTTAAATTCACTGGTCCCTTTGCAAGGATCCCAGGTGGATAAAGAAATGGGATTTTTGCAAACAAACAAACCAACTCCAACATCATAAAGCTTCACAGCACCATAAGAAAACCAATTTTCCCTTTCCTTAATGCCACAGCTTCCTAAAGAATTAAAAATAAACTAAAACAGAACAAAAATAATTAATTATGCTGACTGCTCTTGTATTTCCCCCGTCGTTGTTTATTTCTGGCAGTATCTCTGTGCATCTAGAAAACTCTAAAATAAACCCTCCCGTTGTTTGGAAAAACAAACAGAGCCAGCTGGGCTGGAAAACACTTTGCATATGAGAAACTCCCCAACCTTTCTGCGTGCCATGAGCGTGCCTGGATCTCCATGCATTCCCACCGGCATTCCAGGGCGCTCCAAGGGATGCAACGAGCGCGCCCGTCCCCAGAGCAGGTCAATATTTGCTTCCAAGCAAACTAGGAGCTGAACAGAAACCTCCGTCTCACCCCATCTCTGCGCTCCCTCTTCTTGGGTGGCAGGTTTAATTAATATTTAAGAAGACGCCAGCGGGAAGCACCAGCGGCCGTGCCAGGTCTGCTCACTGTCCTGCACGTGCCCTGCTGCGGGTGACAGCGCTCGGAGGGGTCTGGTCACCTTGTGCATCCGCTGCCCACGCTGCTGTGGATGCGAAAACAAACCTGGGGCCATTGCCGAGCACTGTGCACCCAGTTGCACCACGTCCTGCTATTTGCAAGCCAATGTGTCACGAGGAGCTTCCAGGTCCCCATCAGCTCCCTGTGCATGTGCCTGGCCTCCGGTTAGCACTGGACCGACTCCCCGAGTTTGGGAGTCACTTGCTCAATGGTTCACCGTAGGCAGCACAAGTTGCAGAAAGCACAAGTTGCAGAAAACACAAGTTGCAGAAAGCACAAGTTGCAGAAAAACACAAATTGCAGAAAGCACAAGTTGCAGAAAAACACAAGTTGCAGAAAAGCACAAGTTGCAGAAAAGCACAAGCTGTAGAAAAGCACAAGTTGCAGAAAGCACAAGTTGCAGAAAAACACAAATTGCAGAAAGCACAAGTTGCAGAAAAAGCACAAGTTGCAGAAAAACACAAGTTGCAGAAAAGCACAAGCTGTAGAAAAGCACAAGTTGCAGAAAGCACAAGTTGCAGAAAGCACAAGTTGCAGAAAAACACAAATTGCAGAAAGCACAAGTTGCAGAAAAAGCACAAGTTGCAGAAAAAAACACAAGTTGCAGAAAAAACACAAGTTGCAGAAAAAAACACAAGTTGCAGAAAAAACACAAGTTGCAGAAAAAAACACAAGTTGCAGAAAAAGCACAAGTTGCAGAAAAAGCACAAGTTGCAGAAAACCAGGTTGAGCTCCAGACCTCACCCTGGACCAATTCTTTATGCTCCCCACACACTCCCACCCATTGCACAGCACCTGCACGGTTTATTGCACCCGTGCAGGGAGCACAGCGGATACTAAAGCTGCAGCTGATCCGTAGTCATCCACAGCCCCTGCTACGGCCACCGGAGCATCCCATGGATGCCACAGGGAATCCCTTAAATCACCACATCCCGATGCGAGCAGCTCCTGCAGCTGCATCACCTGGTAAGACCGTTGCTGCAAATCCCTGTGATGGGACAGCAGCAGCCCCTGCAAAGCAGGAAGAGCCAAGACTCGACTCTGTTTTTCCTTAGGATGCCGAGGACGAGTGCTGACTTGGTGACACTCTTGGAGCTGTTTGCTTCTCCCATGCAGGGATGCTCTGCTGCAGCCATCACCCTCACTCCACCCAACTGGGTGCTGAGGAACACTTTTTAAATAATATTAACCCGTTTAAATGACTGTTTTAAGCCTTTCCAGAGCAGAAAAACCTTCCTCAGAGGTTCCTGCAGTGGATCCTTCCCCCTGTGCCAGAAAACAAGGTGCTGCAAGCAGCGTTTGGGGGCACCTTTGGCGGATTTTGTTGGATTTACACTTAAAAAGGATTCAAAATCACCCAACGGCTCCCTGATACAACAGCTGTAACCCCGGCGAGGCACCGGCTGCCGAGAAGCTGCTCTTGCAGCTCGGACGAGCCCTTTGCCCTCCGTTTGCCAACCGGACGGGACGGCATCCGAGGATTTCGCTTTGTTTCCTGGATTCCTAAACACTAATTCCTGACATCACAGATGAATCAAACTGCCGGATGAATCACCACCTTTTGCCGGAGCAGGCACAAAGCTGAGCATCTCGCTGTTAGCTGCTCCCTTGCTCTTCTACAAACACAACTCTAGCATGACCGGCCATTCAGTGCTGTTTTCAAGCAGTAAAATAGAGTCCTAGAGGCCAGACAGGGGTTTGGTGGCAGGTTTGTAGGGGATGTTACAACCAGCTGCCTCACTGGGGGCTGGAGCACCCGGTTTGCACATCGGGAGTGGAAAAATCAGGTGAAAAAAGGGGATTTTGCCCCCAAAATCCAGCAAGGAAGGCTATGCACGCGTGGCTCCTTTTCTCAAAATACTCTTGGCCACGGGAACGGGAAAGGGTTAACGCGCTCCCCAGTGAACATCTGACACAGATCGGCCCCGAGACCTCTTAGCCGCAGCCGGGGAGCCCGTGTCAGGCCGCGTTAGGGTTCCGGCCGCTCGCACTGCTCAAGATGATGAGGTTAAAGCCCTCGGACGAGCGCGGAGCGGCGCGGATGCACCCGGCAGCTCGGAGCACCTTCACTCCTGCAAGAGGCTCTTCCCTGCAAGGGCACGAGGAGTGTGCCCCAAAATCAGGCACTTCTGTGTCTTCGGGGACCCCCGTGAATCCGTATTGGATACACCATGGATTATGCTTCTCCATAAGGACATTGAGATGCCATCAGCCCCCCTGGACCATATTCAGAGCGGCCAATGGCACCATCTGCAGATGCCACCTCTCCTGGTCCCAAGAAGCTTCATCTCCAGTAACTCTTTCTAAAACAGCACTATTAAACCTGGAATTATTTTGCATTAAAGCCATTATTTGGCAGCATAATGTGTTGGGAGACCCAAACGTGCTCCCAGTTAAGTCACCAGCGAAGCCTCTGCCCCTTTCCAGGGGGAAAAGCACGCAGCCCTTGGACCGTTCTGACATATTTTGAGTTCTTTAGGGCTGACATAATTTCTTGTGCTCTGTCCATTACAACACGGGGCAGTTAGTGCAAAACAACAACATCCCCTGCCTAGGAAAAGAATAATTCCAGCAGATTTTGAGGTAATGGGGTACAGTCCCCACATACCTGGGTTGCTACAGGAGGTTTTCTCCGATGGGTCCAAGAGATGAGACGATTTGAGCTCTGTTTCCCACTCGTAGCAATCTGAAAGCATCATTGAGTCGAGCTGTGGGGCAGGAGGGTCTAGAGCATCGGTCCAGCCTAGGAGCGGGTCCTCCAAAAGCAAAACCTGGTTGTGTTACCAAAATTGCATGCTCAGGAGGAGCAGCCTTGCACCTCCCTGCAGCTCCAGGGCTTCATCTAGCCTAGACTAGTCCAGAATGGGTAAAATATCCCATGCAGCATCCCCGGGTTTAGGGTAGCAGAGCCCATCTCAGGTTTCTGCAGGATGGTGCTCATGAAATATTGAGCTGAGCTCCTCCAGCTCCGGCATGCAGCACTGCGGGGACCAAGGCTGGGCCAAGGGGATCCTCATCGACCTCCGGACACGGGATGCTCCTCAGGAGGAGGGAAATGCAACCCGCATTTAATGCACGCAGACCTGGATGCAGCGCGAGTCTTACAGATTTTACCTAAATTGCACCTTGGGGTTGTAAAATTCAGCAACTTCCCCCACTTGCCTCGTTCCTCCTTCCCAAAAAACTCTCCTTTCTGAGAAAAACATCTCCCTGGATACTCAGGATGAGCAGCCAGGCCCCTTGCACTCCCCCTTTGCAAGCAGACGTCGCCTCCAAGTTTGCCCGGCAGCTTGGAAACCCTTTTGGAAACACTTTGCCACGATCCCGCTGGCTGCACGGATGCATCACTTCCCTCCTTTCCTGGCATTTTTTTGCAAGGAAGAAGCCACATGCAGGTAGGAATCTCACGGAGGGACTAGTTTAAGTGCATGAACAAATCCAGCCACCAAGTGCCCCTGCTGAAGGTTTGCATCGAGGCGGCTTTAGCTCCGTTTCCATCTCCTCCACCACCTCTTCATCCCCCCTCTGCAGTGCACATTCCCCATCCCCCAGTATTGATTGGATTTGTTGAAAACAGATGGAAAAAAATACACAAAAAAACCCCCAGCCAGTCAGATGCATAACAGGGATATCCAAACCTGCTTCCAAGAATCTGGCTTAAGTCTCTATTAAGTTTAATCCCTCTTGATCGAGGCCCTGAATGTAAGCAGAAAATACGGCAGATTTTCACATACCTTTAAGTTCAGTTCTCTGCAGCGTTCCTAAATGGAGTTGGGCCATCGGGGGGAAAAAAATAATAATAAAAAAATCCCACACCATATGGAGGGCAGAAAAGAAGAGGTTTGTGAACGCTTTGTAGGCACTGAGAAAATTGGAAGCATCCATATGAAACCAATTCACGGGCGCAATGGTCATTTACCTACTGAAGGAAAAGGGAAATTCTCCTTGGCTTATTTCCCTTCCTCTTTATTCCAGCTGCTAAAGGAAAAAGTAGCAGGAAAAAAACTAATAGAGATGATGGTAAAAAGCCAATTCTGTGGATTCTGCAGAGCTCCGTCCAGTCCTGCCTTGGGCTCCTTGCATTTGCTTGGGAATTACCACAACCTCACAGGGACTCGGAGCAGAATTCCCACCTGGAAGCACAGGTCCTTGGGCCACCCCCAGCTTCCCAAGCAAGCGGATTCCACCTGGAAGAACCATTTTCACAGGGAAAATGAAAAGAAAGAGGGAGGAAAGCCCCCAAAATGAAAGAAGCTGCCTAAGAACCTGACGTGCAGGAAAGACACCGGAAAACTGATTTTTTGGGGTATGATTTCTGCTCTGCTCCAGAAAAACAGCTGCTGAAGCCTTCCAGAAATAAAAGTGCAGTTAAGAAAATAAGGGGGTTCCCCTCAGTAATATTCACACTGCAAAAACAACTCATCGGTTCCTCTCTGATTTCTTACCCAAAAAACGGCTGTTAAAATAGCAAAAAAGCAACTTCCTCAGGAGCCTTAAGGCATCACCGGACGCTGGAAAAGAGCCTGGCCCAGCCCAGGAGAGGCCAAATTTCCAACACCACCAACTTAATCCCACTGGTTTTGATGGACCTGAACCTTGTAGCACTGCAGATCGGCAGCAGCATCTTCCTGACGGATGGGAAATTCTCCGTGGAGCTTCCCTGAGATTATTGCAGTTGAAAGCTACATCCTCTTGCTCGCACGCTGTAACCGGGGATAAATAAACCCGTAAAAGAGGCTTTGATTTGCCTGGATGTGTTAAGCGGAGTCTTTGCTGCGCGCAGATGTCTCTGCAGACAGCACATTTGCTGCTATGCGGGTGCCTGNTCGCACGCTGTAACCGGGGATAAATAAACCCGTAAAAGAGGCTTTGATTTGCCTGGATGTGTTAAGTGGAGTCTTTGCTGCACGCACATTTGCTGCTATGTGGGTGCCTGCAGCACGCAGCCCTCGAAACCCCTTTGCAAAGCGGCTTGGAAAAGGGTTGCAATAAAACACAGTGGAAAAGGGGTTGCAGGAAAACACACTGGAAAAGGGTTGCAGGAAAACACACTGGAAAAATCGGCTCCCTTGGCGGGATGCGATCCGTCACAGCTCACAAATTACAGGCGGAAGCGGAGCTGGATGGGCTTCCACGGTCCCTACTGCACGGAGGATGAGACGAGATGATCTAAGGGTCCCTCCAGACCTAACAAATCCGTGCGGCTATGAAAAAAATATAAAAAAGCAGATTAGAACTTGGCTGCCTACAGGAAAGAGCAAAGAAGAATCAGGCGTGATGTTTCCAGTTAATAATTCAGGGAATGTAAATAGCTCCGTCAGCACCAGGCGGGTGGATTCCCTGGATGGATCCTTCACCGTGGGTGCCTGCGGCCAGTGGAGAGAAGACAGGACTGCCCAAAACGGCGTCGAAAAACATAAAAACATAAAAACCCAGCACATAAAAACCCGTCCCCCGGCCGGGACGTTTTGTTGGCAGCTCTGCACGACAGCATCACCGGCTGCTCGTTTAAAAATTAATAGGAACAGATTGAGCAAACGCGGAGCAGGCAGGAACCAGACACGGCGACGGATCACAATGCAACGGGAAAACTGCATGGGCTGGAAGGGAGCTCCGAAGGGAGCGCAGGGAGGGGATGCTGCTGATGTCCCCCCGGGATGTCGTGCCCAAACCAACCCCGCTGTGACATCTGCTATGAGCATCCTCGCTGCAAAAATCCTCATGCAGATTCTCCAAGAAAAAGCTCGGCCTTATAAACTCTCTTCTTGCTGTCCCAAGCCTTGAGGAAAACCAGCTTTCTGCTGCAAAAGATACTGATAAGCATCTCATTTCTGTCCAAGAATTAAAAAGCCGCAATGTTGTCACTGAACCCACAAACTCCCAAAGAAAATATTTCCCATTTTTGGACAAAGAGGCAAAACAAAATTCACTTTTTAAAAAGTATTTTCCCATTTGATACTAAAGGTGTTCATGCAGAACATCTTCTTTCACCAAATAAAGATGCTTAGAGCGCAGAGAAGTGCATTAGACAGCACCACCATATAACCGATTCAGACTACCCAGAGCAAAAATAGAAACCTTTCATTTCAGCATTGAGCTGAACCTGTATCATTTCATCAGTCTGTCCACAGGGAGGAATCCTAAAGGGTTGAATAATTCCTTATCAAAACCAACTGCACTTGCACGCGGCTTCCGCGAAAGCATCAAGACAGGGCAGGCGGCAGCACCAAGAGGCAAAATCTCTCCTTGTCCAAATGACATTCCCTTTGGGACCGCAATCCCCGCAAGGGCATTTACTGCGTTGGGTTTGCGATCCTGCACTTCTGAAACGCGTTACGCGGGGCACTTGAATAATTATGTTTGACTTATTTAACAATTTAACACTCGCACGCTTGGCTTTGCAGCTGGAGGAATAAAATCACATGTTTGAGCGACTGGAAGAAAAACGATGCCTAGACAATGTATGCGTATTTATGCAAGCATTCCCCCCGCCCTGGAATTATATTTGCAAGGAAAACGTTAAATGGAGCAAATTCTCTCCCTGGCTGCAAATGCAGTTTCTGAATGGTATGAGGGGTCAGCGTGGGTGTCCGGGAATGGCAGGACGAGCGTTGTCCTCACTTGACCATCCTGGAGCTGTGCTCTCCAAGGGCTTCCTAATGCTCCGGGCATGGGCACTATCAGCAATAAATGCTCACAAATAGTCACTACCAGTAATAGATGCTCACAAATAGTCACTATCAGCAATAAATGCTCACAAATAGTCACTATTAGCAATAAATGCTCACAAATAATCACTATTAGTAACAAATGCTCACAAATAGTCACTATTAGTAATAAATGCTCACAAATAGTCCCAGGTGCTGGTAATGGTATCTGTAAAGCCACGGTTCAAAGCAACCCACTGACTCATCTTTTTTTAAGGCTTTTATTTATCACTTATTCAAACTATGTATAGGGAAATGCCTGCATAAAAAGCGTGATCCCAGCTCGGTGCATCTCACACTCTTCTTTTGCATCCAAAGCCAGGTCCGGGGCANTGCATCTCACACTCTTCTTTTGCATCCAGAGCCAGGTCTGGGGCAGGTCCAAGCCTGGTCCCTCCCCAAATCCATGCCAATTT
>VWPW01002810.1:0-13794 GCA_013389825.1 Crypturellus undulatus | reverse complement strand
TCATGTGTGCACCCTTTACATGTGCTCTCCACCATGTGTGCACCCGCCACGTGTGCAAGCTCATGTGTGCACCCTGTGTGTGCACCCCATGTGTGCAGCCCGTGTGTGTGCACGCCGTGTGTGCACCCTCTGATCTGTGCACCCTCATCTGTGTGCACAGGGGCAGCGCACACGTGACCCACGCATGGCCATGGACAGCACATGGGTCCAGGGCGGCTTTGCCTTGTAGTCGTTTTCTTTTCGTTCTTTCTCACTTTATTATATCTGTTATTTTATGTGGGTTGAGCTATATGTGCACACCAAGTTTAGCCTTTCTTATTCTTTTTATTCTGCTTTTTGTTTAATATTTTTGCTAGGTTTGGTTTTTTTTGGTTTTTTTTTTTTTTAGCATGTGCTAGTTTTTGCGTCATATTGAAAGTCTGCACTTTTCAGCCCTTTCCATAGACTGCGCTGAAGCGAGCGACTATATTTAGCTCCCTAAGCGGTAAATATTATCAGTTGATTGGGTGATGCACGTAAAAATAGGCAGTGAACGGGCACGCAGCTGCGGTTGCTTATCCAAGGGCCCATTCCGGCGCATCCAGGCGGATCCCAATCCCTTTCCCACAGCAGCCCCATGGTGGTGGCCGGTGCTGGGTGCAGCTGCGGTGGCAGAGGGGACGCTGGAGGTTTGGGGAGCAGCAGGACATGGATTTGATGTCGTCCGTGCGGGCGTCCCCACTGTTGCCTCTGCGCTGGCTGCTGGAGGCTCCGCTGGCGCCTGCAGACCGCAAGGAGAAGCTGGAGGAGGTATCTGCCGGGAGCACCGGCCCAGGGAGCATCCTGTGGACTGCAGATAACCCTTGGGGACGCCGCCCTCCGTTGCGGGCTCCCTGCGTCGTGCCCGGCCTGTGCAGGGTGGACGTTCTCTGTGGAAGGAAAATCCCCGTCGTGCCCGTCCCGTGCAGAGCGGACATTCGCTCCGGAAGGAAAATCCCCACCTGTTTTTAGCTCCTTTTTGTGCATTCTGACGCCTGGGCGTTTGCGGGGAAATGGAAAGCCGCACGGGCACTCGGTTCTCCAGGGTCTTCTTGGAGAGGCTGCCTGGGTGACCGGTCCCAGAGCTCGTGGCTCCGCAGGGCGGCCTCGCTCCAGGAAGGGCCTTTCCCTCCCCGCGGGCTGGTGCTGAGGCCGGCTCGGGAGGCACTGTGTGCCCAACGAGACGGGGCAGGGTGCTGTCCCCGAGCGTGACGCAGGACCCCTGTAACGTCCAGCTTGCTCCATCCCGCGGGGCTAACGCATGATGCTGCCGGAGCGGTGCTGTGGCGGCAGCCCTTTATGAGGCTCTTAATAAGCTTGTAAAGACCCTTTAAAAACAAGTCATCATCGCTTTCCATGAAATCCTTTGTAGGAGCAGCCAGGTCTCCCCTCGCTGCCCGGCTCCTTCCACCTTCCCACCCCGTCAGCTCTCGCTCCCAGCCCAGGGCTCCCCGCTTGGGGCAGGTCCGGAGCAGAGAGCACAGGACGGGGCAGTGCCACCCCAAAGGCTGCTCCTGCTCCTTGGTGACCCCTTGGTGCCACGTGTTTTAGCCTATGCCCAGGATGCGGCGCTGCCCACACAGGGGCACAATGAAGGAGGCACGAGCACCGTGTCCTTGTGCCCAGGGGCGAGCTCAGAGGTCGCTTAAATGCAGTGGCCTTGGTGTGGCGGGACACAAGACTGGATCCTTTCAGAAGAGCCATGATATGTTGTTCTGGGTTGAGTCTAATGACTGTGGGCAGTGAGAGCAGCGGTTGGGTAACGCGGGGACACGGTGGCCCCCAGGGACAGGCAGGCAGGCGGTGACACTGGCAGGACATTGTCCGCAGGGGAAAGGGAGCATGAAACCGGAGCATGTCGGAGCTGGAATGTATTGGCATCCAGGAAAGCGAAGCATCTGTGTGGTGACCCTTGTCCTCCCAAGGTTTTCCGAGGGTTTTCCGTGAGGATCGGAACGGAGAGGCCGGCGGAGGCCGGGAAGCGTGGCCGTGTGCCGGCGGGCGGCGGAGGCCGGGAGCCATCCTCGGCGGAGGCCGGGAGCCATCCTCGGCGCGGGCCACGAGAGGGCAGCAGCCCCTCGCGGACCAGGGCGCCCCGAACTGCCCCCCTCTTGGCTGCCCCCATGGGCGCGTGCCCTCGCGTGAGGCCCTCTGAGCTCGCCGCTTGCCGACCGCTTCCCTCCTGCACAGGTTGCTGCCCCGTTGACCCATGTTGTCCCCTCAGGAGCCACCCAGCCCCTCCGCTTGCCCCACGCTGTGCGTCAGCCCCATCCACGCGAGCGGTGCGGGCCCAGCCGGCCCCAGGCTCCGTGGCCGTATTGCCGGGCAGCGCTGGGGTGCAGCGCCCACACGGAGGACACGGGGGGCTGGAGGAGCCTGGCCAGCGCGGACCCATAACTAACAACAGGGTTAGAGCTGTCCGAGCGCTCCACAGCCCCGCTGGTTACCACACCAACGATATCTCAGCACAAGAGAAATTCCCAGGCAAACGCATCTATTGATTTCCTTTCTAACTCTCTTTCAGCGGATTTGCCAACAAATGGGGTATTATTCCGCTAAGTAATAAAGTGGCAGCCGGTGGCAGCGAATAACATATTGTCCGTAAATCCCCAGCGCTGCTCGTGGTGGTGTCTGTCCCAGCTGGAGGGTGGCAGGAGCTGGGAGGTAGCGCAGAATCCCTCTTCCTTGTGGTGAAATGTAAAGCTCTGGGTGGGAGTGATTAATGGTTGAGCATCAGCAATACAACTCACTGAACCAGGAGGAATTCCTACCTGGTCTATTCCTTAAATTCCTCTATGGCTTCAGCTAAGAACCTTCTTTGCTCATTCCAAGCTTTTCTGCTGTTAAAGAGCTACCACATCCTACCCCTGATGCGGCTGCATTCTTGTGGGAAGTGGAGCGATTCCCAGTTTTGGAATGACTTGGGATCTTTTGGAACAGGCGCTGTATTAAATGCTGGACCACTAGCAAAACCATTGCCTCCGGGGAGCTCTCAAGACAAAACAGCTCTCAAATACAAAAGAATTAGGTATAATGCTTTTGTTTTAGTAGTGGTGTTACCGTGCCTCGCCTTGTCCAAGCACTAGGAGGTGCTGCTGGAGCTGCTGTCAGTGTTTTCCGACATCTGTAACTGCTGCTTCCCGAGCGAGGACCCCTGACCATGGTGTGGACAGTCACCTCTTACTTGAGGTTGTTTAAATCCTGGTGAAGTAGAGAGGCACCAGAGCGGGCGACCGACCCCGCTGCACGTTCTGCAGTGTTCCTCCTCCCTGTCTTATACAAGGCTCGATGCTTAGGGAAAGGCTGTTATTTTTTTTTTTAATACATATTTCAGACAAACAAACAAACTAATAACTCCCACAAGTTGCTGTGATGCATCTAACCACATCCGCGGCTCTGTGCTTCCAAACAGATGTTGCCAGGATTCACTGAGTCGCCAGCAGCATTAGCGAAAGCATGTTCAGATGCAAGGGCTGATAAGGGATCCCTCCTTCCTCGCTCTTGGTACACTGTGCTGCAGCCTCAGCTGCCAAGCCTCCCTTGCTGCCAGAATGGGGCCTTTAGAGCAACCTAACTGTGGTCACCTGCAAAGACTTCCCCTGGGAACGCAGCAGAGACTTCCAAAGAACAATCTGAACGCTTTGGGAGCTTATCCAGTCCTGCAGAAGGCTCTTGCAATGAGGACCTGAACAATAAAGTGGAATTTACTTACTCTGGACTTGACCCAAACTGCAGTGAAGACAACAAGAGTGTTTCTGTTGGCTTCAGTAGCAACTGGAGATGGCATTTCAATGTTACATTTCAGGGTCTGGTTCTGATTCTCTCTAATCCAATGTCAAAAATGTCCTTTGACTTCATGAGGAATAGGGTTGGACAAGGCATATTTCAGTCCAAGAAGCCAGTCAGCTGGGCCTCAGCACTGACGAATATTGTACAGCAACTAGGTAATAAAAGCCAGATCAAGCCTCCAGGAACACACGAGGTTTCTCCAGTTCACTGTTGGGTTTGCCTTGGGGAGAGTGGGTTGATTTGTGAGCCCCTTATTTGCCTGCAAATAACTGAACAAATAGCTGAAATTCATCTCAAACATTATAGAGAGTGAGATCTGGGATCCTGTCCCCTCTCAATTCTTCCTCAGCTAAAGTTGCAACGGCAGATCCAGGAATAAAGCTAATGTGTTTTGGGGGAATATTTCTCCCTATTTGAATTACTCTTCTGTGAGACCCTGGAAGTGACAGGTGAAGTGAGAGAAAGAAACACAGTCTCCATCGAGGAAACCACCGGCTTTCTGGGGACGAATGCAGTACTGGAGGCACCTGGAGCTGATGCTTTCTGCTCCCAGAGCAAGCAGATGAGAGCAGCAGTTCCTCCTCACCGCCTCTGCCTGACTCTGAAGGAGCTGGCTCACAAAGCAGGCTGTGCAGCCAGCACTCGGAATGGATTTTAATTGCAGAAAATGGGGTGATTATTCCCTTAGGATTGTATTTAGGCCCCCAAAGCTCATTCCACAAAAGCTATCAGAAATTGCTATCCAGCAACGATGATTTCTAGTCTAGTCCTCTAGGCTGGCAATTTGGCAGTGACTCCTGTCTCCCTTCGCTGCGCTGTGTTCTGTTCCATTTTTGTCATCTGGAGTTGAACCCGGAGCCTTTTTGATACAAGGGAACGCCATGAATCAGTTGCCAGCACATTGAACCATTAACCTGGACTTACAGTAACCCCTTACGTCCCCAGGAATGCGGTCTACAAAGTATTCCTGTTCCCCAAAGTGACCGGGCTTCAGCTGTAATAAGGAGGATTAAATGCAGACACACATTTCTATCTTACCTAGGAAATCTACTGTGCTGACAAGTCTGTCACAAGTCACCTGGCCCCACGGTTAATCTTCATTGCTGAGAGAGTGTGCCTGCTATGCCGGAGAGCCGCACTCCCCATACAGCTTCCCCAATGAGCCACTGTTTTTCTACCTTACATTATTTGTAGAAATCAAATCATGTCCCAGGGCAGATCCACGTGGTGACTGGTAATCTTGAAGAGGCTTTAATCCCTCTGCATTTCCTTCAGAAGAAAGGACGAGCCCTTTTCTTAATACCAATCCCACTGGAGAACATTTAAACTAGCACTTATACCACTCAGCACAGCTGCAGAGCCCTTTCCTGGGTGCGATGGGCAAACAAGGCAACTGGTCGAGCAGAACATATGCTGTGAGCTCGTGTTTATTTTCTCTCCTTGCTAAAGGGATCTGTGTTTCTGAGTGTGTAGAAGCTGAAGGATTGCTCTCCTTGTCTAGCCAGGTCTAACCCACCGTTTGCAGGGAAACTGTGTCCTCTCCTTCTCCAAGGTGACACCTGTGGTGGAGGAGAACTCCGTGGAGCTTCATCTGTATTCCAGGATGGGGCAGCTAATACAACAATTTGAATTAAAGCTCCCGAAGCACATCAGTCAAGCAGCATTGTCATTCAGCACAGAGCAATGCAGGGAGATTGCTGAACCCACAAGCCAAGTACCCTTTGAGTTATCTGTCTCTTGCAGAGGTGAATTCTTGCTCAGAGGTTTAATTTGCTCCACACTTGCCTCAGCTTGCTCCACGCAAACACAGGCTGTAACTGATGAAGACCAGGAGAAGTTACTACTTGTTTGTACGCTTAACAACACCAAAGACCATAAGCACCATGTGAAAATGCATCAGCAGATACAGGGACTGCCCAACAGTGCTAAATGAGGTGGCAGAAACTTTTTGTGCGATTTGGACAATGATTTTCAGAAAGGCTTCAAACTGTGTCACATTTTGAGGCAAGAGCTGATCAGTTGTGACTTCTTATTGACTTATCCCAAGCCTGGGTGAAGGACACATCCAGCCATTAGGTGTCTATAGTTTCTAATCCTTAGCTATCTCGCCAGTATTGAGGGACTTGATATAATATTGTCAGTCATGAAACCGAGTGATTTCCCTTTCTATTACTTTGATGCTTACGTGTTCCCTTAAAACATGACTCTTAAACACCTTTCCTGGTGAAAGTCCTCTTAAATCACTGCTTGAATTCTCGTAAATAAACTTTGCAGCCCAGAGGGGTCATTGTCATCATAATCTTCTTTTTCTAAATGTAGTTGGGTAGCTATATTGAAAAAAGCAAAGTGTTACTCTTATCTAGAAGCGAGGAGAGGCCTGTAGAATCACCTTGCAGCTTCCATTCCTCTGAGCCACACAATTCCTTGCAGCTTCATGGCTTTTGCTTATCAGGCTTGAAATTGGCTGGAGCCACTCTCCCAGGTTTGTAATCCCTCCCCAAAGCAGATCCAGCTCTCTTTTTCCATGTCTGTGTATACCACTGTCTCCACAGATGCGGAGACACCTCCTTCACAGCCGTGTTTTAATTTGTCTTAGCAACTGTCCCTTTTTAATCCTGCTGAAAGATGGGTGCGTTGGAATTTGCTCATTCCTCCTCTGACAGCTTTGATCCTGTGCACATAAGTGTTCCCTGACAGCCACAGGGAGGGGGGCGGGATGTCCCTAGCCTGGAGGGCTTAGAGAATAATGAATGAATAGTGTGTTTATTTGTATCTCTAACTGACATGCTCCTTGCCACATCAGCTGCATGTCACTGCAAGCTGAGGCCATTGAGACGATTTTGTTCCTGTACAGCTCCTGCTTTGGACTGGGATGTTGCTGAAGGCAACAGCCCTATGTCCATCCATCCATCTCCTGTCCACAGGACAGGGAAGCTTTCTCTTCTGCAGGCCCATCACTAGACTAGGAAGGTTGGGGCTTTCCTCTTGGATCAACCCAAGAGGAGTGTCTATGGACGCAGAGTTTCAATAGGAATGTGCAGTATAAAGATGGGAGACCTGTCTCCTCTTCTCAGTGTATCCTGGAGCTCAGTGCTTTTCTTTGACCTTAGCAAGTGTTTGAGCTAAGGAAGAACAAGTAAGACTCTCTGAATTTATCTCCTTGAGAAATACTATGAAGTTTCACAATGGTTTTCCAAGGTCTGACTGTTTCCTGAATGTTAATTACCATTAATAACAGTAATACTTCTCCACAGCAACTTCCACAAGTGTATCTAGGAACGCAGCACAGTATCTGCGGAGCCTCCCAGCACCTGCTCCAGGCTGTGGTGAAGGATCAGAATTGTCTCTGCACCGGGACACTGCTGTTCCCCGGAGTTCAGAAAGGGTTTTCTTTGGTCGAGAAGATGTGCTTGGGTGTTTTATTTCATCTCAAAATGCAAAAAGTGAATGTGCAAATTACAAAAAGGAAGAAAGAAAACATGGCCAATTCTATCACTTTAGAAGTTGGAAGTGCTTACACTTTATACCCACTCCCAAGCAGTGACCTGCAAGTCCTGTTTTTCTACTTCTCTCCTTGATTTTCTCTGATTTCCTGCTCCCACCTGGCCTACACCATCAGCAGCTGCATTTATCCTGGCTGCAATGAAGTTTGGGTTTGGGAAGTGCTCTGTGCTGAGATTTATTTTATGCTGTTTATTTTCTTTCCTCTCCCTGTCACCAAACCAGAAACAACTGAGCTCGGCAACAAGAAGGAATTGAAATCCATGCCGTTCATCACCTACCTCTCGGGCCTGCTGACAGCACAGATGCTCTCTGACGACCACCTCATCTCAGGTGTGGAGATTCACTGCGAGGAGAAGGGGCGCTGCCCATCGACCTGCCACTTGTGCCGGCGCCCGGGCAAGGAGCAGCTCAGCCCCACGCCGGTGCTGCTGGAGATCAACCGCGTGGTGCCCCTGTACGCGCTCATCCAGGACAACGACACCAGAGAGGTCAGTGGGCTGCTGATGGAGCCAGGTCCATCGCTGTGTTCCTGCCTTAGTCACCTCTTAAGTCTGCCTTCCTCTGTCTCTGTGTAAACACTGAGTTTCCTAGAACAGGGCAGGCTTCATGGGAGTGTTTGGTGGGGAACACTTCTCAGTGCTGTCAGGGACAGTGATAGAGCTGTTGAGTCTTCCCACAGCTCCCTTTTTTCCACCTGACTTCATGGACCTGCATCTCCCAACCTTTAGCAGAGTGTGGGCAAGGCCATGAGCAGCCTTGTGTCACAGCTGCTCAGGGTTTCTCCTGTGGATGAGGAGCGGCCAAAGCCCTTTAGGGGACCTGTGTGGCTTTGCAAAGTAGAGGGACAAATCATCCCCTTGGGACCAGTCCAGCCACAGGAGGTCACTGTTACTCCAGGAGGGACCAGCAGAGCTTGAGGTCATCCTTTGCCAGGGGCTGGCCTCCTCGTCTTCCTGCGAATCCTGCAAGAACTTCAGTGTTAATCATATGTAAATTTATTTCCCACTTTCTCTGTTCCCTTCAGCCCCCACCCCATTCCCAAATCCAAAAATGACAGACCTGTTTAAAGTCACTTATTAGGGCTGAGCCTGCACTTGATTAAGAGGCCCGACCTGAGCCAGCGCGCGGCAGCTGTGGGTGGGATAGAGAGGGCTGCAGGTCTGGAAGCAATCCTAGAAATGGAGGTGTGACCACTGAGCGTGATCCTTCACCCCCCAGACGGGCAAGCAAAGAGCCCCTGTGCCTCTCCCTGCATCCAGATCCCTCACAGCGTTTGTCCTTCTTGGCCTAGCCCTTGATCCCACTCCTTTCTTCCACCCACTCCCTCTTTGTTTTTCCATGCTGCCATGCCCGACTTCTGTCCCTCTCTTCTCCTCTCCCTCTAGCTGTTTTCCCCAAACTCTCCTTCTCCTGTTGTTTCTCATCCAGTTTTCATGCTTTTCCCCTTTCTTGCTCTCCTCTGCTTTTCCCCCATGCTCTCTTCCCTTGCGAGGGTCTCTCCAGCCTGGCTTGGACTGGCCACACTGCTCGCTGTCTGTGACAGCTTCGATGCTCCTCTGATTCTGCCCCAGCCCCATCTTACAACCTTACAGAGCCCTGAAGACCAAAGTTGGCCCCATCACTGTTCCACCAGCCCTGGCAAGGAGAGGATTGTCTCTTTTTTTTTTTTTTTTTTTCCCCCTGTAATCCCCACTGAGCGCATAGAGAACAGANTTTTTTTTTTTTTTTTTTTCCCTGTAATCCCCACTGAGCACATAGAGAACAGGGGTTTCTCTAGAGCTATATGGCCTTCATCATCTTCCTCCTTTCCTCGCCCAAGCCCTCTCTTCCTACTGGGCATCTGTTAATTATGAGGCATTTACTTGCCTTTGTGTCTGGGTGTTGCTGATGCAGGGAGAGCAGGGGAATCGCTGGATTCCATCAGGCAGTTGGGAGGCTGTTTGCCACCCTGGTCTGCGAGGTGGCACTAGTTCTTTGGGGAGACACGTTAGCCAGCAGGGAAGGAGTTAACAGCAAAAGCAAGTGGAGCCCTGCACCTGAGGCATCTCCATAGACATCGCTCACACCAGCGCCTGTTCCCAGTGGCAAATGCCACTGTTTCGTGGCTGGAAGATCCCCCTCCTTCTCTACCCTCTGGCAGGTCCCTCTTGCACTGTGCCCCAGAGCAGCAGGACCTGTACGTGGCCAGGAGCAGCCTCTTTCCTTCCCTCCCCACAGAGAGCTGCTCCCATCAGCTGCAGCTGGAGCACAGCGCGCTCTGCCACGCGCTGCCCAAAACAACGGGCAAACAAACAAAACCCCAGCGAGAAACCCCCAACCACCTTTGAGGAGGCTGCTGAATGAATCCCTCATCCTCCTTGCACCTGCTCGCCCGGAGATGCCGCGTGCCCAGCAGGAGCCTGTCTTGGCCCCAGCACGCGCGGTATGAGTCTGCTTCCCTTTCACCCCAGGGCTGTCTCCAGCAGCCTTGCTGCCCCAGGACAGCTCAGCGCGGGTGCCAGCGTCCAGAGCCTCCACCCCAAATGCAAGCAATAGGTTTGCAGCTGTAGGTAGGGGTGGTCGGGCTGCTCTGGTGCTGAGTGATGCTGTGTGACGTACACTGCTCATCCCCAGCTCTTGGTGTCTTAGACTGCTGAGGAAGGTTCCCCCTGTGTCATGCAGAGCGGCAGCCCCTTGGGGCAGAGGCAGGCCCGTGAATACTGTCCTCCCTGCCCCACGGCCTTCCATCTTGTTTGGTTTCCTTCATGCTGCAGGTCTCTCTTGATGGCCAGCCCTCTGGCACCCTGTTCCCCTGCAACCATCCAGGGGCCTCATCCTGGCCATGGCAGGACACAAGGAATGCTTTTTGTCTTCCCTGTCCCCACCTCTGTCTCTTTCGGTGGTGTCCCCATTTCCTCATCATTCATCAACCATCTCAAAGCAACTGCTGTTTTTTCCTGTCCCTGTCTTGCCTGTTCTGTTTTCTTTACTCTTCAATAAAGCTGTCCTGCTTCGTCTATCCCTCTTCATCAGAGAAACATGAACTGCTTCTCCTCCTCTTCTTCTTCAGTTTGTTACATATTCCTCTCCTCCTCCTGCTGCCCTTCAGCCCTGCTGCCAGGGACAGCATTCAACCTGAGAGGCTGTGCTGGTGTTAGCTGGGCCCGTGCCTCTGGGGTGATAGCCTTGTGCAGGGCTAGCACTGCTTGTGTGGAAATGTGCAGCTGAACCTCTGTCAGCATCACGAGCTCAAGTCACTCAGCCCCAAAGATAAAGGGCACCAGT
Organism: Crypturellus undulatus; assembly: GCA_013389825.1. Lineage (NCBI taxonomy): Eukaryota > Metazoa > Chordata > Aves > Tinamiformes > Tinamidae > Crypturellus > Crypturellus undulatus. Next base: position 3,219 of record VWPW01002810.1, on the reverse strand, counting down.
TTGCTAGGGGAGGCTTTCCCTCATCCTTCTGTGTGATCAAAAGTAGTGAGAGAGGCAAGAGAAAGGAGGTAGTGCTCCATAAGAAACGCTGCCTCCATGGTGAGAACCACCACGTGGCTGAGACACAGCAGGTGTGCTCCAATTTCATTGCAAATGTGAAGTAAAGAAATTGGTTTAAACCCTTTTCTTGGCCTGTACGTTCACTAACTTTGAAAGAGACTCTCAAAGGGTATTTGCTATAAGATGCATCTGGCATAAGGAAGCACTGATGAAACCTTTTCCTTCAGTATCAAGTAGAAGGCCTGAGGTTGGTCCCAGTCAGTAACAGTGGCCCTGGCCTGTGGCACAAGCAAGGCTTGCAGATGTCCAAGACGAGCACTCCGCCCCTGCAGTTCTGAGCCCAGCAGGAGCGCTTTGTCCAGGGAGCTGGGACGTCACTGCAGCCGTCTGGCAGCGTGAACTGTGCAGATACTGGCCAAGTCTCTTGCCTCCAAGCGCAGCGTCCGCAGCTGAGCTCTCCCCTGCCTGCTTTTTTCCCATTTGTGTGGATAATACTCAATTGATTTAGCAAATGCTGACCTTATGGGAGCAGCGAGCAGATCCCAATTCCCTGATAGTATTAAAAAAATATTATAGTCTACATCTTTCTCTCTTTCCCTCTCTATAAACATAAACACACACCATAATTGTATATGTGTGTGTGAATGTATACTGCATACACTTACAGAGGAAGAAAGCAAGCTCGTTAACAATGTGGATGCTAATGTGAAAGACAGTTATACAAATTTTGCCCACTTCAATATGTGCAGTTTTTACTAATAGTTGTGTTTTTTCAAGTATATCAACAAACTTATTTACCACTACTCTCATGAACAAGGCCTTATTGTCAGTTTTTGATAACCTTGCCAGACTTTGTGCTGTGTTTTAAGTTTCCATCCATCCTGAGTGTCTGCCTTGGGCTGCTCTTTGTTTTTTTTTTTTTTTTTGTTTGTTTTTCCCATGGCATGCTAAATTTTGGCTAAAATTAGGCATTTCTAAGGAGGAGATTAGGTGAAAAAATATTGCTTTGCCAATGTGAAACAAGTTGGAAAACTTTATTTCCATATCACTGTGAACTGCTATTTTCTCCTTGCTTTGGAGCAAGGACTTTAGAATTTAGAAGGGGACGAGGAAAAAGGTTTTGCCTTTTGCTGTCCTAGGAATGTCTTTGTATAAATGCTTAGGAGTAATTGCTGGGAGCTTTTTGCTTCTGGCTGTGCTGTTGTTCAGCCTCTCTGCTGAGCCCCAGGGAGTGCCTGGCATCTCCTGCAGGCAGGGAGTGAGTATGGGACATGGTCTTCTCTCTCCTGCGCCCAATGGAAGCTGTACAGATTGAGTCCTTGATAGGAATTGTTTCTGTTTCCCTGTATCATAGAATAGTGTTGGTCAGAGAACTTGCGTGGTCACTAGAATCTGCATCCTGCCTGGTTAATGTCGCATTTCTGTGGTAGAGGTTGGGCACGAGACTGGCAAAGCTCCTTCTACCCATACTGATGCACGCCACGTTTCAAAGTTTTGCTTTCACAAATTCGTTATTAGATAATCTCAGGTGCCCGTGTTTCCACTTAATTCATGTTCTAGCACAGACAGTGGAATATGGTTGAAGCAATGGCCTCTCCACTGCCCTGTCAAGAAAGATGCAAGAAATTGCTCATTGTAGGTCAAGGAAGAAACCTACTCTAGCATCAGTGACTGGTGAGACACAAGAGCTTCCAGCCGCTCTGCANGCCTCTCCTCATAGGGCAGATGTTCCAGGCCCCTGATCATCCTAGTCACCCTGCGCTGGACTCTCTCCAGCAGCTCCACATCCCTCTTGTACTGTGGGGCCCAGAACTGGACACAGTGCTCCAGATGTGGCCTCACCAGGGCTGAGTAGAGGGGTAAGATCACCTCCCTCGACCTGCTGGAGATGCTCAGACAGTGGAATATGGTTGAAGCAATGGCCTCTCCACTGCCCTGTCAAGAAAGATGCAAGAAATTGCTCATTGTAGGTCAAGGAAGAAACCTGCACTAGCATCAGTGACTGGTGAGACTCAAGAGCACAAGAGCTTCTAGCCGCTCTATGGCTTCCTGCTCGGAAAGCTTCCCCTGCTCTTGGAGAGAAGAGTGCTGTCAGGTGCGAACAGCAGGAGGAAACGGATTTGTGGTGACCTTGCGTGGCCTCAGGATGTCCTCTAGAGAGGAACCAAAAAAGAAAAGAGCTGCATGCTGCCCCATAAGAATGCTATGATGCAGTGCTCACCGTCCTCCTTGTGGTCTGGGGCTGTGCTGGGCCCTTCATTCCTTCAACATATTCCTGCGTGTCCCATGCCATGGGATGGGAAAGGTAGCTCTTATTGCCCAGCAGAGCTCTCAAGTCCTGACCTAAGGAAACCCCTGTCCAGCAGTGAATTTGGGAGGGAGAGGCAGGGAGAGCTCTGTATTTTTCTTTCTCGTGGCAGCAAATTCCCTGCGCAGCTCGCAGTTCAGCACATAGCCAGGGGAGAGAGGGAGGAGGCAAAGCTTGTGATATCATCATTCTCACCTTTCTGCTGCTTTGATTCCCCAGTCCTCTGCAGCTGTGTGATTGACTAACAGCCCAGCTCACGATAATCACCGAGAAGCACAGCCCGAGGAGGAGGAGAGGGAGCAGGTTTGCAGATTCTGAAAACCTCCAGGCCCTCTGGAATAGGGGGTGCAAGCTGAGCAGGGCAGCTGACCCTGAGAGGCACCAGGAGGAGGGGGACACCCTTCGTTCCCCTGCATCCCTTCCTGCTCCCAACACCAGCTTCTTAAACCACTCCAAGACCTGGAACACTCGGGGCACCTAGGCACGTGTTTCAGCTGCACCATCCACCTTCTGCAGAGACACCAGTGCTGGGTGACACACAGGTCCCGAGGACCAGAGGTGCCTGGTGGTGGGAGGAGGTCAGACTTCTCCACTGGATATAGGAGTCTTGTTTGCTCTGTCCTCCATCCTCCCTTTCTCCCCCAAACAAACAAACACAGAAGCACCAGGGCCTGGAGTGGCTGAGCCGGGTGCACAGGCGCTCGGAGGGTGCTGTGGCGAGAGGGGCAGCAGAGATTAATCGTGTTCCTAGTGGGAGCAATGGACTCAAAGCCCTGTTGTTTGCATTAAAGGAGACAAATGGACCTTGAGCTTGGGTTTTTAGAAGACCCCTAGAGCAGAAGGAGCCGCAG
>VWPW01002804.1:0-21208 GCA_013389825.1 Crypturellus undulatus | reverse complement strand
TTTCTAAAAAAATACAAATAAAACATATTCAATCATAAAAATTAAACTAGAAATAAAAGCTCAAAGAAAAGTGCAATGTATCCAACAGGTGGTAGTCTATAGAAAGCAAGAGTACTATCATATATGAAATCTACTTAAGATCAATGCATTTTAAAAGCAGAGCGTTTTTAAAAAAAAAAAAGAAAAAAAATAATAATGTATTTAGAGTCCACTCTGCCTTTTCTGATCTCTAATATTTCTGTTATAGATCTAGGTAACGTGTAACAGTTTGTGAAGCTTTTATATGTCATGTTTCCGTTAGTTGTGGTTGAAGCTTTAATTTGTTTTGATGGTGTTATAATGGATTCATGTGCTTTCACCTTTCTAGATATTTGTTTGAAGGAGGTAACTTCCATTGCAGACAGCCTCTATAATATTCAACTCTTGAGAGAATTCTCAAATGAGTATCTAAACAAATGTTTTTACCTCACGTTGGAGGACATGTTATACGCTCCTTTGGTTTTAAAGGTAAGAAACATAATGAAGGATATATTTTTAAATATAGGTAAATCATTAACAATCTGTTTTGTTATCATGCTTTTGTTTTTTTTTCTATTTTTAGCCTAATGTCATGGTTTTCATTGCGGAACTCTTCTGGTGGTTTGAGAATGTCAAGCCAGACTTTGTACAGCCAAGGGATATTCAGGAGATAAAAGATGGTAAATTTTTAAATTTTTGATTAAATATAAATGCGTTAGAACTAAAACCTTATATTATAATGAAGCAATTTCCTTTGGAGTCTTATTTCTGCTGAAACTTCTTAACTCGCTGGAGAGCTTTGAAAGTAGTCAAAATGGAAGAGTATCTAGTTCTAGATCCACTTGTGGGTTTACTCCTGACCCTGAGATAGGCAGGTGATTTCTAGCCCCAATAAGCACTTGCTTCGTTTTCATTAAGCTCACTATAGAATAAATATTATAAATAAAGACTGTTCCTTCAGACTTCTTTTTAGTTTTATTTCACTGCAATCTACTGCAGTCCGAAAAACTCCTTGATTGCTGCTTGGATGATTAACATGCGTTGCATTAATCTTATAAATATATGTACAGTTAAAACAGTGTTGCAGCAGAAGAGCAGTCGCCCACCAGTTCCCATCTCCAATGCAACCAAACGAAGTTTCATGGCTAGCCCTGCTAGTGCAAACCCAGCAGAACTGCAGCCTTCAGCTCAGGCGGGCCCTGAAGCTTGCAGTAGATACTACCTGCACCCTGAGGAGTCTGACTATCTGTAAGTCTTTTTGTCTTTAATTTTCGTGTTTTTAAGAGCTTTTTTCCTTCCATTTGGTAACCTAGGAATTTCTAATGTTAAATTTTCTAATTTTGCTACAAATAAAAGTGAATTTTGATCTATGTGCAGTGACTCTCCAAACAAATCTCAGCTCTCAAGCTTGAGGAAATACTTGGCACTGGTGTTTTTGGAATAAGCCTGTGTTCCTTACCATTGTAAGGAACCATTGTAACCATTGCATTATAGAGAAATTGTCTAATTTCTGTTTTGGAGAAAATGTAAAACATGGGAATTGATCACGCATCTCATCTTTACTGGCTGTATTCTATGAATGGTAATAGAAAAACAAGCTTAAATAGGATCTACTGTACAAGAAATTTGAAAACAAGCTTTCTCAGTTGATATAAATTGGAGCGCAACAAATAAGCCAGCTCAGTCATTGTCTCTAATGTAGTGTTAACAGAGTCATATTTTAAATCCTCTCTCTGCAACAGCTTAAAACATTTTGAATTCAGATAGTCGTTTATCCTTGTAATGTTACATCTGAAAACCTTCATTTCTCTTTCTTTAAGCAACATCAGCATGAAAACTAATTCTTTATTCTTGTGTTTTAGGAAAGGGCAGAGTAACTATTATCAGCACATTTTTTTTTTCTCTAGCTGTAGAAAAACATTTCTTGTACTAATGGATGTTTGCTTTTCTGAATTAGTGGCAAAGGAGGAAGCCCTGCGTTTAGCCCTTCCCATCCACTGCTCCCTTTGAGACAAAAGCAACAAAAATCTTTACAGGGGGAAGACAGCCCTGGTAAGTCAACGTTGAATTTGGATTTCAGCAGGTGGTGGCCATCCATTTCAAGACAGTAATGAGTGAAAACCATTAGTTTCAGTAAATCCCTTTTAATGCAGATGAAGATGATTTTAAAAAGGATTTTAAGGATCTTTCAGTAAAGTTACTTATTTATTTTTGTCCACAGATGTGCTTATTCCTCAAAATCTGAGGAGCAAGAATTTAAGACTAATAATTTCAGTTTTGTAAAAAGAAAGTAAAAAGACCATTTGTTTAATGTGCATGTGCATATGACTGTCGAAAGCCTTGGAAAATAGAAAAACATCCAGAATGATAAACCTACTTGATAGATTAGCACATTTTCTGTAAATACTTTTAATTACTGAAGACCTAAGTCATATATAACGAAACGTAGAATTTATTTCCTTCTGTCAGCTAAATGCCAACCAAATCGCACTCTCGTGTTTAGAAACCCCCAAATCACAATGCGTATGTGGTCACATTGCGTCATACTTTCCTGATTTTATTTCTCTTTTATTTCTTTCATATATTATGTTTTAGCAAATCTATTTTCTGCTGCCATCTCTTGGTGAAATAGTTTATTGTGTTTGCTATTCAATAGAGTTACAAGTGCTTCTTTGAAGGCCGTTTCTAAATTGCTGATCTTTTAAAAATATTTCAGGTCAACGACATCGTTCTAACTCTCTGACCCGTGTTGATGGGCAACCACGAGGTTCAGTTCTTGCGTGGCCAGAAAAGAAACCCAGGTAACAGGTGCTTTTTAACATGTCAAAATGCGGTTTAATGAATGGCTACTCAATAGTGTGATTGTAGGTGTTTTTTTTTTTTTTTTTTTTTGTAGTAATGTCTTATCAGTTCCTTAGAACTGGACCAAAAATTGCTTAATTTTGTTTTCTTTAAGAAGTGAGTCATCAGAGATTGCAAATTTAAGGCTTGTAATTGAAAATGTCTTAAGCATGGTTTTCAATAAGCATTTGAGAATATAGCTGTTTGAAGCAGCCTTTTGGTATTACTGGGGGCTTTTGTTATGGGTTACATTTTTCAAACGGAGCAAAAAAATCAGCTTTATATATCGTAGCCTCAAGTTAATAAATGCTAACTTTTTGTACATGAGCATCAGTAGACTGTTCTTGTCTCTTTTAGGCCTCTGTCTCAGCCAACCCCATTTGCTCTTCATCATTCTGCAAGCACTGATATGGACCCTGGGTCTGGTGATAGCATTAGCCTGGCTAGATCGATCAGCAAGGACAGTCTTGCTTCTAACATTGTTAACGTGACTCCAAAAAACCAGGCCCATCCTCCAGCAATGAAGACTAATGGGAAGAGCTTGCTGAACAATGTTGAAATTGAGGATGAAGATGAAGAGCTTATTGCGATAATCAGATCTGAAGAAAGGCCAAACCGTGGTGACCTTGAATTGCAGAACGCGTCAGCCAGGGTGCCCAGCATCGTTGCAACTGCATGGTCTCCAAAAACGAACAGCGAGGCTGCCGAAAGCAAACCGGACAGCTTTTACCTGGAGCCCTTGATGCCTGCAGTTCTAAAACCAGCAAAGGAAAAACAGATAATCAATAAGGAGGATGAATGTGGGGAGGGAAAGCAAAGGAATTTTATAACGAGGCGGTTCAATGAGGGACACTTGCCTTTGGTTCGCAAGAAAACAAATAGCTCTCATGGGGACCATGACCTCAGTAAGGCTTTTACTCCGATTTCTAGTTCTGATTTCGCTCCAGTTCCAGATCCTAGTCCTGCAGACTCAGTAGCGTTATTGGAAGCAGGGTTAGAAGCTTCCAGACCTTTGGCTAGTAGCAGTTTAGATCCTTCATCTCAGGAGCAATCCACTGGAGGATTTTTTCTTCATGCTGCTAAATCTGATGATGACATAGCAGGCAAAGTCAATTTAAGTTATATGAAAAGTCACAATTCGCATGTTGCAGATACTACATGGACTATGGTGAGGCAGGACTCTGATTCAGATCTTTTAGACATAGATGATGCTGAACAGGATTTGGTAGTCATAGATGACCATCCAATAGTCACTAAATACATAGGTGAGGAGGAATCTGCAAAGCTGCAGGAAGATATGAAAGTGAAAGAACATGAAGATAAGGATGATGCCAGTGGACGTTCCAGTCCGTGCCTGAGTACAATTTCTCAAGTGAGCAGCGTGTCAATGGCGAGTGGGAGTGTCCGAATGACCAGTTTTGCAGAACGAAAGCTCCAAAGGCTTAACAGCTATGAGACGAAGTCCAGCACAAGTAGTTCACAAAAGACCACACCAGATGGATCAGAAAGCTGCCCAGCCCCACTGACCACCTGGAAACAAAAACGAGAGCAAAGCCCCAGCAGACAAAATAAAGATAATGTTAATCTTTTAGCTTCTGAATTGGTGCAGCTACATATGCAGTTGGAAGAGAAGCGAAGAGCAATAGAAGCCCAGAAGAAGAAGATGGAAGCGTTATCAGCAAGACAGCGACTAAAATTGGGCAAGGCTGCTTTCTTGCATGTTGTTAAAAAAGGTAAATCTCCTGATGCTCCACAGCCACTGAAACCAGAACATTTTGCAAAAGAGTATCCTCGGCATAATGGTGAAGACTTGGATGAGGTTTCTTTGAGTTCCAGGTCGGAGGAGTTTCTTGTGAAAGATGAGGAGAGAGAAGAAATGCTTAATGATTCTCAAGATGTGACGAAAGTAAAAATGCAAGAAGGCTTAGCTTTTGCTGAACTTAAACCAAAAGACCCTGCTGCTATACATGAATTAGAAAAAAATAAGATTATTTCTGTTGCCCTTCTAGAAGATAATGTTGGCGAAGTTGATATTAATGAATGTGATCTTTCTATTGAAAAGCTAAATGAAACAATCAGTACACTTCAACAGGCTATATTAAAGATTTCTCAGCAGCAGGAGCTGCTTATGAAGTCTCCAACAGTGCCATCACCAGGTACCAGAAGTAACTCTCAGGACCAAAAGGTAAAACCATCAATTCATTTTGTTGAGCCCCTATCTCCAACTGGAATGAATAGTCTTCGTAAGCCACCTCGCTTTGGTCAAGGAAGAAATCCTCGATCGGGAAGACCAGCAGACCTGAAAGTCGGGAAAGACAGACAGCAAAATTCAGCACGTATTAAAACTCCAACCCCCAGTCTAGAAACCTTACCACATTTAAGAGCGTTTCCACCCAGTAGTTTGTCAAAGACACCAACAGAAATTGGTCTGGAAAACAGTCCTGATCATGGAATCATATCTCAAGATAAATGTTTCTTTGATACCTATAGACTTCATGATGAGAGTAATCAACGGGCACTTGTTCTGTCAACATCTAAAGATGCAAATATAATTTCTGAAATGAGCAAAGAAGTGAATAACAGCTTAAAAGAAACGGGGTTGAATTGTTCTGATGGCTCAGGAAAGGAAAACGTCCCAGTGGATGAGCCATTGAGAAGCAAGGCTAATCTCATCGAAGTAGACTTATCTGACTTAAAAGCTCCAGAAGAGGGAGAACTTGACAACCAGGATAGCTCTACAGACATAATTAGTGAAGGTGATCAGAAGTCTGGTGTAGGGTTTTTCTTCAAGGTAAATATGTTGACTTAGTATCTGGCTATTGCTGCGTATTTGTCTGGCATTAGAACTTGCTTTTCCACTTAGTTCTTGAAGCCTCTGGTGAAAACCAACACATTGTGGCCACAGTATTGTGTGTGGTTTTTTTTAATTTGTTTTGTTTTCTTTTTTTTGAACTGTGTCTGTAAATNTAGACTTATCTGACTTAAAAGCTCCAGAAGAGGGAGAACTTGACAACCAGGATAGCTCTACAGACATAATTAGTGAAGGTGATCAGAAGTCTGGTGTAGGGTTTTTCTTCAAGGTAAATATGTTGACTTAGTATCTGGCTATTGCTGCGTATTTGTCTGGCATTAGAACTTGCTTTTCCACTTAGTTCTTGAAGCCTCTGGTGAAAACCAACACATTGTGGTCACTATATCATGTGTGTGTTTTTTTTAATTTGTTGTGTTTTCTTTTTTTCTAACTGTATCTGTATCTGTAAATAACTGTAGTGGAGAGAGAGGTTTTTAATTTAATTCCAGGAGAACAGTACTTCACCCATTCAGAGCTCTTTTCTGTTAAACTGTTGGGGAACCAGGGTTAATCTTGCTTTTCTTCCCTTCCCCTTAGTACACACACATATACTATATATCTATAAGAATACGTATGTCTGCATATATATTTGTGTGTGTGTATATATATATATTTAGCACACAGAATGTCAAGAATTTTTCCTCAAATGCACTACCATTATAATACTTTCCTAAGTTCATTTCAAGAAAGTAGAAGTATTAATTCCTTCTGAATCTTCCAGCAATCATCTAATGTCCAATTTAATATTTTCTTTTATTCCTTAAAGCTGTATATGAATTTGAATTTTGCAGGATGAGCAGAAAGCAGAGGATGAGCTGGCAAAAAAACGGGCAGCATTCCTTCTAAAACAGCAGCGCAAGGCCGAGGAGGCTCGGATTCGGAAACAGCAGTTGGAGGCTGAAGTGGAACAAAAAAGAGATGAAGCCCGGTATGAGCATAAGTGGGAAGGGATATTTGGCCCAAGATAAGGGAAATTACTATATTTTGACCTCTGCGTTTGTTTTTCAGTCGCAAAGCTGAGGAGGACCGAATACGGAAAGAAGAAGAAAAGGCTCGAAGAGAACTTATCAAGCAAGAATATTTAAGGAAAAAACAGCAGCAGATTTTGGAGGAGCAAGGTCTTGGAAAACCCAAAACAAAGCCCAAGAAACCCAGGCCGAAATCTGTCCATCGTGAGGAATCTTACAGTGATTCAGGGACAAAGTGTTCATCCACACGTAAGGATTTGGATTTGTTCTCACTGAATTTGCAAATTTGCCTTAATGGGATGAGTTTCACACATTCTCTTTTATTTTGCAGCTGATAATTTAAGCAGCGCTCAGTCTGGTTCCAGTCTGTCTTTGGCCTCAGCAGCAACAACTGAACCCGAAAGCGTGCACTCTGGTGGCACTCCATCGCAGCGGTAAAGAAAAAATAGTCTGTTATGAAATGGTATTGGGATTCAGTGTCGTTTTCTTCAGTTATAAAGATGCTGGTGTAGAGCCACAACGATAATCAGTGAATTCAGCTTCTGTTTTGCATTGCTACCAGTATTGACAGTCTATACAAACTTGAAATTCCTTTTGTTTTTCCCCAAAGGAATAATAGAATTTTGTGGGGATGATCTGGTAATGTGGAGGAGGGAGAGGGACTGTAGTTTGTTCAGTCAGAACAAACAACTGGTGAATTATTTAAGATCTGAATGAAAAACAGCATTATTTTTTTTTCTCAGTAGGGTTGAATCAATGGAGTCCTTGCCGATATTGAGTAGAAATCCTAGCAGAAACACGGAACGCGACTGGGAAAATGCGTCAACAGCCTCTTCGATTGCTTCGGTGGCAGAGTACACAGGTGAATACTTTCATTTTAGTTTGGACCTCTTTTGATAATAAAGAGTCAAAACATTTGTGATATATTGGGTATGATGCAGTCTTATTTTTGAGAAGTCTTTCAGCATATTTATTTTGTATCTCAAAAATGTTAATTATTGCAAGTGAAACTTTTTTTTTACCTTTTTACTGAATGAAGATACTTCAGTGTTTCAGAACGAATAAAAGAAGAATTAGAAATTATCATTTGCTGTGGTAGATTTGGCAAGGCCTTGTAGCCACATACGAATTTATGTTACAGAAAAAAAAAGTTATTCAGATAGTCTGTGAACTTTTATGGAAGGGGTAAAAGATGAATGCCATTTCTGAAAGGGAAAACAGAAAACTATGCAGAACAGAACTGTTGTTGAAAAAGAGAGAACATAATCTTTAATTCAAGATAGTAGCTTGTGTGAGACTTGAGTCCTTAATAGATTAGAAACCTTTCTGTAAAAGAACTTTAAATTCTTAGTTCTTCTCTACCAAAGTCTAAGTTGTCTCCAGTAAAGATGTACTAACCATTTTGGAATTACAGCAGTTTACAGCTTTAATATAACTAAAATCTATAGTCTTGATTAATGTTTATAAATAATTAATGCTTATTTATCTTCTGTAGGTCCAAAATTATTTAAAGAACCCAGCAGCAAATCAAACAAACCAATTATTCACAATGCTATATCTCATTGCTGTCTCGCTGGAAAAGTAAACGAACCACATAAGAACTCAATATTGGAGGTAACCATTAAAATATCAAGTTATGAATGCACGTGCCATGGTGACTTACCTGTAATGCTCGTTTTGTAGTCCCATTAATACATTATAGTGAATCCTGCTTCCTAGAATGTATGTATGAAATAAGGAATGTTGTCAATAACAAATCAAGGGCCTACTGTCCTTAAAGATAAAAGAGAAAATATCTGCACTGGAGCTCATTTGCTTCTAGTGACTCTATGGGCTTATGGAAAACATGACTCTATGTTACACTCCTAACTCACAAGTTTATAACAAGTTTATAAAAGGACTGAAAATAATTGTTATTGTCGAGTGTTTTTAAAAAAACTTTAAGTGCTTATTTAGCTACATGAAAAAAATCTAAAACTTGGCATAATTTGGGAGTTTTATTGCGGTCAAGCTGTATGTTTATGCATTTACTTATTTTGAATGCAGGAACTAGAGAAGTGTGATGCCAACCACTACATCATTTTGTTCCGTGATGCTGGCTGCCAGTTTAGAGCACTTTATTGCTACTATCCTGACACTGAAGAAATCTACAAGCTGACTGGAACAGGGCCAAAGAGCATCACCAAGAAAATGATTGACAAGCTTTATAAATACAGTTCAGACAGAAAACAGTTTAACTTGATTCCAGCCAAAACGATGTCTGTCAGTGTGGATGCTCTTACTATTCATAATCACTTGTGGCAAGCCAAGCGACCTGCAGTGCCAAAGAAGACTCAGACTCGTAAATGACACTGAGCTCTTGGGGAGAAGATTGCTGAGTGGGATTGCAATGAAAGAAGAAATGTTTACCATTTTCCTCCAGTTTGGTATGAAATGTGCAGAACCATAAACATTTTTTAAGAAGCTTCTAAACAGAAACGGTGGATGCAAGTTAAGTATGAAGGAACAATGCCAGTGTTTTTTATGAATGATAGATCTGCTGTTACACCCAATGCTAACTACTGAGGTTTCAACTGATGAGGGACTGTGCATGTAGCAAGATCTTAACAAGTGGATTTCCTTTTACTTGAAGCTTTTCATCGGTACAAATGGGGAATAATTTAGTTTTGTTTCCTCTCCGCCTCATTCCCTCCTTTTTCCTGACATTCTTAAAGTTGGCAAGCTCTGAACTCCAGTAAGAGGATTGAAAAGATCTTGGGTGAAGTGTTTTGGGTTTTGGTTTGCTTTTTAAATGGTCTTTAGGGAAATCTTCCTTTCAGACTTTTTTTGTGGAACTTTAATACATCAAATTGTTGTACTGTATCTACTGCCAACGTTAAGTCCAGCTCTCAGATTTCTGAAAAAGCCCCAACTCGTGCTGCTCAGAACAGAGTTTACTTGCAGTATCGGTTTATGATAAGCATTGCAAGGATTGCAAAAGTCAGCCTTTAAAAAAAATTGTTTGCAGATGTAAAAGATTTCTGGAATACAATCATGAAGAGGCATACAGGTGCTACTAGCTGGAATATGCCTGATTGAAACTTGAGGCAACCTGAATGGAGCACATTTGTTATTGATTTCAGTTTCAGGTAGTGTCCTAAAAATTTGCTTTAATAAAGATGGATTCTGGTAGGTATAGAACATTTCCACTCTGAGCACGCTACTCCTGTACGATGGTGCACTTAAGGATCACAAATTTTAATGTTTTTATTACATCATGAAATGTAATTCTACTTTCTTTGTCCTGTCTTTATTCTGAATGAGCAGCATGCTCTAAAATGAAGAGTGTGTATGTTTTTTATTTTGGGTGATATATTAATATATATTGATTTGTTTTTCTCATTTAAAAGCAATTTTTAAACAGAGACATTTGCATTTGTTTCAAAACCCCAAATAAGTCGAATGGCTTGGATTTCTTTTCATGTTGAAATATTAAATCTTGAGTTATGACCTTAAAATCTTTGTGTTTCAGCAGATTAAATTTTGGTCTGGGGCAACAGGGTATTATTGCAGTTCAGTTCCATTATTATTATTTTTTATTATTATTATTATTTCCCAGTTTTGCCCATGCTAGACTTCTGAGTAGGTCTCTAACTACTACATAACTTAACCTATTAATCAGCTCCTACTCCATCTGGTTTTGACACTACTACGCAAAGATTATGTAGGTTTATAACTTTGGTTTGCACATGTTTACTTTTATTTGAAGTGTTACTTGAATACGTGTCTCTTAAGCGCAGAAGGCACAACACCAGTCCTAGAGATGAACTAAAGCTCTATACAATGCAGTGTAATTATTAAACTTTAAGATAACGGAAATTACAGAGTTATGTACATAGGGGAAAATAGGGTACGTGATAAAGTGCTACCTAGATAGAGCCAAGTGAAGGTCTTCCATTGCGATCCCTCCATTTCTCCCCCTTCCAGGACTTCTCGACTAGGCTGCTGCAACTTTGTAAATTATGTTAGATAGTTTGCTGCTTGTAAATAATTAAAGGCTTTATGGTTTCTAAAGTGCTAAGTATTAAACACCGTCATGAGTGTAACTTTTCTGTTACCATGCTCTTCATGCTTGTGCTTTATTTCTCACTGTTTGATATTATATACCATATTTATTTTATGAAAGCACTGAAATTTAATAAAAATCATTAACTGATTTCCTTTTTTTATTTCATGTGTACTTTTGTTGTTGTGACACTCCATCCTGTCAGAGAACTAATATGCTTTAAAGATGTGCTATTCTGTGGTTATTGTGCTCTCACATGGCCTCTAAGTAGCTGCAATAACTTCATTGCAGGGGTGAAGTGCTCCTGACCTTCATTGCAATGTGCAAGAATTTGACCAAAAACTTTTCAGAAAAGCATAGGTAGGTCTTCAGAAACTTAGGTTTTTAAAATCTACCTTACTTCCCTGATATTGTCCCTTCTTTTTATTGAATAAATTATTTTTTTAGAAAAGGAAAATATTCTTGATGCTGTTTTTCATACAAGATGGTATTTTCTTTTAGACATTTCAAGAAGAAAAAGAAATGGTGATTCACTTGGACTTTTTATGGGTGATTTGTAGTTTTATTTCATACAGATTGAGATATGAAAGACTGGACTAAAGGAAGGCTTTGGCGGTGCTCCTGGATCCCACTGCTCTAGCTCCTGGCCCTATTTTTTCTGCTGGAGGCAACAGGAGGCAACGTCTGTGTGGAGAGGAGGTGGGATCTGTGGGCAACACGTAATTATGGAGTGACAGTGACAGGTTTCCGTGACTCTGGAAGCAAGTTGGGCTCTATTTGGTGCAGATGTGTCCAAGAAGAGCAACCCGTAAGACTTTGTAGCTGTCCCTGCAGCTACTTGCTGTGTCCAATCTGAGCTAGGTAATTTTTATTTCCCATATACAGAATAGCATGCAATTGACTCTATCTCTTTTGTCTGCTCTTCTGACTTCTCCCTAGTTTATCTTAAACATAATAAATACAAGAATGTGCATCTTTAAAGCACTCAATGCAACATATTTTTCTCAAATTTCATCCATCGGTGTCTTCTGTATTTACACATGCTGTTTTGCATTTGTAGTTAATGTGTCATTGAATGTCCCATTTTCATTGTGCTCTGGTGGAATAAGGGTCCAAACAAGGAGGATGTTTTGTAAATACTCATTTTTGGAGTGTCTTTGTGCAGGGTAACGTGGTTGCTGGAGCACTAGAGCAAGCGACAGTGCCGGAGCATGAGGGACTTTCCTCCCCATCCCACTAAGAGAGAACTTAGTCTCATGTGCTGTGACCAAAGGTTTGGGAATGTAGTAAACTAGGAGGAATATGAGTGAGTTCCCAAGACTTTCCAGTCATTCTGTTTCTCCCTAAGTCCGTGAAACTCATCATTAGCGACACTGTCAATATATTTGCAACTCTCCCCTTTTTCCTTTCAATTCAGCATCAAGCAAGCCCCATCTGCACTCTGACCAGCTACTGCCTTGGGCATTTGGTGCCTAATTTGTACTTTCTGCGCACAGCATCACACCTGGTTTTGTCCCCTCCTGCATCTCCCATTGCCGGTCTCCGCGCTTGTGGAGTGACCTGTTATCCGTGCTGTGCTTATCCAGTGTAATAGCTATCAGTTACGCAGGATTTCAAGTTTAAATTCATTTTAAGCAGTTCAGCGAGGTGCAGGTGGCCGTGTTCATGGTGTGGTTGAACATGGCAGTGGTGGGGGTAAATCGCTGCAAAAAGTTCTGTGTCTGCGACTGATTTTGTGGCCAAGACGATGACAACCAAACTGTGACTCGAGCCAAGGAGGAGCTTTGCCGCGACACCCCACACCGCTCCGGAAAGCCGCCTGCAGAGAACAGTTCTGAAAGCTTCGTTTTTGTACCCGTTTTTACTGCTGTGTTGTATATGAAGAACTGGAGAAACCTGTTTCGTGCGTTGTGGGGAGGTGTTTCCTGTGTGCTGCTGACAAGTGAAAACTTTTGTGTAAATATTCTTCAGGACAGTTTGAAATAATTTGAGATACTTGTGTGGTTGACTTGACTATATTTTTTAGATGTCTCAAAAATACGTCTTTCGATACATTAAAACCTCCCAAAAAACTGATTTCTTGTTCTTGCTGCCCTTGATCAGATGTTATATTGTTTGATTATACATATATATATGAAAACAGTATTAAAAATAGGAGGAAAAAAGTTGAATTCATTTTACCTCTATTTTTTTTTTGTTTCATGTTTGTCATGACACCTTTTATATGTGTGACCTGATATGTCCCAGGGGTTCGTGCAGGTAAATGTTCTCAGTCCCAACACGAAGGCAAGTTTAACCCACCTGGGTGATGTGCTTCAGAACCCACGCAATGCAAGTAATGAGTGTTGACCTTTTTTTGAGTGTTGACTTCTTTTCTTTTGATTAAAAACCTACCACAGATCCTGTTCTATTCCTGCTTGCTGCAATCTCAGGGAAAAGCTGCCAGCCTCCCAGCAGGAAAGGTTAGTTATGCTCTAAATTACAGGACAGATTTTCACATCACATAAAGGTGAGTGCTATAAAGGTGAGCGCATGCGCTGCATTTAAAATTCTGTGGTTAATTTTGCATCGTTGTTCAAAAAAAGGCTACTGTATAATGCAGTAAATATTGGAATAAGTAAATTAACACTAGATTATTTGCTAGGACAACTGCGTTAGCTCCAACAAGATAACGTTTTTTTAAGAGCAGAAGAATGATTTGACAAAGTGTGTATTATGAAAGGATAAACTAATACATGTCTCTGTTGTTTTAAATTGACAGTTTGATTGGACCATTTCATCTTATGGATTTTGGACAGGGAAAACTGGAGCCCAGGGAGCAGCACGGCTTGTCCACCCATCCCTAGGGAATCACCTCAAAGCCGCACTTGGACTGCAGGATTGCACCTATCTGTGCTATGTAAATAATTATTCATATTGTGTGTGTGTGTGTGTGTGTATACATATATAATAGTATAAAGTATTAGTCAACTACAGTATACAGGTATGCTGGAATTTTCATATGCCCATCACAATTTCCTTGCTAATCTTTACGGTTTTATTTTAGGCTGCTAACATGGAGTTTTCCGTGAACTTGTGTTGCAGCTAATGAGCCATTTAACAAGAAATACTTGTTCAGAAACAGCTGTTCTCTGGGCTGCTCTCTTGGAATGTTAAATCTTGTCCTTGCTACAGCTTTTTGTACAAGCGAGGGCCCTTAATTGGTAGTGTTTGAAATTGGACAGCTGTTTCTCTTCCAGGTTTCTTCACTGTAATTTAGCAGTGCTGGAAAGGCATTTGCTCTCTGTAGATACTTGTTCCATAATGGCTAAAAATAATTTTAACAGGCTTCTTCTGGACCTTCCTAACCAGGATGAATTTGCAACAAAAAGGCTTGATAGCTTTCAACTTTCTCACACGTTTACAATTTAATGCCCATTGGTCTGTGTTTAAGTTATATTAATTCTGTATCCTACTGGATGATTTTAAATAGATATATTGTAAGTCTATACTATCTTCTTAGAATGTCTAATAAAAATAATCACCATTTGTTTGTGGTTTGCATTGAATCTCAAAATTAAAGTCTATATTCAAGTGTAGAGAGAATAATATATACAAGGAGCGGGGCTTGTTCCATGAAACAATGGAGAATTCCCAAGGAGCAGAGGAGAGGCTCTTTGCAGTTTGTTAGGTTAAATTTCCTGATTTCCCTGATGTCTCTCACCATCCCAGCAAAAAATATACATTGCTGCCATAATTATCAGGGATTTATTTGTCCTAACACGTGCAAAGGGAGCCCTTGGGGCAACTGCTTCCCCTTCAGAGGAATTTTGGGTTTGGGATTTCCTTTCCTAACCCTATGATTCCTTGCTAACATGGTTCAGCACTAACTAACACCTGCTTCGTGAGTGTCCTGTGAGGTTGAACCATCTCTGTTAAAAAAAGGGAAAAGGGAATATAGGCAATGGTTACACCTTGTGTTAAAACAGGGGTCAAAATCTTCCCGTTCAGTGCTTTAACTGGGCTCCTTTGGGGTAATATTTGCAGTCTGTCGTTCAGAGCTCCTAGGACCATCCTCAATTCAGCCCATTTCACAAAACCCAAGGCTGGGCGACACGGCTGGGGCCTGTGCGTTTGCTGCAGGGTCAACAAATTTGGTGCATAAATGCTTTGTGCACAAATGCTGCAGAACGAAGGGGAACCTTGGCCAGAATGCTTGGAAACAGCTCAACGAGCAAGAGAAAGAAATAATCTAGCCTTAAGCCAATGGCTTTGGGAACATTTGCCTCCTAAAATTAATTAAATGGCTCTTTAAAACCAGTGGTTGAGATGTGCCAGTGTTATAACACAGCAGCAAATTTAATCCCCCTATTCTGCTAAGCCCAAAGAGTCCGGAAAGGTCTTTGTCACATATCACAGCTTTGGCTTTTCTTTTGACTTTTAAAATAAAATTTCGCTCCCGTAACAGAACAAAGCAAGACGAAGAAGCAAACCAAAAGCCCATCGGTCTCTGTTGTTGCTGCATGCAGCTCTTTTATTCTTAACTTTACATAAACGTGAAGCATCTTCACAATTGCGGTACAAACCGTCTCCGGGCGGCCGCCCAGAAGCTCCCGGCACCGCGTGGGGCCTCGCGGGCAGCCGCTGCTCATAAAAACTCATGCACGAGGAGACCTTGAGGCCCCTCCGGGGCAATAAAACTGTTGTGCCCTCCGCATAGCACGGTAAAAAAGGGGCTAACAGGGGCTGCAGATAACCTAACAACACGTGTTTGGCTCTTATTTTTATTTCAATGTTTGATAGAGGGATTTGGTCCCTGTTTGAAGTATGAAACCATGGGTGATGTGTGTAAAGGAGGTAAAACTGGAGGCAGAATCAAAAGCGGTTGAGGTTTTTGGTTTTACACAACGACACCTCGGCCAAGGGGGCTCTAGGTGACACCAGCTGCATCGAGACACGGTCACATCTCCCGTCACTGCCGGGTGCCACCGCTCGGCCCTTGGGAGCCCAAGGTCGTCCCTGCTCCTGCACAGAGCCCTTAATGTCCCTTAAAAGTAAAGTAAAGTAAAGTAAAATAAAATAAAATAAAATAAAATAAAATAAAATAAAATAAAATAAAAACAATACAACAAAAGACCAGGTGCGTGAGTTCTGCAGGGCTGGGTCTTGCCCTTCCGCAGCAAGGGACGTGTCCCCTCGTAAGGGACCTCCCTCTGCTTTGGCCTATCCCAACTACATGACCCATTGCACGTGCTATAAAACAGGTTCACTGTGAGCATTAGCTGAGGGATTTTGTTGGATTTTGCTTTTTTCCCACCCATTTTGGTGCGTATTTGTGGTGGTTCCTGCCTTAGCCAAGCAGAATCAAGACCCAGACACTGTGCCCCGGACTGGCCCAAGACGCCGCGGTCTCCAGGCCCATTATCAAAAATAAAATAGTATTTTTTTCTTTTTTTTTTTATACATTAGTATCGTTACGGTCTCTAAAGCATTAGAAAAATGAGACATTTGTTCTCGGATGCCATTGCCCACAGGTAAATATCTACAGTATTCGTCTTTTAAACATCCCGTTAAAATGTCGGCTATAAATTTACACCATAGAAATAACATGTGCAAAATGGGTACCATTTATACACGTAATTTTGTTTTAAATACATGTATTTATATATTAAACAACAAACCAAAAAAAAAAAAGAGCATTGTCAAAATACAGCAATATAAGAAGGCTTTTCTCTTTTTTTTTGCCAGTATTATCACAAACTGGAGCCGTGTGGTTCTCTGTTGGTTTGAGGGCTCCTCTTGCACCCCTGGGGCACTTGTAGCCTTTGGATTTGCTCGCCCGGACACAGCCCCTTGGCTAAGCTACAGCTTGGGCAGCGCTTGGATTTGGGGCTTTTTTGGCCTCTCTGCTCTGCTCCCCCTTGGGGGCTAAAGGAGGAATGGCAAAAAAAATAAACATTGAAGTCTGAAATAAGAACTTGATTCATTAAAGCTTTTCACCCTGGAGAGGCCAGGATGTTTCCTGTCCCATCGGTGCCGGTATTTTGGCACGAGAGTCACAAATGGGAGCAAAGAAAAGCAGCATGTGCAGTACCCCAAAGAGAGGGGTGCTGCATCTGCAGAAAGGCAGAGGAGGAGGGAGGAAAGGGAAAAGAGAGAGGAAAAAAAGGGAAAGGGGAAAAGAGGGAAGAAGGAAAAGGGAAAAAGGAAAAAAGGGAAAGTGGGAAAAGAGGGAAGAGGGGAAAAAGGGAAAAGGGAAAAAGGAAAAAAGGGAAAGAGGGAAAAGAGAGAAGAGGGGAAAAAGGAAAAAAGAAAAAAGAAAAAAAGAGAAAAGAAAAAAGAAGGAAAAAAGGAAAAGGGAAAAAAAGGGAAAGGGGGAAAAGAGAAGGAGTGAAGAAGGGGAAAGGGAAAAAAGGGAAAAGGGGAAAGGAAAGAAGAGGGAAAAAGTGAAAAGGGGAAAGGGAAAGGGAAGGAGAAAGAGGGAGCAGAGAGAAGGAACAAAGGAAAAAAAGAGAGAAAAAAAAAAGGAGAAGGAAATGGAAAAGGGAAGATAACCCCAAGCCCTGTCATGTTCCTAGCCAGCAGCAGCCCATCTCGGCTGTTTGTCTATTTTCTCCTCGCCCAGTTGCCTGTAGCAGAGCCCGCAGGAATGGTCCGGATCTCCCGCCGGCATTCCTGCCGGCATCGCTGTATCCGGGATGTCCGGGGCCGCCGCGCACCGTCCTGCTGCCTGTGGCCTCCAGCGGCCGGGAAGGCCGGGTTAGAAATGGCTTAAAGCTGCGATTTTTGAAGAGTTTTTTGTAAACAACTTTATTGGGAGATGGCGAGGGGCGGGCGAGGCGGCAGCACCCGGGCCGGGCACCTTGTGCTTTACAGGCTTCTCTTAAAAAAAAAAAAAATCACATTTAAGTTTTAATATATGAATGTAAAAGTATATAAAGTTAACCAGTCGGTTATTCACTTGGCAGTCAAATAAACCGATTACACATCGACGTCTCGGAGTGTGCAAAAATAGATGAAAAATACATCTGCTGTTTCCACTGCAGAAACTCCCAGTGGGACCAACGACAGCGGAACCGGGATCCATGGAGGTGCCGGGACCCATTGCAGCCCTAGGACCCGTGGTGGCACCGGGACCGATGGCGCCGCAGGATCCAGTGCATTCCCAGGCCCCGTTCCCGCTGCTCCCGGGCGCATCCTGAGGTCGCAGCTCCCCCGTTCCCGCGATCCGGCCTCGTCTCCCGGTGCCGACCCCGTCGGGGCGCTCAGAGCTGGGTCTCGTCGCGCGTGTCGGGGCTGCGGGGGCCGCGGCGGGCGCTGCCGCTGCTCTTGCCCTCGTTGGCCACGTGCGCCAGCGGGTCCGAGCGGATCAGGTACCTGCGGGGCAGAGCGGGCTCAGCGCGGGGCCGTCCCCATCCCGAGGGGCCCCGCGCGCCCCG
Source organism: Crypturellus undulatus (assembly GCA_013389825.1). Taxonomy (NCBI): domain Eukaryota; kingdom Metazoa; phylum Chordata; class Aves; order Tinamiformes; family Tinamidae; genus Crypturellus; species Crypturellus undulatus. The sequence continues at coordinate 3,067 of VWPW01002804.1, read as the reverse complement.
GGCACCTACACGATGTCGTGGAGCTCCAGGCGCGTGTCTGGCGGCGGGTTGATGAGCACGTAGGAGAGCGTGTTCTGGTGGTCGTTCATCTCGTCTGCAAGAGCGGGGCAGGCGCTGCACCGCGGGCCCCGGCGCCCCCCGCCCGCTCCCCCCGCGCGCCGGGAAGCCGCTCACCTGGCTCGGGCGCGGGAGAGGGACACGTTAGTCCTGGCAAACAGCGGGCACGGGCAGCCCCCCCACCCCAGCGCCGCGGCCCTCCTTGCGCCGCTCCGATTTGGCATCACCGAGCGGTTGCATCGGGAGCGGGGGCTGCTGCCCCGCGGAAAAGCTCCCTGATGAGGGATGCGGAGCCGCCGCGGGCACCCGCAGGTGCCGGGGACCCCCGCGGGGCCGCTCGTCCCCGCGCTGCTCGCGGCCCCGGCGCCCGCGCGCGGCCCAACGGAGCAGCCTGCGCCCCCACGGCCCAAACAAGATCATGGGGGGATGGATGCGGGAGCCAGGGGAGGTGCCGCGGGATGGCGGGATGGGGTGGATGCAGATGGTGACGGGTGACAAAATGACGCGGGGAGCAAGGCTGGACACGGGGCGCCGCACCGGCCTTCCCCGTGGTGCCACGAGCGCCCACGGGCACCCACGGACAGGCGGCGGCTCCAGGATTTTCCTCGTCATCTCCCTGGCTGCCCCTGGTGCTCCGCAGGGTGCAGGGATCAGGGTGCAGGCGGGTTCTTGGGGGTCCGGGGTGCGCTGGGTTGGGGGACGCACACGGGGCAGGGACGTGGGTGCAGCTCGGGGCTGCACAGGGCGCTGGGGCGAGCAGGGGGGTCCACGTGTGGGGCTGCCCCTGCCCCTCTGCCATGGGGGGACAGCACCTGCCCCCCGGAGCCGCAGGAGAGTCCGGCCTCACCCCGGAGCCGCGCGAGGAGCCGGTGCCGGCGGCACAGGGAGAGCTGGGCAGGGGCTCCCTGCGGTCCCCTGGGCACCAGTTGTGCCCCAGCCCCAGCCCTGAGCCTGAGCGCGCAGCAGAGGGGCAATGGGGAAGGGGACGCTGAGCCCGAGCCCCTGGCCCTGTTGCCAGCACCGCAGCTGCCCCCTGAGAGCAGCCCCGTGGGGCAGAGCTGCCTCCGCGCGGCCCTGCCAGGACACTCGTCCCCACGCGCCAAAACACCCTTCGGGAGGGGACACCGTCAGTGCAACCCCTGCTCCAGGGTCGCAAGGGCTCCCGTTCCCAGCTGGAGCCTCGATCGGGGGAAAAAGCCGGCTCTTCCCCCGCAGTGGGACCAGCAGTGCCTGCCACAGGGCACACAGGAGCACACGGGGGACCTGCCACCACTCTGTTGCGCCACCAAGGTCACCGCCAAGGCCACCCGCCCCCCGCTGCATCCCCGCTGCACGCCCCAGGGCTGCTGCCACCAGCCCGTGGCGGCTCCCAAAGCGCCACCAGGACCTGGCACCAACCAAAGCCCCGTCCTCTCCTGCCACCAGCGTCCCCAAGGGCCTGCGGAGCCGCAGGCAGGGGGAGGCATCAAGGACCCTTGTCCTCTCGGGTACCCCCGTTGGCACCATGGCCCCTCCGGGGCTTCTCTCGTTGCCTCCGGCGGCGGCGGGGGGCCGCGCGGGGACGGCGAGGGTGGGGGGAGCGGAGCTGCCATGATCTTGTTGGGCGCTGGACTCCCCGGGGAAGGGAATTACCTTGCAAATATCCCAGGTTTACCCGATTCATCACATCACTGGCTGTTAAATTTGCTACATCCTCTACAGAACATACAGGGAGAGGCACAGACATAAACAGAGAGAGAGAGAGAGGTCAGCAAGCGGCGGGGAGGGGGGCGAGCGGCTGCTCCGGCACGTGGCACTCCGGCCGGGAGCCGGCGCAAGGCCCGGAGCATCCCCGGCACCGCGGCCCGGCCGGCTCCTCCGGCCCCGCGCGCACGCGGCCCCGCGGCTTGGGGACAGGGAAGGTCCTGCCCCTGCGCAGCCTCGGCTTCACCCGGGGCGCTGGCAAACTGTGGTGCCAATTTTGGAGGGGGAGCAGCGCCCGGGTGCCCCGCGGGGTGATGCTGCAGGAGGGGTTTTGCCGAGTGACGCCGAGGCCGGGGTGCCCAGCGGGATGCGGAGGCGGCCGGAGCAGGAGCGCGGGGCTGGCGAAGCAGGGAGGACGGGGCCCGCGTGGGCCCCCATGGAGCGTCTCAGCCGTGCGAGTTGGGACACGGTCCTGAAGCCAGGACACACGGAGGGGACCAGATCTCCCAAATCTGGGAAGGTCCCCAGGGCAGGGGGGAAGCCCCTGGTCGTCCTCCAGCTCCACGTCCCCCTGCGCCGCTGGCACCACCGTCCTTCGCCCCCCACCACGTCTCGGGGCCCCCGTCCCTGGCGGGACCCCGCTGCCCGCAGCGATGCGAAGCGAGGGGCGGCCCGGGCTGCGTCCCCGGGGGCCGGGGCCGCGCGGGCAGCGAACAGGCAGCAGCACAGGATGGCTCACACGAGAGAAGGACAGGAAGAAATAGAGAACAACGAACCAAGAAAGCTGCGGGCAAGAGACGTTGTCGGAACTGAGCGCAGCGACAGACTCCAGCAGCGACAGGGGACAAACCAAGCGCGGGGGGACACGGCTGCATGGCCAGGGCCGCCGCTCGCAGCGCCCGGCCCGCAGCGCCAGCCCGGTTTTGCACAGAATGAAGCAAACCACTCAGCCCTGGGGCTACGGAAACCTTCCCTCCCCGCGAATTTGTGGGCGCACTAAAACCTCTAGGAGAAGGGAAGGGGGTGGCACCAGCTCCCACGGTTTCCTCTCCCCCTGCGGCGTGGGGGAACTGGAGTCAGGGGCGGATGAGGAGCGAGGGTGACCGCACAGGGCCACCACGATGCTCCCTGTCCCTCCGAGTGCTGCCGGTGCCACTGCTGAGCATCGCTGCCCGTGGGACCGAGGGGTGTCCACCCGGCAGCTCCGGGCACGTAGCAGCAGCAGTGGGAATGCGCTGGGGAATGAGGTCCCACTTGGGAGTGCCGGCTCCGCCATCCGCCCCGTTACCTGATCCAGGGATGCAGCGGCCGCGAGCGCGCCGTGCCG
>VWPW01002787.1:0-15831 GCA_013389825.1 Crypturellus undulatus | reverse complement strand
CCCCAGTGTCTCCAGCCTCTCCCTTCCTTCCCTCTGTCTTATTCATTTCTCCCTCTGCTTTGTCTGCAGAGCAGCATTATTTGGGGAGCACTGACTGTGCCTGCAGGCCTGACCCCTGTTTCTAACAGCTCCCAGGGAAGCAGCAGCAGCAGCATTTAAGACAAAATGGGTGGCTGACAAGTCACCACCAGCCTGTCATGCAGCAGAGATGTGAATGATGGTCATACATCCACCCCCAAAGCCTGGGGAGAGGAGAGAGCATAACAGAAAATGTCCTTGGTGTTGGCTCAAACCGCACCACCTGAGGCTTCTCACCTGAGTCTGTCCTCATCCAGACACTCCACAATATTATTCCGATCATTGACTGTGTTAAGGTATGACTCCAGCAGCTCTTTCTCTCGCTCCTTCTCCCTGGGTGTCTTCAGTTCCTCTGCACAAGAAAAAGGAAGCCAATATCACAGCTACACGGGGCACTTCTCCACTGCAGCTCAGGTCGTATGTTCTTCTGCCTCCAACCCTGTTCCAACACATCCCTCTTGCAGGACCAAATTTGATTATCCCCATACCCAGGGCCACACTGTACATGCCCTCAGAAAACACGGGTGGGCGAGGTGTAAAGGAGGGGATGCACTTGCCAGTTCAATCAGGAGAGATGCCCCAGTGAAACTGCAGTCCCTGCCACGCAGTATCCTTCAGACCTGAAGGACACCCTGGGCCTGATGCACAAAATGAGGACTCTGCATAGCCAGGGGCCAGCAGGACTCTCTCCGTGCAGCTGGTCCTCACCTGGCCTGCTCATGAGGTGCCGCAGCTCTGTCTCAATGCTCCACTGCTGCTCCTCCAGCTTCTGCTGCTTCATTCTGAAGGGGAGCACAGAAGTATGTGTTACTGCATCTTCATGCTGTACAGCTGGAACCTTCTCATATCATGCTGAAGCCTCACCTCAGCATGGTCCATAACACAGGCAGGGGCTAGTGGGGCAGGAAGGATCATCTTCCCATGTATTTGTAACGTTTCCCTCCTCTCAGGTTCATCATTGTCTCTGGGAGCTCTTCCATCCACCAAAGGTGGCAAAAGCCCATCAGCTAATGCCTCAGGATGCTGGCAGGTCTTCCAGAGACTTCCTCAACACTCCCTGAATCCCACCAACTAGCACATTACTTTTGGTACTGGCCCATTTTCTTGCTTTATCGCTTACTGCGCACACGTGTAGGTACACAGACAGATGGATGAGTATCTGGTTGCACTCACTTGTACATCAATTCCGATTCCTGTCTGAGCAACAGCTGTTTCTCATGGATCAGTTTGAACCAATCCACCATGAGGGCATCCTCAGACTCATCTGCAAAGGAGACAAAAGCCCAGACACCTTCAGGAGCTGCAGTAGTTCAGTTCACCCTTACTCAAACACACGATCATTTGAAGAACAGCTTAGGATAACTTGTATGAGCCACAGACAAACTCGAGTGAAAACAGCTCATCCTTGGCATTCCTACAAGATATTCCTAGAGGGTATTACTAGGGAACAGATGCATATCTTGCCCAGTAGATGCAACGAAGGTACCCACAGATACTCTATCACAGGGCATCCAGCTTATCTTCCATGTGGCCAGCTCAACTCTCCCACTCTGAATGAGCTCACTAAGTCCTGTGAAATGGGAGCCAATTGTGACAGCCAGTGAGGTTTGGGATCCAAAAGCCAGATCAACAGCAGCTTTGTGCTCCCAAAACTTACCGATCCTCAGCAAAATAAACACAGCAAGACCTTAGTGAAACAATAGGAATGGAAACAGTAAGAACTGGTTCAAAGTTCTTGCTCTCTCAGATATCTTTGGAAACCTGATTTTTTTCACATGTAGCATGAACTCCTAGAAAGGGAGCCAAGAATGCACAGGAGCAGGACATGAGCCTCACGCGTCCCCACTGGTCTCATTTACCTCCCTCGCAGCCACGCAGCTGCTTCTCCAGATCCACTCCTTTCAATTCCAGCTTGTCCAGCTGCTTCTCGATATCACGCACCTTCTCCTGGATTTCCTCCTCAGGGAGATAGTCTGGGTGCAGCTAGAAAAACAACAGCAGGAACAGACACAAATTACTCTCCTCAGACTGCCCACTGAGGTCACAGATCCAAGAGAGCTGGGAAGCGACAAAGGGGGTCGACTACAGAGCCATGTCCTGGAAGTGCTGAGCCAGCAAAGACGCAGAGCTGGTTGTTCCCAACAAAGCGGTGATCACATTGGAATGTTACAGGGCTGTAACACACTCATGGAGGGGAATAACATCTACCCACTCCTTGTCTTTCACAGACAGGGCCTGTAGCTTGGCCTTGGCACACACAGTCAATCCACAGCCACTCCTGCTCTTTTGTTAGGAGAGTCTGTGTCTGCCACAGATCTGTTATTTGGAGTTTGTCTTTGTCTTAGTGCAGCAAACCATCTTATTATTGTCATATTCCAACCTTTTCCAGCCTATTGTCCCCTTGCATGGGAGAGAATTTGTAGTCTCTCCATGTTGTCTCTGCCCCAGAGCCCCTTTTCCTGAGATTTTGGCTAAACCCTCCAATTAAATGATCTGACACGTATTGATGAGGAAAAAGGGTTACTGTCCATCTCTGCAGGGTCATCCCTCCAGCAAGACCACCAGCACCCCTGACCTGTGCCCTTTACACATGTTTTCCAGCCGTACCTTGGTTGGGGACACTGCTTCAGGGCTCTGGAAGCTTTTCGGAGCAGAGGGCTTAACTAGAAGGAGGAAAAAAAAAAAAAAAAAAAAAGAAAAGAAACCTCACAACAAATTTTCAGTAACATTGTGCTATGGGACAGCATCTGTAACAGCTGGGAGCAGAACAGGTCCCTGCATCCAGAGAGCATTGACAATGCCCATGAATCAGCAGCAGGCTTGGACTAAGGATTTGCTGGCAGGAGATGGGATAGCCCAAATTTACTCCTTGCTACTGGATACTCAGATGCTCTTAGACCACAGAATGCCACTTGTCTCCTCAGGACATAGGCAGTCACCTAATCCTCATGAAATCTGAGAGTTTGCTTTGCAAGTACCATCTGGAGGGGGAATACAAACTTTGATGTTCATTCACTAATTTAATAAATCTCAAAGATATTTATCATGGCAGAATCTACCCCTTACTAAGCTGCCAGAAAAATGAACAGAAATACTGTGTAAAATAATGTTACCTGTGCTAATAACACTTTAAAATGCCCCTCTAGCGCTCATGTACAGAGAGGTATCAGTAAATACTGATAAAACAAAGATGGTCTAGGGGATCTTAATATGGGCCTCAGGAAACTAAGGTCCAATTCCTTCCACAAAACACTTCCTAGGTGAGAAGTCCCTTAGGCCTCAGTTACACAGTGTTATTTAGGCCCTGGGCAGCTATTAAAATCAATCCTTAAGCAATGTGTGTTGGTTCCATTGTGCCTCAGCTTCCTCTGCCCAACTGTGCTGCGAGGATAACTACAGAAGAGTGTGAGGTATCCGGATACCCCAGGGGCTGGGCTGGATAATTACCACAGAGAGAGAACACAGCCATACGTGGATGCTGTGATAAGAAGGAAAGCCTCCAGTATCAAAAGAGCAGGGCTGTAAGAAAGGCAGGAGTGGTGCAGGCACAGCACAGGTACGAGAAGGAGAAAGACAGGAGAGACAGACTGGGGAGCCTCTTGAGGGCAACCACACTGACTGTGGCTGATGAGAAATTCATGGAGGAGCTCAAGGACAACTCTTAAATTGCCCAGTCCTTGCTGTAACCATTTTCTAGCATAAATACAAGAGGATATGTCAAGATATGCTGGATATGTCACTCAGTGGTGCTGAGTTTGCATTGCTGGTCTCCAGGTTGCTGTCCCCTTATGGCATTGCTGATCCCTACGCTGCCGCTACTCACACTTCTCCTAACAGTTCCTCTCCCAAGGCACTGGGCTGCTCACTGAGCAACTCCTGCCTCTCCCAGCCTGGCCCTGTATCTCCAGGCTCCTTCTGGGTGATCTCTGCATCTTTCCAAGCACAGCAGAAAGCTCCATCACTGATCACAAGAAGAATGAGGTGGCTGGAGGGGAACAAGTAGCAAAAGTGCACTTTGATGACCAGCTCAGGAGCTTTTGGCATCACAGTTCCACACTCAGGTGCTAAGACACAGGATGGGTTGGATGGTTGTCTGAAAACTTGAAAGAGGACAGGACAGGTGGACCCCAAGCTTCTCTTGCCCTTTTCTCAACAGAAAATACAGCCTATGTCAGAGAAAACTAATAATTTACAGGAATAGTCACCCTCCACAGCCCCGTGAAGTACAGAAGATTAAATCTGAGGAAAAAACAGGATGGAAGTTTTGGGAAAATAATGGCAGCAGAAGCATGCTAAGTTTAAAATAGACAAGGAAATTGGAGTTTGAAAGCTTATCAGCTGTCAGAGGTGAAGGTTAAGAACAGGGCAAGAGAGAGCTAACAGTAAAGGATGAGTTTATCCAAACTTGGGGGCCCATCCTGTTTCCTCCAACACAAACACCGGAGTCCGGGCTGAGCATCGCTCTGAGAACCTTCTAGTCCAAACAGATGAAACTGAGACATTTGGGGTAAGAGAGGGGAAAAAAGCAAATAAGTTGAGGAAATAAGACAGACCAAACATCAGGTTAGTTCCCTGATGTTGCATTTGCTTTGCAGTGGGCTAGGTAGGAGGGAAAGGAGCAAGAGGCAAGAGGCAAAGGAGGGGTCCATAGCAAAGCTGAGGCTGAATCAACAGGAGAGAAAAAAGGGGTTTAAGAGTAATGACAGAGGACAGAGCTGGTCAAAAATGGCCAGAACTTCTTTGAACGTCCAAGCAGCAGCTTTGGCTGCTTCTAGAGTGGGTTCTGCTAGTAGGCTATCTCTCTGTTTCCTCAAGCTACTTAACTGAAGAGGAACAGAGCCCGCAACTAGAGCCCAGTTCCCCACATTAGGATATGTTCCTCTTATAGCTTCACATCAAAGAATGACAAGGGATAACCTCGACAAATTCCTATTTTAAATTCTTCCCCTTCCATCCTGAAATAACTTTACCCTCTCAATTCCCTGGCTGGTTCCTGGTTTGCCCAACCTAGTTACCAAGGGTTAATGACATGGATTTCCCCTCTAACCATGACATCAGCTACAAGTTTACCCACAGCAAACTGGGACAGCAAATGTCTCTCAGGCTGAGTCCTGATCTTCTGACAGTACAAAAGAGAGAGTGTGTTAAGGAGGTAGAAATGACCTTACGTTTGTCAGTGCTTTGTTTCAAATGGTTCTCCTTTTCCTCCTTCTTGAAAGAGCCTCCACAGTCTTCCCAGCCTTTGATCGAACTTTGACAGCTCCTAACAAGATCTGAGCTGGGAAGCAGCTTCTTCTTCGTGAACTCACCAGGCGAAGCTAGATTAAGCAGCACAGATAGGTCCTTGGTAAGAAGTTTCAAACCTCCTCCCATTAAAAAAATCACTTCATTTCCCAGAGTATTTGACCCTCACCACTAGCCACCCTCATTCCTAGTCCTAATTCTCTTCTCTCGACTACAATGAGGGGCACAAACTCAAACAAAACAGAGAGTAACCAATAATTACAACATAAGAGCGTGAGAAAAAGTTAGAGGAGAAGAATCAAAGGTTGAGGACAATGAACAAAATTTCTCACCTTTACACAGTTATCTAAAACAATATAAGCAAAATCTTGCCTCACTCTGTCTTACAGAAGAGAGGGCAGGCTATGAAGACCAAGTCCCTCTCCTCAGTGAGGGCTGGCTCTCCAAACAGAGGCACTGCAGGGCTAAAGGAGGTGCAGAGATCAAGAATACCTCAAAGCAAGGAGCAAGTACCACCCAGACATTCCTTAATCTTGCACTAATGGCTGTGTCTTGCCTGTCTAGAAAAACAAAGCAAAGTTTACATCCTTTATACCAGAATCTTGCTTTGATGATGGAACAACAGACGGACTTGGCTTTATCTCCTTCCGTGCTGGGCTCTCTGTTCCTATCTGGGAGTTGTCAGAAGGCTTCTTAGAGCCTCCTTGGTCTCTGCAAAGAGGAAAAACAAATATAGAAAGCCATTCCTCCAGTAAACTAGGCCACAATAAGAGCTCCAGGTATCCAGGGCTGGTACCTCCATCCAGAACAATGAACAGTCAACAGTCTCGTAATCAGGGTCCACCAACCTGAAGCTTATTTCCTTCCCCAGAAACAAAAATTATTTTCCATCAAATATTTAAAAACAGAGGCATTAAAACAGAAGAGCTCTTGTCTCCTGCCTGCACACAGGCATGCACAACGTGGTTGCAAACGCGGACATATCCATTTATTTCTCATGGAAATATGCTGGCTCCAAGACACTCACTTGTTGGCCACAGGTTTTAACCGAGATCTCCAGTCAGCTGGGCTCTCAGATTTGTCTTCTTTAATGTTCATACTTCCTAAAGGAAAGGACATATCAGGATAATACCAGATCTGACAGAAAGATATAAGCCAGATTTGCATCTCAGGAGGGGCACATTGCATCGGCCTAGATACTGGAATATTACTGTAGCAAACTACAGTTCAACAAGCTTAAGAAGGACAGATTCCTGTGCAATAGCTAAATAACCTTGGTGGCATTTTGCCTCTTTTAGCTAGAATGCTTTAAATGCTATACAAATACAGAAAACAAAGTCACAGTGAAGATGAACAGACACATTGTTTTGGCCCCCAGCACAAACAAGTCAAATCTTGTAGCTGAAATGACAAGAGATGGAGGAAAGGAAAGCACAAGCTCACAGCAAACACCAGATAGTGTTCCTGGCTCAAAAGAACCAGGCGCTTAGGAAGTGGTTGAGACATAGCGTACCCCCAGAATGACATCCCTGACGGTGTTTTGTCACCATTATGTAAGCTCAGATCAAAACAAACAGAGAAGCTATGTAAGCCCCATCAACAACCATTGCCCTGAAGTTCTGGGAAGGTCTCCCATCTCTACCTAAGCCTCTGAGATCCATCATGATTTCAATACCTAATGATAGCTAGTACAGCTTCAGACCACTAGAGAAACTCGGAGAATAAAAAGTCTTCTTTCAAGAGGAAGCAATTACACAAGGAGCTGTGTTGAGAGCCAGAATTCAGAAAACTCTTATGCAGTGGTACAGATAGAAAGCACAGGAGTCACTGATGTGTCTGTGACAAAGAGCTACACATGAATTTCATCCTCACCTTTGGAGACTTTAAATTCTGGTTTGTGCACAGGGTCAACCGGTTTGCTGACAGTCTGACTCTTGGTCAGGAGCTCTTCAATCTTCTCCTGCTTTGGTGATGTGCACCCTGTTTTGGTGGACTGTGTTTTCGGAGCTATATTCTGCCATCGGGAAGTGGTGGGAGAACACTTGCCACTGCAAAAAAAGAAAAAAAAAATAGTGAGTCTTTTTGAAAGGACAGGCCTTTTTTTTGGCCTCTATTCCAAAGCCTTGGATGAGCCTCTCCTACTTGTATTTAAATCTCAACTACAAAAGCACTTAGAGAGAAAAGAAGACAGACACAGAGACTTCTCCAAATTATCCCAAGGGTCATCTTAGGAGTAAAGAAGGAAAGTGAAATAGGACTTACCTACTGGATGCTGGGAAGCTAGTAGAACTGAGTCCTCCTGGCCTGTTTGGAGAGGTGTTTGACCCCGCCAAGGCATGTATAATATGGTTACGCGCCTGATCCTTCTCGGCATTCACTGGACTGACCTCAGTGTTTCTGGAGAAGGCAGTTTTAGCACAGCCGTGGGAAGAAGGGACTTCTTTTTTGGTGTCAGGGGTTTTATTGCTGGGCGACTCCACTGACTGGAAAAATTGTGCTCGAGCTTGCTGTGTTTTTGTTGTGGAGGTTGTCCAAAGAGGCCCTGGTGTGGAACCTTCACGATGATCTGATTTATTTGCTGACAGGGTACCTTCATGGTGACTCGATTTATTTACAGATGAAGAGGACCATGGCATATTTAGGCTTCTGCAGCCAGAACTTCCAGAGGATGAAGAAGATAGCTTGGCTGAATTAGCAAGGCCTTCTTGGCTTGGTTTCTTCAATACCTGTTCCAGTTTCCTGGGTTCTGCTGGTTTCTGTACTATCCTGGCAGGGGTAAGAGCTGGGGGGCTCTCAGGTTTGTTCTCAGTCCGGAGTCCGGTGTTCCGGACACTGTCTGGCTGCTGATGACTGGTACAGATGAAAGTACCTGGTTCAGGTCCAGCTTTGTAGCCCCCAGACACTAGCACGTTCCAGCATTGCTTGCACCTGTGAATAGGAAAGTCTCAGAATTATCTAGGGCACTGGGGGAATGAATGAACATTTCCAGTGTCAACGCGAGGATGGTGAAGGTATCACACTGGCAGTGAACAGTCCACGTGTGCACGTTCTGCAGGCACCAAAACAGGAATTGGTAGTAGCATGACCTGAAGTATGAAATGTGTGGATGAAAACAGACCTGTGCACAAACCCTCCCTTAAGCATGGGCCAAGACAAGGCCAAGCTGCCTCCACTCTGACAAACATCCCCAGCATCCAAGTATCTCCAATCCCTCTGAAGAACTTTCCAGCTGCCCAGGACAGTCAGCCTAGCTCCTATGAGCTGGCTATGGGTTAAAGAAAGCCCAGAGCTCACAGACTTGAGAACAGCAGCAACACGGCCCTCCAATCCCTAACGAGCCAGGCTGCCCCTTGAGAAACATAGGAACATGGCTCCTCTTGGAAGAGCTGTACCTGAAGCAGTTCCTATGGTAGAGCTTCCCATCGACCAAGTGGCGCTGCACCAGGTGCACGTGGTTTCCACACAGAGCACAGCTGCTGCCGCGGATATTCCCACTCTCTGCCAGGATCCCTTTCTGTGGGGAAGAAGCAATGAGTGAGCACCCTGTGGGACCAGCATACAGCTGTGAACCTCCACGTAGTCAAGCATTCAAGGTACACGGCCAGTTGGTAAGACACAGAAATGATACACAAATCCTTGTTCTAGATACCCTTGAGTTTATACAAACTGCAACAGCCCTGGGCAGGACAGATCAAGAGGGATTCTCTCCCACAAAGTCAGAGAACCAGGGCATTTTGTCTGCATGTTGGGAAAGTAAGGTTCAAAGCTCCCCAATTTGAATCAATGGGGAAGGCTCCTTCCACTGCTGAGAGAGGAACTTCCCTCCTTCCACCTTGTTTTAATCTCCACTCTTCTTTTAAACTGTTTCCACAAATTTAATCAATGCTTTCTGGCAAAAATTATATGTTTTGGTTTTATTTAAAACCTCCATTCCCAGGATCTACTGACTAGGAACAACACAGCCATGCCCTAAGGCAGCCGTGTCCTGTTTACCACTAGATGAGTCCTGGCTGGCTGGTGGCTTTGCAGCGACTCCCACCTGAGGCTGTGGGCAATGTGGTTTACCAGCAGAAAGCAGACCTCTGCATTAAATGCTATAACCAGGGAGCAGAAATTTCAAAGACCAAGTCCTCACCACAAGGAAGCCCTGAACTACAAGAATACACGCAGCCACTGCAAAGATTTAAGATATAAAGAATACCCGCAACCCCCTTTCTTACCATGGCGACTGGAGATGTTTCCTTTGGCTTGGCCCTGGCTGGTGGGTGGGCAGGAGGCAGTTTTGGAGGGGCTGGTTTGGCAGGCTCGGAAATGGCTTTCTTCCCAAGAGGCTCGTCCCGGGGCTCGGAGGACGGGCGCTTGATGCCAGCCATGCCCCCAACTGGAAGAAAGGACAAAGGGAAGATTTTAAGGGAATGTAAGGCAAACACACAGGCTTAGGAGTCATTTACTTTACAAAAAGATCAGGAGGTACCTGACGGGCATTGTACAAATCATACAAGGAGACACAGGCTTCCTTCACAAGCAGGTCTGTAGAGGAGTGAGGGGCAAGAGTTGACATATGATGGAACAAAGTGACAGTTGAAACTACTGACTCTTTTTCTTCTCGGGCAAATCTCATGGAGGAACAAGTGGAAAAAATAAACACCAGGTCTCTGTGGTATGGACAAGACCTTTCGTATGTATCTGGCCAACAGTCTGGCTCAATTTGAGCAACACTGAGACAGGCACTGCTGTTGCATATCACAGCTAAGGAACTGAAATGAAAAAGGAGTTTCTTCAAGTTGCTCCACTCCAGACTTTCTAGAGACCCTGAACCTTCACTGACAGAGTTGTTCAGCCCACCTTCCAATTGGGATCATTGCTCATTGAGCAAGCAGGCTTTTCAAGAAACAGAAATGATCATGAAAAATGGGTAATTATGTGACAGACACTTGGTGGTACCATGATAGCACTTATGTAGAAACCAGCAGGACTCCCCACAGAAGAGCTGGAAATATTCAATCCTCTTTTCTTTGTAGATGAAAGAATCCCTCTAAGGCCAGAAAAGGCTGGGAAGAGAGAAAAGGGAACCCCAACATACTTCAGTCAAGAACAGGGAATGGATGTTCCACGCCCTGGGAAGTGCAGCAGGAGACCTCCCTGGGAAACAAGACTTCAAGCATAATTGTGACAGAAAGGACCCAGACAGCTCAGAGGGATGCTATTTTTGTGCCCCTTCTTATTCTGGATTAGTCTTCTCCACATTCCTTGTGGGAACTCAGAAGTGTTATTTGAGCCGCTGCTTCACTTCTAATAGCCACCAACTAAATGACCATCTGTCTGAAAAGAGATTATACCCGTCCCAGTAAATAGGGAGGGAGTCTGCGCAGGGCGAAGGGAGCAGAGAGGCAGCTCAGTTCCCAGCAGTCCTCTCATGAAAAGCCGCTATCCAAATAAACAGTCGAGGCTCCTTCACCACAGGGACCAACGGACTGGTGACATCCGACCCTGCGAACTGAGGGCCTGTGCCCTCACTTTCCACTCGTTCCATTTATCCAATTCCCAAAGTCCAGCACAAAGATGGGTGGCTTCAACTCTGCTCTGCTGTGAGCGCACGACCTCAATAAAACACCAGCCGCGCTCCCTATGCAGCTTTCTGCATCCTGCTTATTTCGCAGTCCTGCTGGAGTCCACGCCAAGGGCAGGACTATGGGATTTGGAGTCTACCCAGTGTCAGAGGGCACATTCCTAGCTGGGCTCGTTTTCCAACACGCACACTCGCCCCAGCAATAGGAATGCAAGAAAAACATTTTGTGGGACACTAGAGAGTATAAAAATGTGCAGTTCTTGATGACATGGTAGGAGAGATGTTTGCAGGAGGGGGTTCAGACCCCAAACTGACCCAGATCCCACCACCTGGCAGGAACATGATGGAGTTTGAGTTCAGTCAGCATGGATTTAAAACAAAAATTAAAGAAATGAGGATGAGGGAGGGAAGAGGTTTTCAAGTGGAAGAGAGAGCATGCTCAAATGGGTGAAGAAGTGGAGGAGGGGGAAGTATTTAGATATGAGAGGCAGCTTTCAGAGAACCGAGCTTCCTTTCCAAGACTTAGGACATTTTCATTATGAATCTCTATTCTCCATCTAGATTCACCTTAACCAGTTAAGGCATTCATGTCCCACTTTCTGAAGTTTCCTCTGGAGGAACCTGTGAAATTGGTTTACCGTATTATTTCATTTTGTATGAGCTTAAAGCCAAATATAAACCAAGTCTATAATAATGCTCCTGTGAGCCCAGATAAACTCTGCAGTACATGAATATAACGTCTTGGCAGCCCTGTGGCCTGTTTTATGTTTGAAAGAATTGCTACGACCATTATGTCAGTTAAGGGGGCCGTTTTCTTCTACTTCCTTATACTGATCTGCTGTACAAGCACTACCGTGGATGCTGTTTTACAGCATCCAGCCTCACAGAGAAGCTTTAGCTGCCTCTTTAGCTTTAGATTCCACACTCACACCAGTTTCCCGGGAGGCAAAGGAGAGGAGCAAGGCTGGAGAGGGAAAGGGCTTGAGGAAGGAAACTATAGATGGGAATACTATCTAATTTTCAAAAGTATTTTAAGAAATTTTAGTTTGAATTTTAAATGTGAAGGCACTAAAGGCAAGGAACAGCACTGTCTCCTTCCAAAAACACTGATGCTACTGTCAGACCAGGGTGCAAAGAGGTATAACCTGCTGTTCAAATGCTTCTGGTACCAAAAAGCCTCTTTGGAACCTGTTTGGATGCTCCAAGACCATTAGAAGGCAAGGGCAAGCAAAGAATTAAGCCCCGGTTCTTCCTACCCCTCAGGGGAATCACAGTACTTACTAGGAGACCGTCCATGGAAGTAGTTATAATACTGGGAAACATAGGTGAGGATGCTCAACCTGTCTGGTACCCTGAGAGCAACCATGTCCTCTGCATCCAGCAAGGCCGGGATCCCCAGCTCTTCTTCCGCCACTCGAAATGCCTAGGGGAGGAAGAAAAGAAAAAGTGGTCTAGTTCGACCCAGGCAGCAAAGCTCAGGTACTAAACTGCAGTACAGACAGACCCACTCAAATCACAGCTCTGCTGCTGAACAGCTGCACTGGTTTAATTCCTGCATCATATGGCTGCTACAGGAGCCTACAGAGCCGTGGCTTCCAGCCACAGCGTTGAGAAATTCAGGCAGGGAGCCAAAAATCTGGCCTGGCAAGCTGGCCAGAACCCACTACATGGGAACTCACCTGGGCTTCCCCTGCTCTTCCTCGGATCTGCCTCTATCTGGGTCTGCACAGCTGGAGACGGAGAGCAGGGTCTAACCCAAGGAGATGCATCCGTCTGGATTTGCTTCCAGGCTCGTGGCCCGACCGGGAGCGCTCCCAGTTAATGGGACAGCAGTTGGTGGTGCAAAAATTAAGGGTTCCTGCCTCCTGCTGGCTCATCTTCACTTGTAAAGGGAGAAATGTCCCTTTGCAAAAGGGAATATTTCTCCCAGGTTACAGAGTGGATAAGAGGGATAGTACAAAAAATGTCCTGATGATGCCCAATTTGCTTCCAGGTTATCTATTTTTGCACCATCTAACATGTTTTTGGAGCAGATTCCTCTTTGCGATGCCCTCTGCTTTGAACTGCAGGAGCAAAGTCAGACGAAGAAAGAAAAAAAAAAGTATTTTTTGCAACTGAACAAGAGCCTTTATAAGAAGACAAAGAAGTGCAAGATCTCTAAAACAACTTTGCCTTTGTTCAGCTCACTGCAGGGCCTTTGCTGTGGACTTTCTTCACCCTTCTTCCTTCATGACTTAAAGGATCAAATCCCTTTCCCTTTGGCAAGTCCTCTTTGAAATGCCAACACAGCAAAGGAACAGAGCACCTGCAGGAGCACTGCTACAGAACCCACAGTAAAAGAGTTAAAGAAAGATCTGACCATGTTAAAACCCTCTGCATGCGGCCTCTGGCACAACTGCATGCGGGGCTGGGGTACAAGGCAGCTAGCCCTGCTTAGGGGAAACAAACAGCCACTGTTTTTTAGCATGACAATTACCATTTTTTTCCATTGGGTATTCCAGTAAAAATGGAACTGAGCAGACGCTATGGACATTTCCAGTAATCACCTCCCTCTGTGGCACCCCGGCTGCCAGCCCATGGCTGGTTTGGAACCGGGTCGCTGATCTGCTCCCTGCAGCACTCCCCGAGGCGCTGGCTGCTCCACTGCTCCGACCAGCGGGATTTGCTCGCCGGCATTCCCGGTGTGCATCCCAGCGGGAATGTGGGCCAGGCCACCTCCTGCCACTGCTCAGACCACACCGAGGAGGTGCTAAGGGAGGCTGCCCTCCTGCGACGCCTCTGCTGCACCATGTCACCACCATCCCCATGCTCCAGGACCAAGGCTTCTACAGACTTTTCCCATATTTACGTGTTTTGAAACCTTTAGCCAAAAAGCCACCCGCATTTTTTTTTTTTTGTTATTATTATTTTTGGCATTTGAGAAGTGACACATTCTTCTTCAGCAAAAGACCTTATATGGCAAGTTGTAGCCTGGACAAGATTTTTTTTAGTTGAGTAATACAGCTCCTGAAAAGGAGTTACTGAGGAGTGAGGTATCAAGGAGGATCTAAGCGAGAGCAGAGGAAGAGAAATCAGATCCGTTGTGTCGCAAGTGCCATCAGAGGGAAAACCCTGTGACAGGGCAGAGTCTGTGGAGGTGCCACTAAACTCAAACCAGAGCCAGGCCAGCAAGGACACCAGCAGTGAGAGCAGCACGGACAGATCATCCTGCAGCACACCAAGGAAGAGAAAGCTCACAAAGCAAGAGACAAATTAAGAAATGCAAGGAAAGGAGGGAGGGAAGCAGCTGTTTTAAAAACAAGCTCAGAGAAGTTTTTCATTAATAAAAGCAGCAGACATGGCTTGTGCAGTTCATTTCCCAGAGAAAAGCAAAGTCACCAGTGGAAGAGACACCATCAGCCAGACTCGGGGCTGCCCAGCTCTGTGGTCAGGATGATGGCCCTGACCCTGGCAAACACCAAAGCTCTTTGTGTGCAAAAAGCTCAGCCTGAACCTCACCTAGCAGAGAGGAACACGAGGGCTGAGCCCCAGAGAGCTCAGTGTGCTCGTAGGCTGCAGCTGCAGGGACTGCTCAGGACTGTCCAGGTGCTGTGACCAGTGCCAAAAGGCAGAGGCGGCCCAGGACCACCCTGCAAGGTCTCTTGGAGGCCGGGACCCCCTCGGACAGGTCCCTGCATCAGGGGAAGTTGCCCCTCGGGTTCAGACAGGAGCAGGCTGCAGTTTGCTCGCAGCCGGGGCTCCTGCCAAGCAGCCGTGGAGNGGGGAAGTTGCCCCTCGGGTTCAGACAGCAGCAGGCTGCAGTTTGCTCGCAGCTGGGGCTCCTGCCGTGGAACCGCGTGGAACGATGCCAAGGGAAGAGCAGTATTTGATCCGCTGCCTTTGTCTTTGTGCAGGAGAGTGGGAGGAAAAAAATCCTTCCTTGGAAGCGCTCAGCCCAAGCTTGAATGCAGGGCAGGGAGGGGGCTGGCGTGCCCGACTTCGAGTTCCTTCATGGACAGAACAAGAGAAACTCAAATCCCATCCTGGAGCGATGGGTACAGGGAGGACAAGGTTTTAGGACCTCTCTGCCTTCCAGGAGTGCCCATTCCCAGCTCTGGGAGTGATCAGAAGAGGGCAAAAACTCCCTACATTTCCTCTCCCACACCAGCTGCTCCCAACTCCTGCTCCATCCCTCGCAAGTGACACGGACTCAACATGTTCATGCTCATTTTCTGACCTCCAGCATTTTTGCCTCAGTTTCTGCTGCTGCCTCCAGCCAGATTAGGGAGAGGCCACACTCACTGCTTAGAGCTTTTCCCCATCCTGTTGCTATCACTTCCTTTCAAACCATTTCTCTACATCCCTGACTGTCATAGCTATATCCTCCTTTTCCCCAGTCCCGCTGAGCTCTGGCCAGACTAGGAGAAGGGGATATTGATCCTCCTGCTCCCTTCTAGCTGCAGCTTTGCCAGGCACTGAGCAGAGCTCAGAATCACAGCAGCAGAGGAGGAAACATTCCTCCTCTAAAGCACCTGCCTGGCCCTGGTATCCCCTTTAGAACCTCCCAGGCTCCTTTCAGAACAAGTCTGTGTCCACTGCAAGATCAGAGGGGATCTCGAGAGCACCTTTCATTGCAGAGTGCGCTGCACTAGATAGGTTTATCAAAGAGGTGAGGAGCAATGCACAGAAATATGGGCTTTTTATTTGACAAGAGTTGGTAGAACGATCAGATCTGCACAAAACGAGACATGACATGACAAAATGAGCTGGTCACTAAGGTAAGAGGACACACTAAAGCCATAAACATATATTAATGTATGGCTAGCAAAGAAGTGTGAGCAGACTAAGGGTGCTTAAGGCAGCCAGCAAGCCTGGATATTACCACTTGAGTCAAAAGGTTGGATGCGTGTGGAATAAGTCAAATGATTTGAACATGGCACACTTAATACACTGCATTTGCA
>VWPW01002784.1:624-19259 GCA_013389825.1 Crypturellus undulatus | reverse complement strand
AAAAAAAAAAAAAAAAGGCTCCCTTGCCTTTGGAAACAAAACTTGGAAAATAAAAATCTATCCAAGGAAGCTATTTCACAAGAATGCACAAAGCCAGCCCCATGCCGTAAGCGTAGCCCCTTCCCACCTCCTACACTCCATAAGTTGGTTTGAAGCAGTGGTTTATTTGAGGAAGAGCTTTTGCCACGCTTCTTGCCATGCTCAGTTATTTAAGTTTCAGTATCGTTTTACTGAAACAAAGAGATTGTGTTTGGTTGGTTGTTTCTTTTACTGATGGAGGGACCATCCTAGTGACATCCCACAAGTAATGTGTCTGGACAAAAGCAGGGAAATACTGACAACACTGTGCAGGACAGGGGGATCCCTCCCAGCTGCTCCCGATCCACCACTTACTGTTTAAACTTCCATCCATACAACGATAGTGAGAACTTGCTGTAGAGAACTGCCAGCCTCGGCTCCGTCCTGTTACTATTACACTAGTCCCAGCATTGCTCCAGCTGTTTGGACGTCGGGTTTAGTGGCACGTTAAACACAAAGGTCAGTGACAGCTTTGCAGCACTTCCCGCTGCTACAATGCTCTTGTTGCAGGTAGTGCCACTCGCTGCAGCAGTTACTGCTGCTCGTGCAGGTGCTACAGCTTCATTTGTCAGGAGTAAAGTTATATCTGGCCAGGACATACACGCACGACCACAGTGTTTTATTCTGGCATTCCATACAGCCTCCGCAAGCAACTTACTGAAATGTAATGGGAAGCACAAAGCTCTCAGGATCTTTTAAACAGTGACATGCTCTCGGTATAGATATTTTCATTTATATGATGTGGAAATAAGCCAACATGAATTTACACTGTTCCTGATAAACTCTGAGCTTTCTTCAGCACAGGGTATCAGCATCACAGAGCAAATGTCCCTATATACATACAAGCATCACCTGAAGAGCCTCTGATGACATGAATATACAACTGAACATATTTTGAAGATATGGATCATTAATCTTCTTTTGGAAAGCAACCTACTTTCATTCTAAAAGGCAACTTCATATTAATTAAATATTAATGTCAGGTATATTCTCCTAATTAAATAAAATGAGAGAAATAACAGTCACACTTTGCTAAAAATTTCAAGAATTTACAACAGATTTGCAGCCCCAAACACACAGAGAGTTGTAGAGATGGGCCCAAAACACCACTGCTCCAACATCAACAGCTCTGCAAGATTCCCAGGGCTACTAGAGCCCACCTTTGCCACGGCGCTGGGAATGTCTCTCCATGAGTTCCTCTCGCATCTCCTGCTCCAGAACTCCTTCCTGTTAGTTTTATATCTATTGCAAGCACAAAAAGCAGAGCAGGGACTCGCAGAAGAGGATTGCATCAGAGAACATCAAGAATTGGGCTCTTTTTACTTGCATTTCTTTACTGCTGTCTGCATCTGGCATTGCATTTATTGGAGTTCGTACATGCAGGAGTTTATGAATCCAGTTTAGTTACCCACATCAAAAACACACCAGGACAAGCATATTTAACTGCAGGACAATACAGCAGAGCCTCTACAAAAAGGAAGTTGTCAGGCTTAGAGAGAAGTTTTTATGACTCAGCCCATTCCCACAAGGTCATTTGATTCTGCCTTTTCTGTATCTGCTGAGTATGAGTTAGTCAGTACCTGCCCATCTAGAAGAGCAAGTGACTGTCACTGCATCAGGCAGGTCGGTTTGCGTGATACAGCCCAGCAAGGCAACACTCACCTGACAGCACGGCGAGCTGCAGGGAGGCAACCAAAGCCTCCAGCACCCTGCGCTGCCCACCTCTGCCACGGAGCACTAGATAATGCTAATGCAACAGGAACGCTCCGGGAGCGCTGCGCCGTGGACTGCTGAGCTCTGAGCACTAGAAGTGATGCTGGAGAAAAACCTTATGCATGCAAAACAGTGGTCCTTATATAGTGAAACAGGTACCGCGGTCATTTCAGGGGTGAATGTCTGAGCAGACCCCTTCGCCAGAGCTCCCCGACACACGGCACGTCAGCGGAGGACCGTCACCACGCTTCAGCCAGGACCCCTTGTTCATCTAAATACATTATCATCTATGTAATATAAGTTGAAAGCAAACCTGTGTGTGCTGTTTTTATGCATTAACTTAAGGGTTAAAGAGTTATTTCTAGGAGCAGCGAAATAAATCAGTAGAGAGAACAGCAAGTACTTTCAAATTTACATTAGTAGGAAGCTTTGATCTCCGTAACTCCAGCAGTTTAATGCCTAAATTAAGAACAAAGCCGGAAATTATGGATGATCTTCCAGGATTCCAAATACAACTTTGTGAATTCCCACTACACCGCAGTATGTGCAGATAAATGCACTTTTTATGCTGCTCTGAACTTGCATGTGCCACACAGACACATTGCAGCTGAATGGTGCGATGCAGGGTGAGCAGCAGAGCCCATCACCTCTCCTGGGTCCAAGCTCCTCACATCTCTGCCTTTACCATGGCTCTCTGCTGGCTCCCGAGTTTTGCCTCCCCACAGCTCAGAATTCAACCCCATCCAACATCAGCATATGAGCAAGCAACACTTTAACAAGCATCTTTCTTGGATTAGCTTTGCCTCCCCACAGCTCAGAATTCAATCCATCCAACATTTGTATATGAGCAAGCAACACTTGAACGGGCGTCTTTCTCGGATTAGCAAAATAACATCCCAAGTTGTCTTGCAATCTGGTAGATAACTCAGAGAGCCGAGTACCACATTGCCCATATGCTTTGGGCACGTCTTACTCTGCTGATGGAGACGAGCTTGTGCTGACGGAAAGACTCACACGAAGTGCTACCAGTGCTACCAGGAGGTAACAGAAACCACAAGCTTATCACTCTGCGAGGATTCCACAGATCTGCTCATGTACAGTCCCCACACAGCCCCACGAGCAGACAGACATGCAGAATAAAGAATAAGTTTATAAATTATTTCATTTATACAGATGGCAAAAATCACACTTGTCCCAAGTTCTTTCTTTTTTTCAAAAAATAAAAATATATTGTTTTAATTTTTATTACTGTACTTGGGAATTTGATTTTTACTTTATACCTGTATCTGTTCATTGACCACATTCCTAAACACTCAATAACAATTCTTACATTTTAGAGTCAGCATGTGGTTTTTACTGCTGTTTTAAACACAAGCTTTACAGAGCCATACACCAGAACCTCTTTTAATCAAAGTCAACTTTTCTAGAAATCCAATTGCAGCTATAAATATAGATGCCTTCTCATTCCATGAAAGAACACCTAACACACCTATTTTAGCAACAGATGATTCAAAACCAGACAGGATATAAAATATGAGGCACAGCATTTTATGAGCACATGTGAGAGAATGACTTTCAAAGAAGAATTCCCAACTGGAAAGTTTCTCATGTTTCCTAGCTGGAACCAGTTGGGAAGGTTCAATGTTCACAGGCTACTCCAGCGTAAAATCATTACTGGCCCGAACACATGCACGAAGCAACATTCCTTTTTTAACAAGAAATACCCGGTTCTGTTTCGCCAGGCCTCCCATCTGGGTGCTGGTTTTAAAGACACATTTTTCAGGGATTCCTCTTGGTCATAGCAGCTCCACTCCTTGCGGGAAACATTGCTGAGAGCAGGAGTTAAGCAAAATCACAGCTGGGAGAGGAAGAAGTACGACAAAATTTCAAAAGACAAGAAAAGAAAAAAAAAAAAAAGCAGAAAAATTCAGAAGGGGTGAACAAATGAAAATAAGAATTTCAGTGATGTACTTCTTATAGGCGAAAAAGGAAGCAAGATAGAAAGTTCAACAAGGGAAGTACAGACAGAGGGTCTTAGCTTCTCTGGTAACAAGAGAGAGTGGGAAAAATAGAGAAAAGTGAATTTACACACAGAGCCACCACTTCCTTTTCCAAACCAGACAGGAATGTCCTCACACAACCACGTGGAAGAGTCCTGAGGCCTCCGTGTCGGGGCAGCACTGCCTGCCTTACCAGCCAATCCTTCCCACCTGCAGGAGGAAGTGCTCCAAGCATGCTGTTCTCAAGCCTGCTCCGCTCCAAGGGAAGCAGGGCGAGNATGTCTCTCCATGAGTTCCTCTCACATCTCCTGCTCCAGAACTCCTTCCTGTTAGTTTTATATCTATTGCAAGCACAAAAAGCAGAGCAGGGACTCGCAGAAGAGGATTGCATCAGAGAACATCAAGAATTGGGCTCTTTTTACTTGCATTTCTTTACTGCTGTCTGCATCTGGCATTGCATTTTGGAGTTCGTACATGCAGGAGTTTATGAATCCAGTTTAGTTACCCACATCAAAAACACATCAGGACAAGCATATTTAACTGCAGGACAATACAGCAGAGCCTCTACAAAAAGGAAGTTGTCAGGCTGAGAGAGAAGTTTTTATGACTCAGCCCATTCCCACAAGGTCATTTGATTCTGCCTTTTCTGTATCTGCTGAGTATGAGTTAGTCAGTACCTGCCCATCTAGAAGAGCAAGTGACTGTCACTGCATCAGGCAGGTCGGTTTGCGTGATACAGCCCAGCAAGGCAACACTCACCTGACAGCACGGCGAGCTGCAGGGAGGCAACCAAAGCCTCCAGCACCCTGCGCTGCCCACCTCTGCCACGGAGCACTAGATAATGCTAATGCAACAGGAACGCTCCGGGAGCGCTGCGCCGTGGACTGCTGAGCTCTGAGCACTAGAAGTGATGCTGGAGAAAAACCTTATGCATGCAAAACAGTGGTCCTTATATAGTGAAACAGGTACCGCGGTCATTTCAGGGGTGAATGTCTGAGCAGACCCCTTCGCCAGAGCTCCCCGACACACGGCACGTCAGCGGAGGACCGTCACCACGCTTCAGCCAGGACCCCTTGTTCATCTAAATACATTATCATCTATGTAATATAAGTTGAAAGCAAACCTGTGTGTGCTGTTTTTATGCATTAACTTAAGGGTTAAAGAGTTATTTCTAGGAGCAGTGAAATAAATCAGTAGAGAGAACGGCAGGTACTTTCAAATTTACAGTAATAGGAAGCTTTGATCTCCGTAACTCCAGCAGTTTAATGCCTAAATTAAGAACAAAGCCGGAAATTATGGATGATCTTCCAGGATTCCAAATACAACTTTGTGAATTCCCACTACACCGCAGTATGTGCAGATAAATGCACTTTTTATGCTGCTCTGAACTTGCATGTGCCACACAGACACATTGCAGCTGAATGGTGCGATGCAGGGTGAGCAGCAGAGCCCATCACCTCTCCTGGGTCCAAGCTCCTCACATCTCTGCCTTTACCATGGCTCTCTGCTGGCTCCCGAGTTTTGCCTCCCCACAGCTCAGAATTCAACCCCATCCAACATCAGCATATGAGCAAGCAACACTTTAACAAGCATCTTTCTTGGATTAGCAAAATAACATCCCAAGTTGTCTTGCAATCCGGTAGATAACTCAGAGAGCCGAGTACCACATTGCCCATATGCTTTGGGCACATTTTACTCTGCTGATGGAGACGAGCTTGTGCTGACGGAAAGACTCACACGAAGTGCTACCAGTGCTACCAGGAGGTAACACAAGAAATCACAAGCTTATCACCCTGCGAGCATTCCACAGATCTGCTCGTGTATAGCCCCACACAGCCTCACGAGCAGACAGACATGCAGAATAAAGAATAAGTTTATAAATTATTTCATTTATACAGATGGCAAAAATCACACTTGTCCCAAGTTCTTTCTTTTTTTCAAAAAATAAAAATATATTGTTTTAATTTTTATTACTGTACTTGGGAATTTGATTTTTACTTTATACCTGTATCTGTTCATTGACCACATTCCTAAACACTCAATAACAATTCTTACATTTTAGAGTCAGCATGTGGTTTTTACTGCTGTTTTAAACATGAGCTTTACAGAGCCATACACCAGAACCTCTTTTAATCAAAGTCAACTTTTCTAGAAATCCAATTGCAGCTATAAATATAGATGCCTTCTCATTCCATGAAAGAACACCTAACACACCTATTTTAGCAACAGATGATTCAAAACCAGACAGGATATAAAATATGAGGCACAGCATTTTATGAGCACATGTGAGAGAATGACTTTCAAAGAAGAATTCCCAACTGGAAAGTTTCTCATGTTTCCTAGCTGGAACCAGTTGGGAAGGTTCAATGTTCACAGGCTACTCCAGCGTAAAATCATGCACACAGCAACATTCCTTTTTTAACAAGAAATACCCGGTTCTGTTTCGCCAGGCCTCCCATCTGGGTGCTGGTTTTAAAGACACATTTTTCAGGGATTCCTCTTGGTCATAGCAGCTCCACTCCTTGCAGGAAACATTGCTGAGAGNGAAAAAAAAAAAAAAGCAGAAAAATTCAGAAGGGGTGAACAAATGAAAATAAGAATTTCAGTGATGTACTTCTTATAGGCGAAAAAGGAAGCAAGATAGAAAGTTCAACAAGGGAAGTACAGACAGAGGGTCTTAGCTTCTCTGGTAACAAGAGAGAGTGGGAAAAATAGAGAAAAGTGAATTTACACACAGAGCCACCACTTCCTTTTCCAAACCAGACAGGAATGTCCTCACACAACCACGTGGAAGAGTCCTGAGGCCTCCGTGTCGGGGCAGCACTGCCTGCCTTACCAGCCAATCCTTCCCACCTGCAGGAGGAAGTGCTCCAAGCATGCTGTTCTCAAGCCTGCTCCGCTCCAAGGGAAGCAGGGCGAGCTTGCATTTGTCTACTCCACTTATATTCCACCATCTCCCAGGAGACTCCCTGCGTTTGGAACAAATACCTGTATAGGTTCATTCAAAATTTACTAGAATGGAAAATGGATCAACAAGCTTTCATGTTTCCAAGAAGACAGCTAGGACATGTAGGCAGCATTAAAAGCAATGTGGTGTGGTTTGAGAGCACGGACTCCAAAGAACAACTGGCATTAGCCACAGAAAACACTTCTCTTATTGCACTGGATTTGTGNGCCTCCCATCTGGGTGCTGGTTTTAAAGACACATTTTTCAGGGATTCCTCTTGGTCATAGCAGCTCCACTCCTTGCAGGAAACATTGCTGAGAGCAACAAGCTTTCATGTTTCCAAGAAGACAGCTAGGACATGTAGGCAGCCTATTAAAAGCAATGTGGTGTGGTTTGAGAGCACGGACTCCAAAGAACAAACTGGCATTAGCCACAGAGAACACTTATCGCACAGGATTTGTGTATCAGAGGGCATCTGCCCTGGGTATTATAAAGCTAAAAAGAACAAGAGATACCCCTCCCACAAAACCCTTCAAATTCATACCAGCAAGGGAAACACTGGTGTGACCAGTTGCCACCAGAAAAGAAGAAACTGTGATCAGAAAATTTCGATGTAGTTTCTTTTCTCCCTTCCATTCATTCATCCTGCAACACAATGGAAATATTTGTACTGGCATGCAAGAAAGCCACCACAGTGCACCATTTAAGGAGTAAAAATGCTTCTGAATAGAAGAGTCAGTACATGGCAGCCATTGCTACCTTGTAATGCTGAGTAGCTTCAGACAGTTAAATTCTTTACATAGTTACAAGGAAACTTTGGGATTGCATTTATTTTCCCCTCATTTTACAGCTTTCATGAAATTAGACAATGGTATATTTTTTCCCCTGTGTGCGCTGAAAGTGGAACTGCTTGCCTTGGCAACAAAATCCTGTAATTTCCATTCATACCGAACGCTTCTTTCTTCCTGAATCACTGAGCGGGACTGCTGCAGTTGTGCTCGAGAGAGCTGTAGCACCCACAGAGCGCTCTTCTGGGGCTCTGCAAATAAAACAGCTATGGAAAATGAGTGCGGAAGGGAAAAGAGGGTTCTTTTATCATCTGCTCAATTTAGAAAGAGCAAAAAAATTGCCCAGGTGCCAGCCTGTCTCATCAGACTTTCATGAGGAACAAGCCTAGCACTTGCTGTTCCTCATTATTCCCGCCATGGCTACAGCAGCTATCACAAGTCCTGGGTCTCTACAGGGCTGGTTTTGCTGGGTTGGTTTCTAAAAGAGTGCACAGAAAGTCCCCTTTCCCTGAAGGGGCAGAAAAGGAGCAGCAGAGACTTCCCTTCTGCAGAGTCCTGATCCCGACACCCTCATGAATGTAAGAAACAGCATCACGGTGCCAAATAAATACATAAATAAAAGGAATCTTGCAATCGCTCAATCTCTTCAAGAAAAAAAGTAGCAGTGATAAAAGATATAGGCCCTCTGTTAGCCTGAATATTTGTTTCCATGGTTTTATGCATTTCTTTTAATTACGTTAACACTCCCTAGATGCTTATGAATGCGTGGCTCAACAGTGTGCTCCATATACTTCACAATGCTGGCGCTACACTGAGTGAGCCCATGGCCTGCTCTCCCTTAAAGAAAAAGAGGGATGGGGGCATGAAATCTGTCTGTCTCTGAGCCTGGCCTTCCCTCTATCTCTCCTAATCTCTCAAAAATAACAGTTTTAAAACTTCACATTGTCATGGCTACTTTATAGTTTTTCAGTCTTTTCTGATTTTATCCAAAATTTGCACACCTCCTATACTATTTAAAGGATCTTTAATATTAGTTGTCTTCAGCTTCTAAATATATTTATAAAAACATTTATCTCTTGCTTAAAACAATGAGAAAAGGGATAGGGTGTTTATAAGGCCAAAAATAAGCTATTTTAAGAGAATCTATTCAGGATGCTCAGTATGAAATGATAAACCACAAATGACATACGATCTTTAAAAGCATTTGAAAAACTAATGTCCCTTGTTTGGACTGCCACCACCTCCAGTCTTTAGCTATGATTAGGAGAAAACAATCCAAGTTCTTCCGGAGCCAAGAATGAAAGGGATGATAAAACCTAGTGGCAATCCAAAGAATTTCCAGCGAGAAGGCCAGGGGAAGGACTACTGCAGAGGAAGCTGCAGCTGCCGCTCTCCTCCAAGGCCACAGCACCATGATACCGCGGCAGTGCCAAGCAAGGAAGGGAGGCTGCACTGATCGGATAGCAGGACAAAAAATGCAGGAGGAAAGCCCAACATTTGAAAGTTGACCCCAGTGTGGGACAGCACAGGCCAGCTCTGAGGCTCAGAGGGCACGAGAACTGGGAGGAAGAACAAGGTACGCTGGCATCTGGGCAAGAGGGAAAGGACTCCTGAGCACAGGGAACAAAGTGGCTCCACAGGCACTTACAGCCGCGGTGATTCTGAGATGTAAAAGATATATTGAGGGTGGAGAGTCAGTCCAAACCAAAAGAGCTGTCACTAATATTAGCCCAAAACACTGTTGGCCGCTCAGACGCCTGGGCCCAGAGCGCTGGCTTCGCTCCCTGTGACTCCCGGCAGCCCAGGCAGGATTCGAGAGGGACGAGTCCATCGGAAGCAGTTTTTGCGAAGGCAGCGAGGGCGGCAGCCGGAGCAGCACGGGAGGCTGGTGAGAACAGCACCAACCTGCTCACGGGGCAGCCCGAGAGGAGAGCGCCAGCCGTAACCTCCAGCTGCACGTCGGGGTTAACAGGAAGAGGGGTTGGTCGACTGCTGGGTCCCCAACTGCGGGACGTCGTTTTTCCAACATCCGAGAATGACGGCCTCTCTTTGTGCCCAACACAGAGGCTGTCCAGCTGAGGCAGAAAGGTCTCATTGATGCAGGAGCGGAGATGAGCCGAATCATCGCTTTCTGCAGCGAGATCTACAACAAGGACTTCTTGCCTCGCTCTCCCTCGTGCCCACTGCCAGCGCCTACAACGGCCTCATTGTGGCAGGCCCTCCCGGAACCGCGGAGGCCGGGCAGGACAGCCACGATGGGGAAACCGTTTGTCCTGGGAGACGAGGGGGCAAGGAAAATGCTTCCTTCGACGCTCAAGGCAAATGATCGTTACACAAAAAAAGTACAGAGATTAAATCTTTGACTTCTCCTAGCCCTGAGAATGTTTTTAACCAATAAAAGCGGGAACTGTAACGAATCCTAATAGCCTGGGGTGCAGGAAGGAAGGGTACCCTTAACTACACTTACTGGACGGCCAAAAAGAAAAAGAGAGATTTGTGCTGTATGTCGAGCTCGAGCTAACCTCAGAAAGACAAGCAGGGCACAGTAAGCTTTCTGGTTTAGGGAAGTGCAGACGCAAGCCCCGTTGCTCTCTCCTTGCAGCACGGCAGCTGCTCGAGCCCTCAGATGTGGCCGTCACCCAGCGCTGCGCGGCAGAGCTCAGACCCTCCTGTGACTCACACGTCCCCATCCTTCCGTGCTACCTTTTGCACAACCACAGCTACAAAAGCAGCTCTACAGATGGCAAATGTAGATAAGTGAGCGATTAAAAACGCACAGTCCCAGGTTAGCAATCCATCCCTCCTATTAATATTCACAGCAGGCCAACAAAAAAGCAACCCAGAAAAAAAATTACAGTCAAAGAAGCATTTAAGTGACTTAAGGGCTGGGTACCAACAGAAACAAGTGGTACCTCTCCGCTGCGGGGAGAGGGTTACTCGCTCTTTAGCACCACTGATGAGGGAAATCCAGTGGGAATGTGAACAGCCCTCTCCTCCTGCATCAAACAAGGCAAATATTTTTCAGCCTGCAGCACTACTAAAATCCAGAGACTTGTGTGTGCTGCTTCCTGTCTGAGCATCGCAGTTAATTAACGCTGGGCTGATTAATGGTGTGCTCTCACATCAAGAATTTACCGAGTCTGTTATTATATACAAGGTCATAATTGCCAAACAGCCACAGTTAAATACCATTCCTTGTGCTCCATTCCCCAAGCATCATAATGTAAAATTAATTGGTACTTGTTTGCTAATGAATATGAAATATTTCGAGTCATGCACCATAAAGCTTACCACTGCTATGTTCTTTTCTAAACAGCCCAGTGAACAGGACTATTTTTAACACCTTCGCAAGAACATCCTCTTTTCAATCGGGGAGAAAGTTTGTTCTTTATGTTAGACCTTTTCTACTACACTTAAACATTTACCAAAATAGGGATTGTAGAATAATTAGGTAGTAGTTATTCTACTTCCAAAATGCATTAAAAGAAACAAGTAAAAGACATTTTTTTACAAGAATACGAGTACCACACCAAAATATCCATCCAAAGTAACTATTAGTAGCTGTTTCATTTCATTTCCAAGCGCAGCTTAGATGAGCTTACAGAAAAGGTCTTATTTCGCCTCAGGGCGACAACTAGGATTAAAAAAGATACTTGAACTCCTTTGTGTCCCCTCCGAGATGCTTAAATCCAGGCTTAGCCCCTGTTTGTGGAAAGGCTGCAACAGCCCTGGACTTATGGAAAGGCTGCAAGATGCTCCCCTAAACTGGAAGTCACAAAGAGTTGGGAAAGAAGCCGCTCTTTGGGATATCACCCTTGCAGGCAGCAAGGCCCAGAAGTTGTCAGCCCTTGGAAACCTTCAGGTGCACTTCAGCAAAGAGGCAGCTTCTGTATTGACGCTATTTGTCAGGCAAGGAACTCCAAGGATCAGCGCAAGTCTATGGGAATACAGTGCACAGATGGATGCAGGAAGGCATCAATGGACCAACCGTTAGGGAGAGAACTGCCTTTTAGCAAAATATCTACCAACTTCAAATCATAGCTGCTTGTGTTTAAGATTCACTTGATATATCAGCAGCATACTTTGCCCAAAGTAGCCAAAAATGTGGTCCTTTTCTTTGAAACAGCAGGCTTGGAGAGGAAAACAGAATACCCCAGCAGAGGCAGCATCAGGAACAAAACAGCCATTCTTTCTGCGACGCAGCGTTATTCCCAGGGTCGCATCCGCAGAGCTGGAGCGCAGCTATTCCCACCGCGCTTATTTTGGATGCTCCCAGCAAGCAGCAGCGCAGCTCGATCCGGCACACTCAGAGCAGCGCGATGGGCTCGCGGGGCCACGTAAGCCCCAAAGCGATTCTGCTGCTTCTTGGTTCGCAGCCGCAGCGCTCCCCGTGCCGCACGTTGGGGAGGCAACCGCAACCACGCTCCAGGTGCGAGGCTGCTCCAGGGCACGGTGTTTCGGAGACAGGGTATATAAGAGTATAGGGACTGAACCATCCCCACTTGACCACTGCAAAACATTCAAGTTTCACGCAGGAAGCAGAAAAACCTGCGTTTTACAAACCCTGGTTAATGCGAACTCTGTGCCTCAAGGAAGAGGACAACAGGAAAGCTCTCTGTAACCAGTTGCATCCTAAATAATGTTACCTGGCCAGCCATCCAGAATAAAGCTTTGCGTACCAGGCACCTAGAAATCACTTCTAACAGACCATGTTCTCTTAAAGCAGCTCATTGATTTGACACCTTACAGAACAAATAACCAAAGGAATTATGTTTGAAGACTTTAACGCTGTGCTATAAGAACGCATGCCACTTGATTTCTCACCTCACTCCATCGTAAGATGGGCACCAGCCCACAGAGCAAACAGCATTAAAACATCATTCCAGGAGGGAGAGCGCTGCTGGGATTCACTCAAAGCGATCCAGCCTTGTTTACATTAAACTAAAGAAACTTCCTCGCACTGGGCTCCGTACACCCTTACTGGGATGCAGCAGGATCACTCCCGTAAGTATATTCTGCTCAAGCAAAAGCAACAGTTACCAAATCTGGCATACTGTACTTTGCTGGTAAAGCATTTTGGAAATTTTCCTGGAGTCAATAACTAAATGAGCCCCCTCTTGATTTCAAATTGGAGATAAACGCTGCGTGCAGCGCTGGCAAGCGCATTAAAAAGCGGCTGGAAGCACAGAAACAATATGGAGTATTTCAGGCCTTTGTTATCTCCTTTTTTCCCCACGGCATATTCCACAGCTAACGAAAGCACTGAGCAAATCCCCGTTTTAGCAGATAATAGTGCAGGCTTCTGTCTTCCGAAACGCCAGGTTTTGCCCATGGCCAGCACACAGGGCTGCGCGCAGACACGGCCTCTCAGCACCGCGAGGCCGGGCTCGCCCTCGTCTGCCCAAAACGCGGATTCCTGCAAAGCCACCTCCGAGTCACGCCAGGACAGTGCAAGATTCCAGGTGCCATGGGAAAGTTCACTTCGCTTTGCAAGCGTGAGGAGACCATCATGTTAAAATGGAACCCTATAATGCTAAAATGATGTTATGATAAAATGGGTTATGATCTCCACCAGAATGATCCTGCCCATATTATTGGCACTGTATATAAAAGCTGATTAATGTCCATACTAGTTTCCAGACCCAGACAGGATCTGATCATATTTAAAATGTGAAAGCTTATGTTTCTAATAACGCAGTTGGCTTCCGTTTTCTCTTTAGCTGATATATTGCGCAAGCAAGAAAGCTTGATCAAAAGGATAGCAATACTTTATGATACATTTTTACTATTAAGTTTCTTCAAACCACATGGTCTCTACTGTTGGTTATACTTTTTTTACTTAGACATCGGTTAAAGATATTGCCTAGATATTTGTACAAAATGATTATTTTACTGTGCAGTCTACAGGTTTTGCATGGACTTTGTAAAGACATTTGATCAAGCAATAGACCTGCCAAATTACAAAAGCTGCAACATGGAGAAGGAAAAAAAAAAGGCAGATCACATAATGAGACCACAAAATATGCCAGAACAGAAATGGCAACACTCAAATACCAAGTTACTTGCCATTAGCGATTATCTACAGAATTTCTAGGTCATTAAAGACACCAAAATGGGGTCCTTGGAGCACTCAAACACACAGTGGACCAGGACAAATGTTCCTCATCAGAAAGCAATAACAGCTTCTTATGCAAAAAAATAAAAAAAAAACAGTCAAGCTTCAGCTCTGTAAATAGATGCAGTCAGGTACAACTGTCAAGCCCGCTCAGGAGGCAGCCAGCCGTTACGGGTTTGCTTACTTCCTCACAAGGACGCAGCAGCGTGCGGCTAGGGAGAGGAAGTGGGGCTTTGCAAAGCCGTTCTCCCCCAGTGCTCTTGTTTAAAATCAGAAACCAAGCTGTTACGAGTCATTCCAGCACAAAAATGCATGTCTGTACATAGAAGTAGCTCATAATACACAGTACAAACATCAACCAGACAAGCTTACGCTGGGCTAGGATATCGAGTATTGCATGGCAGAAACTTATTCATCAAGCTCTGTTTTTAGCTGTACATCTGCAGCCAGGAAAGACTTTTCTTCCCCCCCCAAAAAAAGCAAAATGCATGCAAATGTCTGTCATCAAAAAGCAAGTATTTTTTTAGAATGCCACAATTACCTAGCCACAACTAAGTACTGTAATTTGTTGACCAACTCCCTACAGACTTCAATAATGACCTCAAACCCTTGGATAAAACTGCAAAATAATTTTTCCCTCCTTTAAGGGTAATTTTGTAACACTTTGATTCCCACCCTTCACCAGCCCAGGAAGGGCTCCTACAAGTTACTACACGTTTCAAGTACAGCAGTTAAAACGTATTTTAAGCCACAAACAACAGCTGGGGGAACTTCTCAACTCATGCCTTCCAGCTAACAAAAAAAATAGATGACAAATGTCACAGGAAAAAAAAAGTATTAATTTAACAACACAAATGGCTCAAAACGCAACATTTTTGTGCTGCCACGGCGCCTTGATGAATAGCTCTATAAAAGCATCGCCTCCTCCCCAGCATCCCGATAAAAGACAAGTCCTTGCGCAAGGAGCAATGCCTGAGATGTGCTTCTCTGCTAAATGTAGTCATGACAACCAAAACCTTCCCTTAAAAAGGGAGCAGGAGGAGGGCACACGCCAGGCCAGCATAAAATATCTCACCTCAAGCACATACGGGTGGACACATTTTATGAGACGCCACCCGCAATCCAGGCAGCCACAACATCCTAACGTGGGGTGTGTGTGCGCATGTATACCCTCAAAAACAGCCTGGGAACCTAAGCGTAACCACTACAAAATGTTTACGGTATTAAAAGACAGTAAAACCTCTGGAGGATTTCTCACCTAAAGAACAATTTATGAAAGACTTGAGCATACTAAAGGCCTCTGAAAACAATCTCTGGATTGAAGGGTACCTTGCTTACCCCGAAACAAGCTACAGTTAGTCAAAAAAAATGATACTTGTTGCCCAAAGCATGACCAAAAAAGCACGAAATTTCCTTTTGAAACCTGCATTTTGCTCACTTTGAGTACTCTGAGCTACTTTTTTTTCCTGCCCAGAACAGGACCAGCTGATGAAAAGTGTCAGCTCCCAGCTGCCAACTACATCAGGCAACTCTGACAGTCACTCCAGCTGCTACAAACAAGGGAAGAAAAGGAATAACATCCTTTTATATCTTTTAAAATTTTATTTAAAAACACATGGAGCCTTTCCTTGCAGCATGACATGCCAAGGTCCATCACTGCTCTAAGAAGCAGTGACTGCCACAGCGCAGTTATTTTCATCCTTTTTCCTTCCCCACTCTCCCCTTTTTCTTTTCCTCTCCTATTTCACAAGGATGAAGGGATAAACACATGTATAAATTCATCCTTCACAAGCATCACTATTACCTTCTGGGTATCTGGCTGCTTTGCACGTGGATGGTTTGTCTCTTCCTTGCTGCGAGTCAAAGAGCCCCTTCTCAAACGCTCAGCTGGATGCACATTAATAGACACCTTAGTATCATCTAGCAACAGCACAAGGAGGGGAGGAATCAAGGGACTTCATGCCACACAAAATTAACCAGCCAGCAGAATGTGGCTGTAAGACACAGGGCGACTACCTCTGTTTTGTACAAGTTCAGGAAAGGCATCTCAAGTAATTTTACCTGCCTGAGTCTAAGATGCAAAAAAAATAGTCTCGTCAATAGAAGAATTTTGAAATAAGTTAAGGACAGACCAACATTTGGAAATTTAATAAGCTGAATCAGTTTTGTTAGGAGGAGATTTGTTACTACTGTGCTCATTTTGTTCTTAAGTGTATTCAGTTGTGAGTCCAGCCTTTGCCCTGCCAATTTTCATGATTTTTAACATCTGTTTAAAATTTTAAACATCTGTTTAACAGTGGTTCTCTGTGACCATAATAAAAATGAAACTGATGGTCAGCGGAGACCTGTCAAACACAGGAAATATTGGGGAAAGGGAGGGAGAGAAAGAAATCGTCCTTTCAGTTCCAGTCACACTACATTACTCCTAGCAATCGATGACAACAAGCAAAATACCAGGAGACAGGATGAGGTTTTGGAGTTAATAGCAGCCTGGCTGCACACACTAACAACTTATCTGGGCTTCATTACCTTTGTGTATGCCCATGCACGTTTATAGGGGTAACCTAGAAATATTTCTGTTGTTTTGTTCAAACCGGTCAGAGTTGGTAGCACTGAAGTCACGGAAAGTTTTGCACTGGGTCAGGACTACCCAGAGCCTGCCCATGCCTCAAGCCTACAGCGAGTTTTGCACTGGCTTTAGCAACTTGAGAGCAAGGGCAGTAAGGGACACAGCTCCTACCACATAAGCTTTACCTTTATGCAACTTCTCATGCCATTTTTGTTTACAGAAACCTTTCTCAGTGCCTTCCAAAGACAGGGCGATGCATTTCCATGTAAACAGGGATAACTATAATGAGCAATCCGTACAGAAGAGCTGGCATCAGCTGCTGAAAGCACCAGCAAACAGGATGTCTGTGCGGTGCCGGTGGGGCCCGGCAGATGCCTACCCGGGAGCACGAGTGCCGCTGCCCCGCGCAGCAGGACAGCCGAGCACAACTGCGCCAGCTTCAAACGCAAGTTAGGAACACCAAACCGCCCGCAGGGAAGGCCTCAGCGGGCAAGGCGAGCATGGAAATGAGATGCAGTGCCCACAGAAATGCATTTCTTCCAAAAGGATTTTCAAAAAGCCAAGTAAACTTCCACAAGCGAAAGAAATACTCTACAGGATTTTATCCTCTTAGTAGTGCGCTGCCCAGATCTCCACCGATGCTTTTGCACCATTTAAAGCATGTTTGCAAAAACTTTGACTAATAAACTCTCCCTTCAAAGTTAGCAGAAGGCAAACATACAAACCGAGGGCAAATGCAAGTGCCTGACAATGTGCCACACCAAGAAGGGCGGGCAGCATCCTCCGTGCTCCAGCTCCTCAGAGGAGAGGCGAGCCTGGAAAATAAAACCACATCTCAACTAAGCTACAGCACGGCGCCGTATGCTTAAAAAGCAGCCACACCAGACAGACAGCTGATGGACGCGTTCACCCTTGGACCGTTTTGGCAGAGGGGAAAGGAGAGACTCACGAGGAGGAAACGGCAATGCAAAACACAGGAGCAAATGAAGAACTGAAGCAAGCAGGTTTCCTCAAACAGGATCCGCGAGGGGCGCGGGAACCTGTTTTCATGCCCCTCCATACGCTCAGGGCTTGGGCTAATGAATAAAACACATGCCTGAAAGTCTAAGGCTCCTCATCTCTGCTCGTTCTGGACTCTCATTTACATGCATAAGCTTTTATCATATCTAACGAGACTCTCAAAAAATCATTAAAACTTATCAAAGGAAAAAAAATATTAACAAAAGAAGAATAATTTTTAGAACTGACCTAAAAAGAAAAAAAAATCCTTAGAGCTCAAAGCAATTCTGCCATAATCAACATTCACTACAGAGATGCCAAACAGAACAAATGCATAAAAGTATTAAGGCCTAGAGTATATTTTGTAATACTTTTCTAATGATGGCTGGATTATTTAGAATATTAAAAGCTTTACAACCACACTGACACATTACTACTTACCGGGCTTACAACCTAAGCATTTAATTTTTAATCATGTTATTTTAGGTCGCTCTTGGCTTAACATTCGTTCATTCAAAAACAGCGGCTATTGAAGAAAGAAAGGCAAGGAAGAAATTCATTCACAAATGAATGATGGTAGAAATTCACTTCCTGTGGTTAAGAGATTTAAGAGTTTCTTGGGACACAACTGATGAGGTAGCAACTACAATCACTTGGAAATG
This sequence comes from Crypturellus undulatus, assembly GCA_013389825.1. Classification (NCBI taxonomy): domain Eukaryota; kingdom Metazoa; phylum Chordata; class Aves; order Tinamiformes; family Tinamidae; genus Crypturellus; species Crypturellus undulatus. The sequence continues at coordinate 1,388 of VWPW01002784.1, read as the reverse complement.
AATTCAGGCAACCTACATGACCAAAATCATGAATGCTAAAGCCTTAAACTGAGCTTCGCTGTCTAAGAAGCACCTGGAACAAAAAAATGCGTAGAGAAATGCGCATTTAAACTTTTCATCTATGGGCTCTCTAGTCTTCTCTTCTACAATCTTTTCCTCACCAGCTAGCGGGGATCATGGATCCAGAGGAAAACACATGCCGCGGAAACCACAACTGCAGCAGAGCAGAGCTCTCTGTTTGAGCACCAGCCTCTCCGGCGCGTCACCACCAAGACTGGAGGCAGCAGGGAACACGGGGAGTCCCGATCACTGAGCGCCTGGGCCCTGCTGCACCACCACCATCGCCAACCTTCCAGAGCGACGGAGGAAGCCCTGGTGATGAAACTGCGGGATGGACCAACATATCCTCGGAAGGCAACAGGAGATGCAGAGCCATGAAGAAAAACCCATTGGCATCTCGAGCCCGCCACAGCGCCGGGAGCAGCGCAGGGACGCGTGCTCTGATGGGCTCTCCAGGAGCCTCAGCCCCTGGCTTTGACGCCCATCATAAGGAGGAAAGGGAAGATATCGAGGTCACAGCCTCGCATTACTTTTTTCCTGTGGCAACACACATTCAATCGGGACGGCACCCGCTTGGCTCGAGTCTGTATTGCCCTTCGCTGCTGCCGCTGAAGCAAAACCCTCGCTGCAAGATTTTAGCCAAGTTTTAAAACTCTAAAGACAGGGAATTCAAGGACCTCATTAAATACAAAAAAAAAAAAAAA